>CM035440.1:20497111-20547111 GCA_020310875.1 Ceratopteris richardii | reverse complement strand
GTTCTTTTACCTACATATGACCATGAAAGCTCAAAATACTAAGCATTCTGGAAGATAAGATTCAAGAAGTGAGATAAAAGTTGAGTTTATATACAATGATTCACGCAAAATCGAACACAGCTTTCAATTGATGCTTTGCAAACCCAATACAAAGAGAAAAATTATGAATGAAGACAAAAAGAACACACCAAGAGAGAGACAAAAATCCAAGACATTGCAAGATTTCCCTTACAACAAGCAAGTGGTTAGGCACAATTATCCACAACCATATGAGCAACAAGGAAAATATTCAAATCGGTACCAGCCATAGCAATACTTTAGGCCCTAGCAACCTTACAAGCCACAATACCAAGCTCAACAAAGACCTCAACCAGTGTTGATTCAACAACCTCCTCCCCTAGCCAATGTTATCCTAGTCAAATATGCATCAGTTGTGGAAAAATTGATTAGAGCCTTAGTGCACGTGCCGCAATTGATTTCAAAAAGTGATCAGAATGCTCATAGCTCTGACTCAACACATGTAGATAGGCCACTGGCCTGCTACATCGTTTCATTAGAGCACATCAAGAGTTACCCTGATGAGAATCCTAGTGAATGTAGGTGGGAGCGAGGTTATTCAAATGTGAGGTATGGAAACCCTAACTCTAGGCCTCAATCAAGACAAATGAGACCCAAACTACCCAGAGGGACATGCTATAGGTGCCAAGGGGACAACTATATTAGAGATTGCAAAATTCCTACACCAGGACAACCCTAAGCTATAACCGTTCAAGGCTTTTGTGCAGAATGCAGTAAGGAACATCTCCTAAGGGACTGCCCAAAGAATCCATCTAATGCACAAAGAATCACACCAATCAATGTTATTCATTTGGTATTAGACTCGAGCAGAAGTTCAATCACTACAACTCCAGTGCATGTAGTAACTAGAGCTCAGACCCTACAACAACTAGGGCATAGGCCAAGAGAAGAGCCTAGACAACATTGACACTAAGAACACAACCAAAAAGATAATGAGAGCCTAGAAAGATAGTCATGAAAGAATGAAGAGACAATGGACAAAGAAGATGAGTGAACTCAAAGAAAGCTTAAGAGAGACTAAAGCCAAACTTATGGAGATCACATATCAGACACACTCTCACACACCAACACAATCACCATCACCATCACCATCACCTAACTCTAATAATCCCCATATAACCCCATCACCACCCAAAGCAGGATCGATCCTAGCAAATCCTAGTCTTCAAGACCTTGATATGATTATGAGGCCAGAATCCAAGAGGTTCCAAATATGATAGAAAATGACAAACATTATCCTAGAGCTAATCTAGAGATTGAAAGGACTAAGTTGTGTGCCAAAATGGTAGAATTGGCTCAAACCATGTTTGAAGCCATCCATCTTTTCAATTGCATAAACTCAGCCATACTTTGATGGATTGCTAAAGAGACTAGAGAAAACAATAGACAAATTAGGGAAGTTAGCCATGTCACATGTGAGTAATGCTAGAAGTGAAGGGATAAACCTTCCCCCCAAGGAAGTATATGCTCCTAATTCCACTGATATAGGAATCCCTTCCTCTATACATCAATGCTCACCAAAATTCATAAGAGAGATTCAAGAGGAAAAATGGGCAAAAGAGAATGAGAAGCCCTCACCCATTTAGCTAGTAGATGATCTTGAGGATCAATTCCCACAAGACATTCCCTCTATCTATAGAGAACAAGAGGATGCCCACTCTAGCAAACGACTAGATTTTCAGTAGTAGTAAATCCCTTGTAGAAATGGCCTCATTTCATAGGCCCATGGGACTCTAAGTCTATCCAGATGAGAGCCCTATTATTATGGTGACAAACAAAGAATTAGTTGTACCTGGAAACACTGAAGTAGTGAAGAACACCAAAGTACAATTTCATCTCCCTTTCGAGGAGCTACTCAAAATCAAACCAGAATTCTGGAAACATATAGCGAATTGAGTGCCAAAAGTGACTAAGATACCCTCACAGGTAGGATCACACAAGACAGTGCTCGAGATACCCTTGGATAGGATAGGGGATATGAGCAAAGGAGAAGAAGGAAATACCTATCTCTCTATCACTTATCAGGGCTACACCACTAAAGCAATTTTGGACTCAGGTGCAGGTGTTGCCATTGCTACCACCTCCTTATGGAATCGTTGGGGCAAGCCGACACTCAGAGTGACAAGAATGAAATTGCAAATGGCAGATGGCTACATTGAGAAGCCTTTAGGATATACCTATCTCCCTATCACTTATCAGGGCTACACCACTAAAGCAATTTTGGACTCAAGTGCAGTTGTTGCCATTGCTACCAGTGCAATCATTGCAAAGCCTTTGTACAAACTTTTGAATAATTTTGAGTGGATGGACAAGTGTGAGAACCCTTTTAATGAGCTCAAGAAACGATTTTGTTTAGCACCAATCTTGACCATACCAAATTGGAACAAGTCATTCCATGTTCATGTGGATGCATCCAACTATGCCATAGACTATGTGGTAGCACAACTCACGAGTGAAGGTAATATTGATCTTATGATAGCTTATGCAAGTAGGCAATTAAATGAAGTTGAGCGATATTATACCATGACAGAGAGAGAAGGATTAGGCATGGTATATGCAGTTAAAAATTTTAGACACTATTTGCTTGCAAATAAGTTTAAAGTTCTACACACCATCAAGGTTTACTCTATTTGGGAATAAACCTTGCAATACTTGAAGATTAGTAAGATGGTTCCTCTTACTAATGTAATATAACTTCAAAGTCATTGTTAGGAAAGACAGGTCCGACCTGAGGGCGGATCACCTTTTTAGACTCACTTAAGGAGAGTCCTTGCAAGGGGTATCATATGAACTCCTTGATGCTTATTTATTCAATCTGGAAGTAGTGCCTAATTGGCCAAAACAATAGTGCCCATTCTAACATTTGGACCTAAGCACTCGGTAGTGAAGGCAAGAGAAAAGGAAAAATGGTGAAAGATCACAAACGTCACATAATGACAGGGAGTGTGTACAAGCACACCAACCAAGGCATATAGTCTTGTTATGTAGAAGAAGATGAGTATGCAAAATGGTTGTAATAGGCACATGTATGTGCACTACAACAACACCACTCAAAGCATCAAACCCTACAGACTCTGCGAAGATTAGGTGTATATTGGCTAATCAAGGAAGCAAATGTCTATAGGATATGTAAGGAATGCCCAACTTGTAATACTAGACCACCAATACAACATGCTACCTTGTATCAAGTATCTTTAATAGTGGATGAGAGCGATCCTTTGGTTGATTTTTTGAGGATCAACACTTTCCCTCAAGAGATGATTATAGCCAGGAGAAGAATCCTAGAGCACAAGGCCTTAGGCTATACTCTCATTGGAGACAATCTATACACACATAGAATGGACAAATATCTTAGGTTGTGTATCCATGAAATTGTATATCTGAAAATCTTGGAAACTTCTCACCAAGGGGTAGCAAGAGGACACTTTGGACTAGACAGGGTGATCAAAGCAATTTTATTTGCAAGTTTTTGGTGGCCAACCCTCCACATGGATGCTCATACCTATGTGAAGCAGTGTGAAATTTGCTAGCAAACTCAATATCTGATACGTAAAGACAAGATGCCACTGAGACCCATGATGGGAGGATGTGCATTTTCTAAGTGGAGAATATAATTTTTTGTTCCTATTAATCCCCCAGCTAAGAGTTCACATGTTGAGTGTATTATTGTTTCCATTGATTATCTAACCAGATGGGTAGAAGTAAAAGCCACTAAGAAGAAGGATGTGCAAACGACATCCAAGTTTCTATTTGAAAACATATTTACCAGATATGGTCTACCAATAGAATTGGTTGGCGATCGTGGTAACCATTTCTTGAATGAGGTCATTGAATATTTGTTACAAGAATTCATGGTCATTCACAAGAAGTTGGCCCCATACCACCGACAAGCCAATGTACAAGCCGAAAGCACACAATAAGATCTTATGCATTTTATCATAAATTTTATTGTCTTGGAGAAGTTCAAAGACTTTGTTCAAGTGCTCTAGATGACTCTTGTTATGTTTGTTGGCGAATAATAAATGTTTTGATTGGCACAAATAGCTACATCACGTTGTATGGGCATATCAAGTGGCCTATAAAACAATACTCCAAGCCACACTCTTTCAGATGGTATTTGGTCAGAATGCAGTGTTCTGCTTAGATTTCCTAATACCTAGTTTAAAAGTGGCACAAGAGCATCAATGGACTGGCCATGAGCTCTCATTTAGAAACTAGATTGGGAGCAGCCATTGGGATTTACGTAGCTAAGAAAAGACAAAAGGCTTACTTTGATGCACATGTGAAAGATAAAGGCTTGAAGGTAGCAGACTTAGTCTTGGTGTATACACTGAAGCAACGTGAAGGGAAATTAGAAAAGTGTGGTTACTGTTGATATATTTAGGTAGTGATGTGTGTGAACACTCTAGGACCGCCGGGGCACTTTTTTCCCTCTTTAGGAGGTTTTTTTCCCCCGGCTTGTATATACGCCTATTGCCCTAATGGGCTACTTATCTTTGTACATTCTCTAGTAATACATTCAGTCTTGTGTGTTGTGCTCCAAGCTTCTTCTTCTTCCTTGTGTTGTTCGCGTGCTTGCGCAGACGTCTATCTCCAACAATTGGTATCAGAGCAGGTCGTCGCTTCTTCTAGGGTGCCGTCGACACTCCTCCGTTTGCAGTCTCAGATTCACACGAAATTTGGTGAGGATACTCAGGGTGTTTTCGAGATCAAAACTACTTCGCTCTGTGGTGCCGAAATCGCGATCTGAGCTCGTTTCGGCCTCGGAACGCACTATCACAGTGCTTGTGCAGGCTATTTCGTCCTTTTGTGCCAAAGGTATATACCAGTTTCTGCTCGCCAGTTTAAGCGTCTCGAAGTCTGCTACAGGTCTAGCAGAACTCGTCTGGGCAGTTCTGTTCAACTTTTTGAGATACAGTCAATTTTCTGCATCAAGGTATTTTAGTCACCAGCCATGGCTGAAAGCAGTGATGTATTCCGTATGTTGGCTGTTGAGGATAAGTTGGATGGTACCAACTACCCATTATGGGCTTATATGATGCGACATGTACTGGTTGCAAAAGGATTGTGGAACATTGTGCAGGGTGTTGAAAGACGTCCCGTTACACCTGTAACGACAGGTACTGCAAATACAGGTGTTGGAGCTGATGAAGATGGTGTCGAAGATGATATTCCACAGATTCTTGTTCGTGCTGCTATTTCTCTTGCACCTACTGCAGAGCAGATTCGTTGGGATGGCAGAGATGCCCAGGCACATGCATTGATAGCCTTGTCTGTCAAACGTGCCATTATTCCTCACATTCGCTCTTGCAGAACAACAAAGGATGCTTGGGATACACTTACCACTTTGTACCAGGCTAGGAATGAGGCTCGTGTTGCTTACCTCCGAAAACAGTTGGAGAGTGAGCACATGAATGAAGGTGATTCTATGGACAGTTTTCTTACAAAGATCAAAGACCTGAAGGAACAATTGATTTCTGCTGATGAGGTTATACCAGATAGCTCACTTGTGCAGACCGTTCTGAATGGCCTTCCTGATTCATATCAGAGTTTTGCCTCTACTCTTCGATTGATGATAAAAGGCAATCCGAATGCGTTGTCATTTGAGGAATTAGTCTCTGTTCTGTTGCAGGAAGATCAGTCCAGGCAGAACAGGTCAGAAGGGCAAAGGAAAATGGAGCTCTTCTACTAGTAAGCAGAAATCTGCAAATGCTGCACAATCGAAGAACCAGGATAAAGATGGAAAGAAATCAGAAAAGCAGAAATTGTTCTGCAAGTACTGTAAAGGAAATGATCATATTATAAAGAACTGTCCAAAACTGGCTGCTAAAGAGGCAAAGAAGAAAGAGGCTGGAATGGTTGTTGCAGAGGCCTCTACACCAAAAACAGAGTCTGCAAATCTTGTGCAGGAAGAAGAATGGGCGTTTACTACTGTCTGCAGTTTTGACCCATCTTCTCATGATCAGTGCATGTCCGCAATAGACTCAGATGTTTGGTACTTTGACAGTGGGGCGACCAAACATATTACCTCGCAGCGCAGTTTCTTCTCTTCACTCGAGCCTGCCCCTACAGGGAATACTGTCACATGCGCCAATAACTCCTCTTATCTTGTTATGGGAGTTGGTAAGATCATTCTGACTACTGCTGATGGTAGTTCTTTCACTTTGTCAGATGCTTTATTTATGCCAGGGATCAAAAAGAACCTGTTATCAGTTTCTGCATTAGCCAAGATTGGCTTGGTTGTGAAATTCGTTGATGATAGGTGTACAGTCCATGATCTCTCAAATGGCGATGTGATTATTGCTTCTGGCATTTTATGTCGTGGGTTGTATAAGCTCATAGACTATGAAAGATCTGTGAATGATTCGGCATGTGCAGTTCATGATTCTCAAGCTATGTCAGATGCAATTTGGTCATCTGAATTTTGCTAGTTTGTTACGCCTGTAGAAATCTGAAATGGTGTCCTCTTTGCCCAAACTTGAGGCACCTGGAAAACATGTTTGTGAAGGCTGTATTTTGGGCAAAATGCAGCGTTCTTCCTTTCCAAAAGATGGTTCGGTTCGGGCTACGCAGAAATTGCAGCTTGTACATAGTGATGTATGTGGTCCTATGCAGACACCCTCTTTTGGAAATTACCTTTACTTCGTGACTTTCATTGATGATTTTTCCAGGCATGCATGGGTATATCCACTCAAAGCAAAGTCCGAAGTGTTCATGTGCTTCAAGCAGTTTTTGGTTTTGGCTGAAAATCTGTCAACATGTAAAATGGGCACCCTCCGTTCTGATCGAGGGGGGTAATATATGTCTTCAGATTTTAATGCATTTCTGGCTGAACGTGGGATAAAACACCAGTGTACAGTGCCGTATACACCTCAACAGAATGGAGTTGCTGAACGAAAGAACAGGTCACTCATGGAGATGGCGAGGTGCATGGTCAAAAGTCAAGCTTTACCACATAGTTTCTGGCTTGAGGCTGTCATGTGTGGAGCATATGTACTGAACAGGTGTCCTACTAAAGTGTTGCAGTCTATCACTCCATATGAGGCTTGGCATGACCGCAAGCCATCTGTTGCTCATCTGCGTGTTTTTGGTTGTTTGGCATATGCATTAGTGCCTGAACAACATCGCAGAAAATTGGATGATAAGGCAGTAAAATGTATTTTTGTTGGGTACAGTTCTGAAAGTAAAGGCTATCGTCTGTATCATCCACAGACTAAACACATTCTGGTTAGCCGTGATGTTGTCTTTGTGGAAGATGCTATTCAGCCATTGCTTTCATGTACTAAGGAGACATCTGTTAGCTCCAAAGACATGTATGATACTTTGATGCCTCTTTTTACACATGGACAGGCTAGTGCTGGTCCTAATGAGGCAACTTCTCAGCCTTTGCAGGTTTCATATGATGATGCAGATCATTCCATTTCTGATGCAGATTTACATGATGCACTTGTTGATGAGAGAGCTGATATTGAGTAGGCAAAAACTATGCCAAAATGGCTGGTGCAGACTTTGCGTGACAGCAAATTAGATGCACCTTTGTCATATCATACTCAGTTAGGCTCTCATAGTGCCTCCTTTGCATCAGATTGCTATGCTATGGCTGCATCTAGTCTCTGTGATGAGAATGAGCCTGTTTCTTTTGATGAAGCACAAAATTCAGAAAATTGGATGGCTGCTATGCAATCTGAATATGATGCTATAATGAAGAATGGTACATGGTCTTTATGTGACTTGCCTCCTGGCAAGAAGGCCATTGGCACTAAGTGGGTATACAAGCTGAAGCGTAAACCTGATGGTACAGTTGAAAGGTATAAGGCTAGGCTTGTTGCAAAGGGTTATGCACAGGAAAGAGGCATTGATTTTGATGAGACCTTTGCACCTACATGCCGTATGACTACTGTTCGTAGCATTTGTGCACTTGTAGCCCATCATGGTTGGAATGTACATCAGTTGGACATTAAAACAACATTTCTGAATGGTGACTTGCATGAAGAAGTGTATGTTTTTCAGCCCCGTGGCTTTGTGCAGAAATGGCATGAAAACCAGGTTTGCAGGTTAAAGAAGGCATTATATGGTTTAAAGCAAGCACCACGTGCTTGGTATGAGAAGATACATGCCTATCTGATTGCACATGGTTTTGAGAATAGTCCAACTGAAAGCACCTTATATGTTAAGCGTGCTAATGATGTGCTTCTGATCATTGTTGTCTATGTTGATGACATGCTACTCACTGGTCCTATTGAGACACATATTGCTGATTTTAAGGCTGATTTGCATGCCTCATTTGAGATGTCTGATTTGGAGCATTTGCATCACTATTTGGGCATTCAGTTTATGCACGTTCATGGTGGAATGGCTTTGTGTCAAACGAAATATATTGACACATTATTGCAGCGTTTTGGCCTTGAAGACTGTAAGCCTATTGCCACTCCTATGGAGACAGGTTTACGATTGAGTCTTCATGATGCTGGAGATGCATTTGATGCTGTTCTCTATCAGCAGGCTGTTGGATGCTTGATTTACTTATGCATTACTCGGCCAGATATTCAGTTTGCTGTCTCACAGATGAGCAGGTTTATGCATTGCCCAGGAGTCACGCATTGGAAAGCGGTTAAGTGCATCTTTCGCTACTTGAGTGGTACTCGGCTACTTGGGTTGTTTTATCCCAAGGGGGGATCACTACCGCCAGATTTGCATGCTTTTTCTTACTCAGATTGGGCTGGTTGCTATGACACTCGTGTGTCCACCAGTGGTTTTTGCTTCATGCTTGGTAGCTCATGTATATCTTGGTTGAGCAAGAAGCAGCCTACTGTGGCCACTTCCAGTTGTGAGGCTGAGTATAGGGCAGCTTTCACAGCGACTGTTGAGTGTGTGTGGCTCAGACGCCTTATGGCTGATTTGGGTGTTGGCCAGTCTTCTGCCACCACCATCTTCACTGACAGTCAGAGCGCATTGGCAGTTGCGAGGAACCCTGTGTTCCATGCTCGCACTAAGCACATTGAGGTGCATTATCACTATGTCAGGGAGAGGTTCTCTGCTAGGGAGATCAGCTTGGCATATGTGCCCACGCAGGAGAACATTGTAGACCTTTTCACGAAGGCTCTGCTTAGGGAGAAGTTTGAAGCTTTCCGCAAAGCTTTGGGCTTACTTCCTTTTGTGGAGTGATTTCCACATAGCTTGGCACTTCCTTATACATGAGTGCCAGCTCCTTGTTCACCGCTTCACTCCCAGGGGGGATTTGTTGATATATTTAGGTAGTGATGTGTGTGAACACTCTAGGACCACCGGGGCACTTTTTTCCCTCTTTAGGAGGTTTTTTTCCCCCGGCTTGTATATACGCCTATTGCCCTAATGGGCTACTTATCTTTGTACATTCTCTAGTAATACATTCAGTCTTGTGTGTTGTGCTCCAAGCTTCTTCTTCTTCCTTGTGCTGTTCGCGTGCTTCCGCAGACGTCTATCTCCAACAGTTACGGACCCATAATTATTAACAGAATCTCAACAAGTGGAGCTATCCAATTAGCCATCCTTGAGGATGATATACTACCAAACTACATTAGTGGATGCAGAGTGAAGTTATACCAAGAACCCTTAATTGAGGAAGCTAAAGCAACTCAACATAGCAAAGAAGCGCAAGGAAGAAGAAAGATGAATTTGAGAAGAAGCTAAGGTAGAAGCCCTAGAATGCATATTATGTATGAAACTAAGAAGAAAAGGTAGAAATCAACCAAGGCAAGATGTTCATGAGGCACCAAGATATCACATGGCCATCTGCCAAATGACAAGTGGGACACATCATAGGATAGTAGATAGGCATCCTTTTCTAACCTTAGAGGTAGGACAAGACATGAATAAGAAAAATCTAAAAGCATTGATTGACTCAAGTGTGACCACTAGTACAGTTAGATTTCCCATCCTCTTGAAGCTTATCTCATAGGATTGGGAGGTGTGAAAACTCCTTGCATGGGCGAGGTGGAGCTCCCCATCTTCATTCAAGAGGTCCAGATGATAGTTAAAAGTGCTAGTGTGTCAAGATGAGGACCTCATGGAACCTCTTGTCTTAGGTCAAGATTGGATATATGACCATGTCGTGAACTTAAATGTAAGAAGTGGACTCCTTTAGGTTTGGGTGAAGCAGCAAAGGATCACAATTCAACTAGAAAATCAAACACTCATTAGGAAAGGAACCAACTCTTGATCCTTCTAGGAGAATGCATGAATATAATGATGATGTTCTTGTATAAATCTCAATGATGTAGAGGGATTTTGATCCCAATGAAAGAGGAGAATTCTTTTCCAAAGATAGTTAAAGATAGTCAAAGTGAAGCAGATGAAGCAGACAACCCAGTCTCATGCTCCGTGGCCAATTCAAAACAAGGTGACTCAGAGAGTGAAGCAGATATGGATACACAAGAGTGAAAAATCCTCTTCTCCTATAAGAGGGCCCCAAAGATGCTCCAAATGAACAAGTCAATCAAAGAATACAACAAAGGAGCATTCTTGAAGTCAGCCATCGTATATTATTTCAATTAGATACCAAAGCAGTCAATGAAGGTTGACCCCAATGGTAGAAAAATCTCGGTGCCTAAGACATGCTTATGCACTCAATTAGTTACACATAAGCTCATAGGCCTAAATCAATACCCATAAGCACTCACTTCACACACTTCACGACAGGCATCTATTATCACCAGATCAGTGGATCAAATCACATAGAGGACTACTTGGAAATGGGTATCTAAAAATCCCCAATTCCTGCTAGAATTATCTTAGAAAACTTTCAAGGTCATCAATAACAAACAATGTAACCCCATGAGGGAAAATCCCCTTGCAAGAGGATAGATGCATTCTGAGTACATTTCACCTCTAGAGTATGCATCTAGTAAAGTGACTAACCATTTAACATACATTTGGACCACACCTCACGATTACTAACTCACTAATCATAATGAATATAATGTTGGTATTGTAAAGGGGACAAGTTATCATCTCATTTCCAATGCAATGCTAATATGATCTTCTAACTTCTAGTAGATTCAAGCACAAAAATCATTGCTACACGATGGTAGTTACAACAAGAACCAATTCACAAGTAGGGATCAATTATCAGAATGTCGACAGCAAAAGCTTACTTGTTCATCCTAAATCAAAGGAGAAACCCAAAGATATGCAGGCAGTGAAAATTATCCCTATACAAGATCCACCCATGGGTCATACTACAAGAGTGAGTAAGAGTTCACATTGGTTCAGTGAGATGGCAGGACCTCTAGGAGAAGGTGCATACATGTGGGAAGCCAAGATTGAGCGCAATAACACACTTAGGGAGAATACCATTTCTTTACTAGAGAATTTGAGAAGTTACAAAACGAAGCAGACTTAAGGCATGTGTGGTAGAAGGCGGCTTTGGTAGAATAATTTTATTCTAGATTGCCAAGACCAGATTTCACACAATTTTTTGATCTCATTAACTCTTTAACTCCCACCCAGGACCCTAGAGCTTCAAGCACATTCGTGGTTCCATCATTAATGCATGGGAACCAGTTACAATGATTCCATCTGACCAATAACTTGGTTCAAGAAGCCCTAGATATGAGAGATATGCATATCCCCAATGAGAAAGAAGGTTTGGTTCCAGAAAACATGAAGAATTGGAAATTGACAAAGCTCAAAGACATTATGGCTATGAATCCTAACATCACGCTACATTTGAGAATGTGCATGTAACATTTTGTGTTCCCAGGGCAAGACAGGTTCACGATGTTGCACACAAAGGTTTGGTTTAGCCTACACTTAGCTCACACACAAAACTTAATGATCATCTTCCACATTGGATTATTGATCAAAGTCATCAAGCATGCAAGGGGTGGCCACATAAGCCAGTATTACATGGTTGTTGTGCTCTCACAAGAATCATATATTAGTGCCTTGCATATGATGTTCTGATTGAGAGGGCTCTTTCCTGAAACAAAGTGCAATAGTCTAAAAGCATGAAATCTTTGGCTCCACCATCCAAGCGGATGAGGGGATTGATACCTTGTGCAAAACCTAGAGGTGCCACCTTGATATTATATTATATTCCACACCACAAACAATAGGCAGGTCCTTTACACTCAGAATACCAAGATGAAGTACTGATGGATCTAGTTTAATTTTCCCACCGGTGCCATCGGATCTAGAATTCCTTGGAGGGATTCTCATGGAAGAGCTCAGTAATGCATATTTTGAATGAATCCTTCAGGAGCTAAATCTTGAGTCAAGAGAAGAACGAGAAGGCAAGCAACACCAAAAACATGAAGAAGGACAACAAGAATCGACCAAAGGAGAAGAAGAAGAGGATGAGGAAGATGAAGAAGATGAGGAAGAACAACGTTATGAATAGCAAGGAGAAGCTACAAAAGCCCTTGCTTATATTGCATAGTTGCAAAGACTTTATGACACAATCATGAGTGTGAAAGAATGACACCGTCTCTCCTTCAATAGAGGCAAAGCAGTGATTGAGCATATTTTGAGTGAAGGAGTAGACCCACACTTTATCAAACACTCCAACTTCTAACTGAATAATTGGGAATCACCAAACCAGTTCACACCATGCTGCGAACGAAGACACCTTGATACAATTGATGCCATGTGGAGACTTGAGAGTGCACTGGTAAAGATATCTCCCATACCCTCCCACCATGAGTGATGTACCTACCCCCATTGAAACCACTACCACAACGAAAACCATAGAATCCGCCTACCAACCCCCTCTCCAATCACCACCTTGTACCATCTCAATCATAACCACTACCCAAATTGTTACATCCACACCCTCCTTCATCTTTCACAAACTAATCTCCTAAGCCACCCTCTTTTCTCCCATCACAAACCCTCTGTACACTACATCCACCAAATTCCCTGTACGAATCAATGGCATTCCTATAGTAACCAGTGCAGTAGTTCACCCTCGTCCCATAGAAGGAAGTACAGGCTTCCCCACCATTCCTTGTACCCAAATCACATTCACAGCTGAACCTTATTACTCTACCCTCTGACCTACTACCATTGCTCCCACCCTACCACCATTCTGGTTTCCCCTCATGGAAGCCCTCACTTACCCTTCCGCACCATTCTCTTTGTGTCCTAACCCATTTGTAACAACATCACTTTACATGGATACCACGCACACTGCACGTGCCATCCCTATTTTATGGTAACCCACATGCATGGAACTCTCTGATCCTATGGACATATCACCTCTCACTGAACCACCTCCTCCCCCACACTTCCACAATCTCCTATCCCCCTCCACCAATATCACCAGCACCCATTGCACCTTCATGCATAGCATTCACAACTCCCTTCCCCCCCATTCCCCCTCCATTCATCCCTATCACCCTTGCATCTACATTTGTCCATAGTACATTTAACACAATGATTCGGTGTGTATCACAATTCCAGTATGACTATCAACAAGTAAAAGAAAGAAATGTGGTCCTCTTGAGTGAGTCTCAATGATTATAGAATAGAGTGACATCACTAGAAAAAACTAAATGTATACTACAAGTTGAGTACCTTGCCCTCCAACAAGCTCATGATGAACTAAATACCAAGGTATAAGGAGTGGATACAGACGTAGTCCAGAACTTGGAGGAGATTTTGCATGAACAAAGTGCAAGGGATGCCAAACTATAGAGGAACTTAGGCCTTCTATGATGACACGTGTTAGTAGCACTAGAGGAGAATAAGCACCTCCAAAAGGAAAATCAAGATAATCTCGAGACCATAATGGAGGGAACCCCACCAACAACTATCAATCCCACATGGTTCCAAGCTATTGCTTCACATAACATCCGAATACTACTAGAAGAGCATGCTAATTGTTTGGAATCATATGCCAAATTGGTAGAGGTGTGTGCAGATATCAAGAAGCAGCTAGCCAAGCCCAACACACAAGTATCAAAGGCCATCCCTCTCCCACAAAACATGCAAGAATTAGCAAAATCCAAACATAAGTGGATGAACTTCAAGCACCATTACTGTAATATGAAAGACCATCCTCTCCCCCAATGGAACCAAAACCTGAAGAAGTGGCTCAAAAGGGTTGAGCAAATACGCAGAACACATGATGATCGACTAGCTATTCAAATCTAATCATTGAAAAATCTCAAAGACATAGTACTTTAGTCAACATATTTCCAAAACCTCTCTAATCAACGGCTCATAATCACATCAGAGTTACAATATATGCCTTACTTTGTACTTCTTGCATACAACAATTCAGAGATAAAAAGGGTGACAAGAAGTGAACCTACTTTTGCCACTCAATTTGAGCCAAAGGACCTTCTAGAGTTAGCAAGAAAAGGTACAATATTTCAACCTAGTTGGCCTACACACTTACTAGTGACCTATCTAAAAATGATGCACACATGGTCCGATGCACCCTTATATATCAAATATAATGTGTGATATTGCCCTGTATCATGTCGGCACCCATGGCTTGAGTTTGAGATCAAGCTAAATATGACTAAGGGTTGCTCTGATTGGATCAATTGTCCTTACTTTGCTCCACCAAGAGGACCATGCATCATGGCCTACATGATATCAACCATACACTACTAGTCATCTCGCTTCAAAAATGTGTCTGACATTGTTTCCAAGATCTATATGAACATTTTTTAGTTAATCACGATGGTATTCGCTTGTGCCTGACATTATTGCCAATATTTGTATGAAAATTTTTGAGTTAATGATAGTGGTATTCAAAACTTGCAGGAACATTAAAGCCTCGTATCTCTCTACTTTGAGCTTCAATGAAGGTTAACTTGGCACATGATATGAGAAAAACCCCCTCCATCAACATGATTTTTGCTTGGCACTCCTACATCAAGTACCTACCTGCTTGTTATAAGCAAAATTTTGAGGAAATGTTCTCCACAGGGTCCTAGGAATACCACTCAGATATCTTCATTTCTAGAGCCACACATTTATTGCATCTATTTGTAATAGAACAAGCCTTGCATGCAGAACAATTGTGCATTCCATATTCAGATGTACCAGTTCCTCTCCATTGGGATGGTTTAATGAAAGATCCAGAAAGGGGCCTCTGAGTCAAGGAAGATCACTTGGCTATTGCTGTTGTTGAATATTGCATTGCACACCCTTCACAACAAAGTTCTATCAAGGATGAATGTTACAAGAGAGGATGGGGGTATCAATCGCGATGGACTCTAGCATAATGATGCATATCAATGTGAGGAGCTCCACCTCATAATTATCAATTGGAGGAGACATGATGGTGGTATGACGACCATGAGCAAGTGAGAGTACCAGTGTGTGAGCATGAAGTATCAAATTCGGTGCATGTGAGAGCACCAATGTGTGACCGTGAAGCATGTCAGCATGCACACACATCCACATATATATACACATGATAAGACAAAGAAATGGAGCAATGGAATGTTTGAATAACCAAAAACAACTTTACACTAATCTTAGTTCACTTCAATTCCTAAGAATCCATCCTAAAAAATGAGCTCTCTAGCTTTTTTATACTTTTTCAGTAGCTTTGGACTGTCCGAACGTAGTGTCCAACTTGGTTAAAAATTAGGTTCCTAGGCTATTTTGGAGGCTCTAACGAGCTCTAAAATTTATGAAAATTGGTGTGTACCTAGAACTAGTGCTTCTCAAGGACTCTTGGGCTTGAGCAAAATGGAGTTTGAATCAACAAAAATAGGATTTACAATGGCATGTAGTGATAAAAATCATTCTTTCACAAGAAGTAGGAATTGGAAATTTTACAGGCCTAGTTTTTGGATCTTCTTTGACTTCCTTGTGTGTTTGGTCCTGCTTGGCGTCCTCTTTATTCTTACTCTTTTTGACTGGTCAGCCACATGCTTCCTTGTTTGGTTAAGCCGCATGGACCTTCTTGGTCACTACCACTACCAACAGGAGTTCCTAAGACCTAAAAAATATATTTCTATGTGCAAAATGAAGATATGATTGTATATGATTAGTCTAGTAGCCAACAGCTAACTCTCGTACTCATTTGATGTGAAAGAAAGCAATAAATGGCTTCAATCCTTGTAGAAGATGGTTTGTGACCTCCTACAACAACAACAATTAAATACCATCTGAATATAGGCACTACTCACAATGATCACCTAAGCAAAATCTTATTATTTGAAGGACAAGCTTAGCAATAGCAAGACTTCGAAATTTGCATAGTAGACCTGCTCCAAATCCTCACTTATGCTCTTAACCTCAAATGTTCTATATATATATAGATCCTCATAGATCATATATCCTTATACTTTTACTTTATTTCCAAATCTCAAAAACACGATTCAAATCCACTTCATCTATGATGGGGCCTATTGTAGAAACTCTCATTAGATGATCCAAGGTATTCACAGCCAGCCTTGATCATCGATCACTCTTTATCAAGTTTTATTTAGAGAAACCTCGCTCACAAGCAATCATTCTTGCAGGAATCATGAGAAGTGCTTGCCAAAACTTCATTAAATTTGGAAATCTTGCATGCCAATCCTTCATATATGAAACATATCTCCAAGATTCTTTCATAGTAAAATCTTGAGAATTCATAAACAAATTATCCACAAAAGAGTGCAATTCTTGTTCATATCCCTTCTTATAAATAGTGTATAATGCATGCTGGGAAAGCTCTCAAAAGTCCAAAAGATGTTGTAGTAGTTTTTCCAACTATAGTTTTGCATTCTATTCACCAACCATAACATCCTCTGCAACAAGACTAAACAACTTTGATGCATTTAGTAAAGGTGAATCCACAAAACATGAATTTAACACATCCACAATAGCTTGTGCATAGTTCTTTCCCATCATAATACATCTTTGCGAGAATCCATCCATATGAATACACATTTCATTTGTGATGGTTGTATTATCAACATTCATACATATAGTACTATCATAAATAAGTCCATGTCAATAAAGACAATCATTTGAATCTTTCAATTCAAGATAACCATATCTAGAACAAGTCTTAAAGAAAATAAACCATTGCCAAATTTATCACAATTTATATTAGATCTATAAATTTGTCTAATTGTAATGTCTATAGCTATACCAATAGATGTCAAATATATAATATCCGCTTGAAGTTTTTGATTTAGATCATTTACCATCTTTAATACATCTATCAAATGATGTAAACAAAAAAGAGTGACAAAGTTATATCTTTTTATGTACTAATCTTGAATTTTATATTTCTTCCATAAAGTTTATATGGTAGGCATAAGAGAAACAAGTCTTACCATTACTTCTCCTCTAGAAAGCCATCAAATAGAGTGAACTTATAAAACATGATTGGCATTTAATTCCATAAGTTTTAATAATTTCATTAACTCTTTATCTCTCTTGGATGAGTTATTTATCCATGAATATAACTTGTTTGTAATTTTTTCAGCATTCAACAAATCTGCAAATCCTTTGGATGCATCTGCTATTGCAAGCACTTCACCATATGCAATGCAATGTATAGCAATGAAACTTCGTTAATCCTTCTTCAAAAATGATATCAAACCTATCTCACTACCAATCATTGCAGAGGCGCCATCTTTTGCAATTCCAATTAAATTTTACAAATCAAAACCTTTGTCAATTAAGAAAGACTTAATTGTATCGTAGATTATTTTTCCTCTTCCATCATTAATACAAGTGATACCCATGATATCTGAAACCTTTTTTCCTCTACCTCCATGTATCAACTAGACACAATAAATAACAAGATGTAGCTCTAGATATATATTTTTACTTTCATCAATCATATTGGAAAAAAATATACTATCATATGCACTTTCTTTTTTTTGCTTTGCAATAAGATATGCAAAAACTGCATTCAAATATTCAACAGTTGCATATCTACTTATTTGAGAAGAGTGCTCTAAACTCTTTGGCATATTAGCCATTTTCATTCTGAGCGCAAAGGCACACATATCTTCTTATGAAGACATCGAGAGATATTTTTGTGCAATGAAATACATTATCTTCATAGTTTTATTATTCTCTCCATATTAGCATTTGCAATAAGAGTTACATGCTCTAGAATTAATTCTACTGTTTTTCCATTTTATAAGTCCATTTTGCAATAGCTATTTTATGCGATGAAGATGCAACACGAGTTACCAATGAATCATGTTGAATATTGAGACATCCACTTCCTACTTGGCAAACCATATCTCTCATAATAATCATATTTCATTATACTATTACCAATATGTGGCATAGCCATGGAAAATTCTCTTTCCAAGCTTCTCAAAATTTGTGTCTTGTAGAGCTTCCTTGTGATGTACTCTCACTCTTTCTATTAAATTCATCAAGAGGCATAGATTCTCCCCCTAGAATATCAAAATCCTCATTCAAACCCATATCAAATCCTCTTGAAGGAGCACTCCATCCAAACATAGAGGCTATCATCTTTTGCACCTTTTTTTGGAGGGTGCCATGAAAAATATTCCAATATACCTAGACAAATTAAAAAATATGTATATATAAGCAAAAATAGCATATTTATGTTACTTATTCATTATAAATACATAAATACATACATTCATATGCATAGCTACACACATACATGCACACACACTAGATACTACACTAAAAATTCTATTGCTACTTGAAAAAGGAATTTTCACAATTATCACACAAGCTTACTAATGTCCTTTATGCCCACCATTTCTTAAAATCCTAGAACAACTTCATGTATGGATACTTGATAAAGATAATCCATGACTTGCCATTTTGTTCCAATATATGAGGCAAACTTTGAAAGCTTATGTGTGTGTGCATGTCCATAGGGTATGCGTGTACATGTCCATAGGGTATGCGTGTACATGTCCATAGGGTATGTGTGTGTGTGCATGTCCATAGGATATGTGTGTACATGTACATAGGCATTAGCGCAACAAACATGTACATACATAGATGTGTATGCATGCATGTGTATGTATGTGAACATATTTGTTTGTGCATGATCTATGTACATGTCTGTGACTCGTGAGTATCAGTGTCTATGTATGCCATGCATATGCATACATATTACATGCATCTCCATTGCAAGCACATGCATGCATGTTTGCATCATGCATGGTGCACACATGCATGTGTCGACTTATGCATGCATCGTATGTGTACTTGCATGCATGTTTGCACATTTGCATGCATCTGAATAGATACCCACATAGATTTTCTTTTACATGACTACGTACAAGAAAATCTATGCAACCAAGCATTGCATGTAGGCATGCATCTATATTTATGTACATATTGTATACACATGCATCATCCATATGCATGCCCAAATGTATGTATTGATGGCAAAAGGACACTTGTTTTTTTGCTCAACTTTTCTTTTGTACATAGTCTGAGACTAATTATACACTAATTATATGTAAGTACAGATCATTAGAAGTGTCAAATGTAATTATATCTCATAAAGCATTGTGTATACATTACATGGACCAAAAGCAAGGTTTCATACACTACATTCATATACTAATAGTTGTTCTCTTACCAACCCTAAACCCTAAATCAAAACCTTATGTAACAAAACCTATCATTGGATATCCATGTTAATTTTGTAAAAACTAAATAATGCAACCCAAAGTTAGGGTTATGAGATCGCCAACTCCTCAATGCCTATCATCAACATTATTCATACACATTTACAACAAAATTACCCTATGAACTAAATGGTATCAACAAAAACATTGAATCAAGATGAACTATTCAACAAGATATGACACATGGTAATAACATATACATCATAAACAAATTCAAAGGTCCAACATAATGTAGCACCGACTATTAGATATTACCACATCCCACAAGAGTAGAGACAATAACAAAACAAAAATACAATCTACCAGCTATGTTTGTGTACATTGATGCTCTTATGGGAGTATTGCTTCAAGCAACCAATATATATACTACATGTTATTTGTTGTCCATAGGTTACTTTGATATCAAAATATATGCTCAAACAATTATGCTTTTGGAATAGACTATGAGGTCTTTACTACTATTTTTTTAGAGTGTAGATACCTCTAAACAAAAATATGATCTCTATTTTTAATGGCATAGGTTCAGTCTTCATTAAAAAATAACATGTTTTCAAATGTGCCTCTCTTTTTTGCTTAATGTTTCTTTTGCACACAATACAAGACTAATTATACACTAAGTATATGTAAATACACATGGTTAGAGGTAACAAATGTAAATATATCTCATAAAGCATGGAACACATGAGGATAGATGATGCTTTTGCCAAATTTCAAATTTCAAAAAAGAAACCATCAATATTTAGCAGACTCCTCATAATAGATTTCAAAAAGAAGAATCAATTATAAAAAAAAAGTAGCATACTTGATCTAATCTAATATTTTCAATGATCAAACTTTTTTGTGTAGCTTCTTGCTGCAAGAATGCAGATAGTCTCTTGAAGACTTGATGAGACTATATTGTAGTCGCATAAGGGAGTGTAGCCGCTGAGTCCATGGTTCTCGTGACTCATCAAATCATATGGCATTCCTACAATAGGGCCATCAAGAAAGTATTATCGGGCACATGAAATTTTGGCACAATAAATAAATGTAATACCCCATAAAAAAACAAACTTATAAGCAATCAAAGTACTACATTTAAGGGCTCAAAACAATCAGGGAATGCATAAAGTCAAATGTTGATATACATAATACCTACATAAATATTATTTATTTGTTTTTGTATGGTGTCTTTACCATCCTTCCACAAAAGGTTTAACTATTGCTTTGGAAACACAATGGACACAAGATACATAACTATTAATGGGTGAAATTTTTTTTATCTCCCTGCTCACATGTTTAGAATAAGGTGCTCGCAAACATAATTACAATACATTGGAGCTTCATACAAGCACAAGAAAAAAAACTATTTTTAATAGTATTAATTACAACATAGATCCCTAATCCTCCATTATTATATTACGAAAAAAACCCAAAAGCCACTCCATACTAAAAGATGATAGAGGAACACAGACTACGAGATGTCTGTATGTTATATCATAAGATAGTGACATTTCCAACCTTCTTGTAAGCAATTTCTGTTATATTCATATCCCAAATATTTTCAAACTACCCTTCATATTTGAGAAGCAATACTCACCATTCTTTCGCAAATCATAAAGCTAATGAGTTACAGTGTTTATGAACAACTGGTTATTGTAGAAAGGAAATAAAGCCTAGGATTCATATTACTCATTCCTACTTTATTCCTTTGAATATCTTTGATTGTAAATGTTATTTCACAACAATAATCTTCAACATGAAGCACATGATATGTTCATGTGAATAGTTATAATGCATAATATTCACTACTAAATTCATCGCATAGAAAGTGGATGAAGAACATAATTTCACTCAAATTATTACTATTCTTCTTTGCTCACTAATCACAATATATTAAATTCATTAGAAAGAGAGCAAGTTGATTGATAGTAATGTATACATATCTTGTTGGAGTTTGATGCCTATCGACGCATGTGAACAACACAAGGAAGAAGAAGAAGCTTGGAGCACAACACCCAATACTAAATGTATTACCACTAGAATATACAAAGATAAGTAACATGTTAGGGAAATAGGCGTACATACAAGATGGGTGGGAAAACTTCCTAAAAAGGGAAAAATGTGCATCGGTGGTCCTAGTGTGGTCACACACATCACTACCTAAACATATCAACAAATCCCCCATAGGAGTGATGCAGTGAACAAGGAGCTGGCACTCATGTATAAGGAAGTGCCAAGCCTTTATCAATCATATTGAATGTCGTGCAATCCAATCATAGCTTTAAACCTACAAAGTTTAGTACCATCAAGGGCCTTGCTCAATAAGTATGCGCATTGCATATTGGTTGATACATATACCAATTGAATCTCCTTGCTCAATAGTTTCTCTCTCACATAATGATAGTGAACTTCTATGTGCTTGGTCCTAGCATCATAGATAGGATTTGCTCCAAGATGTAAAGAAATTGTATGGTCACCAAAGATCATAGGTGAGTTAGAATGTGGTCCCAAATCTGCATTTAGCAATCTCATCCACATGGATTCTTGAGTAGCATTGGCTAATCCTCTATATTATGCCTCTGTTGAAGATAAAGCAACAATAGGTTGCTTCTTAGAAGACCATGAAATGGGCTTATCACCTGCAAAAGAGAGATAACCTGAGGTACTCCTGTCATCCTTACAACCTTCCCAATCTACATCTGAGTATATTTTGATGCCCAAATCTAAAGTATAAGGAAAGTATAAACCTTGATTTTGAGTACCCTTGAGCTACTTCAAAATCCTTTTTGCTCTAGGTTTGTGGATGAATTGACTTAAGACACTTACTCAATAAGAAATATCAATCCTTGTCAATGTAGCATAGTTTAGGCTTCCAACTATGCTCTGGTACCCTACAATATTTTCAAGCACATCACCTTCATGAGCACTCAACTTTTGGTTTACCTCCATAGGAGTGCTAGCTATTTTGGCATCTTCCAAGTGAAACTTCTTCAACATGTCTTGCACATATTTTCTTTGAGTAATATAAATTCTAGAATTTTTATAGACTAGTTCAAGTCCAAGAAAATACTTTAGTGACCCTAGATCATTGATGTTGAACTTCTGCATCATTTAATTCTTGATCTGCTTGATGCCATTAGCATTACTACCTGTAAGTATGATATTATCAACATACACACATAGGTATATCACCTCTTAATTACTTCTCTTGACAAACAAAGAATTATCTGCTTTGCTCATAATGAATCCTTGGTCTTGGAGATAGGTAGTCAACCTATGATTCCATGCCCTAGGTACCCGCTTCAATCCATAAAGATATTTGTTTAGTTTTCACACATATTTTACCTTGCTTGAGTCTTCATAACCAGGAGGTTGAACCATGTAGACCTCCTCCGAAATCCAGCCATTAAGAAAAGCACTTTTTACATCCAATTGGTACATATTCCAATTCCTTGATGCAGCCACACTTACCAATACCCTGATGGTTGGCATTTTGGCCATAGGTGAGAAAGTCTCTTCATAATCAACTCCTTGGGTTTGTGTAAAACCCTTAGCCACAAGTCTAGCTTTATACCTATTTATTGATCCATCTGAATTTCTCTTGATTTTGTAAATCCATCTAGAACCAATTACATTCATAGACTCCTTTGGCACTAGCTTCCAAGTATCATTCTCCTTGAGTGCTTCAATTTCTTGATCTGTAGCTTCCTTCCATTCTGCCTGGGTCTTTGCCTCTTCATATGATGATGGCTCTTCAAATGATAAATCTTTAGCAAGATAAATGGAATGTTTGGTAACTAGAGAAGTGTCATACCCATATTTGATTGGCTTCTTGCTCTGCCTTTCTGATCTTCTAATTGTTTGGTTGGATGGTTCATGTATGTCCTCCAACTTCTTCATCTTGACCTTGCCTTTTGATTTACATGCTTTAAAATCTTCTAGGTTGATGATGTCCTCATCGTCTGATTTGATTTCTTCAATTTGGTTTGGCTTCTCCTTGGTGAGGCTTGAAGATTCCTCTTCGAAGTAATAAGGCAACTTTACTTTCCTGCATTCACTTTCAAACCAGGAATCATTCTCATTAAACACAACATCTCCACTGACCATAAAACCTTTGTTGGATGGATTATAGAACCTGTATCCTTTTTTATTTAAATCATACCGTATGAAGATGCACTTCTATGCCTTAGGGTCTACTTTACCTCTGATTTGAGATCGGATATGCACATAAGCAACGCATCCAAAGATCCTGCAATGATCAAGTGATGGCCTTCTACATGCCATGATTCATATGGGGTCATCCGATCAAGTGATTTGGATGGCAACCTGTTAACAAGATAAGTGGAAGTAGATACACTCTCTGCCCGCAAATAATTAGGTAACTTTTTCTCACTTAGCATTGAACTAGTTGGTTCAACAATCAACCTATTTCTCCTCTTTGCCACCCCATTTTGCTCAGGGGTATACCTTGTTGTAATTTCCCTTTTGATTCCTCTATCCTGCAAGAGTGCATCAAATTCATTTGAGAAGTACTCACCTCCTCCATCTGACCTTAGTCTTTTTAGGCTTCTTCCTGTTTGGTTTTCCACAAATGCAAGATAAATAGCAATTTTCTAAATTTTGATTCATAGATATAGGTAGGGCAATTACCTTGACATAGCTTTTGAAGTTTTGTTACTATCACTTGAAGCTCCATATTCGAATGTGGAATTAAGCTCTAGCAAAAACCCTTCATAGTCATGAAGAATTACCATGTTCTTTTCCAAGATTGGGTTGAACCACAATAATATTGGCCCATAGAATTACTATCAAGCTACAATCAGATGTATAATTTCACTTGATATAGGAATCCTCAAAACTCGGCATGATCTCCATCAAACTTTTACGACATTGAAAGATGGATTAAAACATTGAAGTCCTTGATTGCATCCTTGATTTTCTTGAAGATTCTCATTTCATTATTGCAACTCATGGATAACTACACCAAAAGAAAAGGATTTCCAATATTAATTTGTGTTTGTCATTGAGTTAGGTCATTGACTTATTGTTGAAGATAATGAAGTGAAGACACAATATGTTCAATTTTGTTCTTCATGATTCTTGGTCTTGGGAAGAAGGTATTCTTGCCAAAATGTAAGGGGAACATTATATTTTTCTCTTTGACCATAGAATTTTGAATACCAAATGACCCACATAGAGGAAATAATACAATAATATACAATGATTTACAAGAAGTCCCATAACCCAAGACTGATAAGTATGGATAACTAGATTAGATTGGATACAAGAGATGCCACAACCTAGGACCATAAATATGAAATAGAATATCAAAATTACAAGAACTCCCTTCATCGAGATGAACTAGATGCAATATATAGCTAGAAAAGATCTTGTACTACAAGATTACAAGATAACAAGAGTAGCTGTCTAGATTCTAGACTTAGATGATAACCTTTGTTTTTAGAACTGTACCAAAAAAGAATACATTTCATTGCTTTATCATCAAATTTCTTGCATTGTTGTTCAGACACTAATGCATATACAAGACAACAAAAAACATGCATGTGAGTAACAGATGGCTTATGACCATTCCAAGACTCATATGGAGTGATAGATTGGAATGCTTTAGTGGGACACCTATTAAGTACATATGCTGCACACATAACATCCTCAAGCTAGAAACTATGTCGTAAAGCCTCACTCTTGACCATACACCTCGCCATCACCATGAGTGACATGTTCTTCCTTTCAACAACTCCATTCTGTTGAGGTGTATATGACACTGTACACTGATATTTTATCCCATGTTCAGAAAAAAATGCATTGAAATCAAAAGACATATATCCCCCCCATCAAAATGGAGGGTGCCCATTTTACATGCTAATAGATTTCCAGCCAAAACCAGAAACTATTTGAAGCACATAAACACTTTGGATTTTTCTTTCAATGGATATACCCATGCATGCATGGAAAAATCATCAATGAAAGTCACAAAGTAAAGATAGTTTCCAAAAGAGGGTGTCTACATAGGACAATAGACATCATTGTGAACAAGCTGCAATTTCTTGGTAGCTCAAACTGAACCACCTTTTGGGAACAAGGAACACTGCATTTTGCCCAAAATACAGCCTTCACAAACATGTTTACCATGTGCCTCAAGTTTGGGCAGAGAGGATACCATTTTAGATTTCTGCAGGTGTAGCAAGCTAGCAAAATTCAAATGACCAAAGTGTGCATGCCAAAGCTTTGCATATGACATAGCCTGAGAATCATGTATTGCACATGCTAAATCATTCACAAAGTTTTCATACTCTATGAGATTATACAGCCCACGACATAAAATGCTAGATGCAATAATGACATCGCCATTTGAGATATCATGAATTGTACATCTATCATCAACAAATCTCGCAACCAAGCCAATCTTGGCTAAGATTGAAAGTGATAGCATATTCTTCTTGATCCCTAGCACAAATAAAGCATATGAAAATGTAAAAGAACTACCATCAGTAGTAGGCAAAATCATCTTACCAACGCCCATGATAGGATAAGAGCAGTTGTTGGTGCATGTGATAGTATTCCATGTAGGGGCAGGCTCGAGTGAAGTGAAGAATCTACAATGCGAGGTAATATGTTTGGTTGCCCCATTATCAAAGTACCAAACATCTGAGTCTACTATAGACATACAATGGTTCATAACTACAAACAGTGATAAATGCCCATTTTTCATTTTTCACAAGATAAGTAGACTATTTTGGGTGTAGAGGCCTCTACAATGACCATTCCAGGCTCTTTCTTCCTTGGCTCTTGTTGATATATTTAGGTAGTGATGTGTGTAAATTGACTGTATCTCAAAAAGTTGAACGGAACTGCCTAGACGAGTTCTGCTAGACCTGTAGCAGACTTCAAGACGCTTAAACTGGCAAACAGAAACTGGTATATATCTTTGGCACAAAAGGACGAAATAGCCTTCACAAGCGCTGCGATAGTGTGTTCGGAGGCCGAAACGAGCTCAGATCGCGATTTCGGCACAACACAGCAAAGCTGTTTTGATCTCGGAAACACCCTGAGTATGCTCACCAAATTTCGTGTGAATCTAAGACTGCAAACAGAGGAGTGTCGACGGTGCCCTAGATGAAGCGATGACCTGCTCTGATACCAATTGTTGGAGTTAGACGTCTGCGGAAGCACGCGAATAGCACAAGGAAGAAGAAGAAGCTTGGAGCACAACACACAAGACTGAATGTATATTACTAGAGAATGTACAAAGATAAGTAGCCCATTAGGGCAATAGGCGTATATACAAGCCGGGGGAGAAAAACCTCCTAAAGAGGGAAAAAAGTGCCTCGGCGGTCCTAGAGTGTTCACACACATCACTACCTAAATATATCAACAAAAAGGTTAAAGCCATTTTATAAGCTTCACCTCCCCACACACCGAAGGAATTCCTCTACTTCTTAGGTCAAATTTGGTGACATGCCCACCATTTAGGATGGTTTGCACATCACTTGGCCCTTGAATCGACTAACCACAATAGCCCCTCACTAGTTTGATTGAGTAAGGAATGCCAACAAAATTTTGACCACCTCAAAGCACTTTTGACTCAAGCCTCCATTCTACACCTGCCAAATTGGGAACTACTATTCCAAGTTTTTGTTGATGCCTCTAATATCGCAATTAATAGTGTTTTGATGTAATACAAGGACAAATGGTATCGCCCTCTCTACTATGCTAGCCCACAACTTGCACCACCCAAGCATAATTACTCTATTACCAAGCGCAAATGTCTAGGGTTCATCTACTCTATAAAGAAATTATAGTATTACTTACTAGGATGGAAATTCACCTTCCATGTTGACCCTTTGGCCTTAACCTACTTGGTCAAGCAATAGATTCTTGGTAGCTGATTGGTCAGATGGGTCTTCATCTTACAAGAATTTGACTTTGATATCATCCAGCAATCGGGATCCTCACATGCAATTAGTGATTTCGTATCACGACTAGATAACGACAAACCAGCTCAAAGGGATTAATGATGCTCCTCCGTCTATTTACACTATATAACCCATTGAGCCTACTATCTCTCTTGACCTCATCCAGAATTACTACGTTATGTTATTTACATTTTCAACCACCAGAATGGCTCTAGACAATTTACCTTCTGCAGCCCAAAAACACCTTGCTTAGTACAATAGACACTTTTGGTTAGTACATGGATAGTTATATTATTATGACCCATCTGGTGCACTATTACACTGCGTTCCAACCCATGAAACAAAATATGTCATTCACTTAGCTCACACCCACTCTATCGGTGGTCATTTTTTGACCGACCTTACCATCCACAAAATCTTACAGAGTGGCCTATGGTGGATGACCTTACAAAGAGACGTACGAAATTATATTCTATCACGTGACCCTTGTCAATGCACTGGACAATCTCTACCCCAAAACCACTTTCCCCTTCAGTCTATTATGCCATTAGATCCATTTTAGAAATGGGTACTTGATTTTATTGATCCTATCTCTCCACCTACGATATCAACTAATAGTTGTTACATCCCTCACCTACATAGATTATGCCACACATTGGGCTGAAGCTTGGGCTGTGAAAAATGTAACCGCTACAATGGTAGCATGGTGCCTTGTCAGGGAAGTATTTCCCTATTCCAATCTCCCCTCAAAATTTTTCTCAGATTGGGGTACTCACTTTGTGAACGACCTCATCATGGCATTAGCTGATAGTTTCAACATCATTCATAAATTTAGTACACCATACTACCCATGGGCTAATGGATTAGCAAAAAGTACCAACAAAACTCTACTCACAATAATGACAGAATTAATCCATGATTGTCCCGATTGATGGGACTAGTTCTTGCCATCTATACTCTAGGCTTACCATACTACTTAAAAAGTTGTTACTGATTTCACTCCTTTTAAACTAGCCTACGTGCTAGAAGCCATTGTCCCCATGGAAATAGTGGTACCTAACCTACACCTTGCATTAGCCCAAAAATGGTTACCCAAAGACTCTATTTATCACTGACTGATGCCCTCTGAGCATTAGATGAACAATGATTTGAGAGTTTTCTCATGATGTAGGAATTTCAAATCTGGCAAGCCCATACCCATGACTGATTCTTGAAGACATTGATTTTCTCTGAAGGACAATTATTCTTATTTTATAATTCAAAAGCAGACCAAAAAGCAAGAAAATTTAAAGTGTGATGGTTGAGCCCTTATCATGTTTTGGCATGCCTTAGTCCAACAACTTTTTAACTGCAGACCCTTGTCGGAGAACTTATTAAAAATCCGGTCAATGGATCAAAAGTGTGCCCCATTGTTTGCATGCCCCATTAGTAGACATTTAATCCGCTACCCATGTCTGCATGTTACCACATTATGAGTAATGAACATCTCTCGACTTGTGCAACTCATCCGCATTCTTTTTCAAGGTCCTGCAACCACATCATTATCCTTCTTTTGCTTATATATACTGCATGGCTGACCTATAGAACTATTTTACGCTATCACTTTTGCGCACTTCAGCTCTTTGCCATCGCAATTTCAACACAACTCCCACCCCCCATGGAAGTGTTTTGTCCTTTTGATCCTCTATCCACCGTATCGACTATTTCCACCTCATAATTCCTTGGCACCCGATGCTTGGAAGACTTTGTGCTTCTACAATGGGATGAATTTATTGCTCACCCCGATTCAGAAAACATTGCTCATGCAATAGTTGCAGAGCCCTCTTTGACAGTTGTGTGGACAGTTACCGTCAACGGAACCAACCTATGCACCACCATGACCGAGGTCATGCAACACTTCCACCTACCTACTAAAGGTGTAGTCACGGTTGAGTCACTCACTTCACAAGTGATGGAGCCATTATTTTCTAGGCATGGTTCTAATGAGTATGCTATCCGCACCTACCCAAAACCCAAACGATCGATCCTACAGTTTTTGGTGGTAGCCCTTAACCTACAACATCGGGCCTATGGCATCACGACAATTTTAATCATTGGTAATGGTTTCTGCTCGAGTGCCATAAATTGGGCAGGTGGCTTATTTCCTCGGATTCACTAGGAGTTTCAATAGAACATTTGGAAACTGCAACAAATAGGTGCTACGGGATCCCATACCCCCTATATATTCTCTATTTTGTACCTAGGCAATTTCCCTATTCAATAGTGTGTTTTGTTAATTTCGTGAGAATTAGCATCGGAGTGGTCCATCTCACCTCCTGTCAATGATGATGAGAGTGTCAACCTCATTTTTCAATGGACTAACAAACTTGCCATGCCCAAAGTTCCTCTACACAACAAACAATCGAAAACATGGCCGAAGCCATTCCCTCACCTTCTCAACTTGAATGCCTAACAAACCTCAGTAACCACCTCTGGCGTCCCCTTTGCAACTAGTAGCCGCACAAAACAACTCTTCTCCTGACTTGTCACCCCTTTCTTCTCCCTCCTATTCGCCTTTCATTTCTCCATCTTCGTAGAGCCCTCGATGGTCCCCTGGGTCACTACCTGATCAACCTTGGGGAGTAATCCTAAACTTCCTCCCTTATAGAGCCACATGAAACACATTGGCACTTTGGTGTCAATGAGTTTTGCAATTTCTCATACCTTTCTTGACCCAACATGTATTTTTTTCATTTGCAAACCCAAATCCAACAAGACATGATAATGCCTACAAAGAATGACTAGTATATGCAAACTACTTTACTATTGTAGGATCAAATTGATGAGCTCGCTATCAAACTTGTTAAGAGGAAAGAGGCCACTCATAATCTTGTCAAATGTCTTCTGACTTTAATGCATTTTTTGTTGAACATGGGATAAACCATCAGTGTACAATGTCGTATACACCTCAACAGAATTGAGTTCTTGAACAAAAGAACAGGTCACTCATGGAGATGGCGAGGTGTATGGTCAAAAGTTAGGCTTTACCACATAGTTTTTGGCTTGAGGTTGTTATGTGTGCAGCATATGTACTAAATAGGTGTCCCACTAAAGCGCTGCAGTCTATCACTCCATATGAGGCTTGGCATGGTCGCAAGCCATCTGTTGCTCATCTCTGTGTTTTTGGTTGTCTTGCATATGCATTAGTGCCTGAACAACATCGCAGAAAAATGGATGATAAAGCAATAAAATGTATTTTTGTTGGGTAGAATTCTGAAAGTAAAGGCTATTGTTTGTATCATCCACGAACAAAATGCATGCTGGCTAGTTGTGATGTTGTTTTTGTGGAAGATGCTATTCAGCCATTGCTATCATGTACTAAGGAGACATTTGTTAGCTCCAAAGACATGTATGATACTTTGCTGCCTCTTTTTACAGGCGAACAGTCTAGTGTTGGTCCTAATGAGATAACTTCTAAGCCTTTGCCGGTTTCATGCGATGATGCAGATCATTCCATTTCTCATGCAAATTTACACGATGCATTGTTGATGAGAGAGCTTATATTGAGCACACAAAAAACTATGCCAAAATGGTTGGTGCAAACTTTGCATGATAGCAAATTAGATGCACCTCTATCTTATCATACTCGGTCAAGCTCTCATAGTGCCTTTTTTGCATCAGATTGGTATGCTATGGCTGCCTCTATTCTCTGTGATGACGCTGAACGTGTTTCATTTGATGAAGCACAAAATTTTGAACATTGGATGGCCGTAATGCAAACTGAATATGATGCTATCATGAAAAATGGTACCTGGTCTTTATATGACTTGACTCCTGGCAAGAAGGCCAATTGCACTAAGTAGGTATACAAGCTCAAGCCTAAACGTGATGAAATAGTTGACAGGTATAAGTCTAGGCTTGTTTCAAAGGGTTATGCGCTGGAAAGAGGCATTGATTTTGATGAAACCTTTGCTCCTACTTGCTAAATCACTACTCTTCATAGCATCTGTGGACTTGTAGCTCATCATGGTTGGAATGCACATCAGTTGGACATTAAAACAACATTTTTGAATGGTGACTTGCATGAAGAAGTGTATGTTTTTCAGCCCCATGGCTTTGTGCAAAAAGGGCATGAAAATCAAGTTTACAGGTTAAACAAGGCATTATATGGTTTAAAGCAAGCACCACATGCTTGGTATGAAAAGATACATGCCTATCTCATTGCACGTGGTTTTGAGAATAGTCCAACTGAAAGCACCTTATATGTTAAGCGTGCTAATGATGTACTTCTGATCATTGTGGTGTATGTTGATGACATGCTGCTCACTCGTCCCCATGACATGCATATTGCTAATTTTAAGGTTGATTTGCATGCCTCATTTGAGATGTCTGATTTCAGGCATTTGCATCACTATTTGGGCATTCAGTTTACGGAAGTTGATGGTGGAATGGCTTTGTGTCAAATGAAATATATGGACACATTATTGCAATGCTTTGGCCTTGAATATTGTAAGCCTATTGCCACTCCTATGGAGACAGGTTTGTGATTGAATCTTCATGATGTTGGAGATGCATTTGATGTTGTTCTCTATCAGCAGGTTGTTGGATGCTTGATTTACTTATGCATTACTCGACCAAATATTTAGTTTGTTGTCTCACAAATGAGCAGGTTTATGCATTTGTCAGGTGTCAAGCATTGGTAGGCGGTTAAGCGCATCTTTCACTACTTGAGTGGTACCCAACTACTTGAATTGTTTTATCCCAAGGGGGGATCACTACCGCCAGATTTGCATGTTTTTTCTAAGAGTGATTGGTTTGGTTGTTATGACACTCGTGTTTCCACTAGTGGATTTTGCTTCATGCTTGGTAGCTCATGTATATCTTGGTTGAGCAAGAAGCAACCTACTATGGCCACTTCCCGTTGTGAGGTTGAGTATAGGGAAGCTTTCACAGCAACTGTTGAGTGTATGTGACTCAGATGCCTTATGGTTGATTTGGGTGTTGGTCAATCTTCTGCCACCACCATCTTCACTGATAGTCAGAGCGCATTGGCAGATTTGAGGAACCTTGTGTTCCATGCTTGCACTAAGCACATTGAACTCTGCTAGGGAGATCAGCTTGGCATATGTAGCCACGGAGGAGAACATTGCAAACCTTTTTATGAAGGCTCTGCCTAGGGAGAAGTTTGAAGCTTTCCACAAAGCTTCGGGCTTACTTCCTTTTTTTTATTTGATTCCACATAGCTTGGCACTTCCTTATACATGAGTGCCAACTCCTTGTTCACTGCATCTCTCCCAAGGGGATTTGTTGATATATTTAGGTAGTGATATGTGTGAACACTCTAGGACCATTAGCGCACTTTTTTCCCTCTTTAGGAGGTTTTGGTTTTGGTTGAAAATCTCTCATCATGTAAAATGGGCATCCTCCATTCTAATCAAGATAGTTGTGTGGATAGTTACCATCAACAGAACCGACCTATGCAAAAACATGACCGAGGTCATGCAACACTTCCACCTACCTACTAAAGGTGTAGTCACGGTTGAGTCACTCACTTCACAAGTGATGGAGCCATTATTTTCTAGGCATGGTTCTAATGAGTATGCTATCCGCACCTACCCAAAACCCAAACGATCGATCTTACAACTTTTGGTGGTAGCCCTTAACCTACAACATTGGGCCTATGGCATCACGACAATTTTAATCATTGGTAATGGTTTCTGTTCGAGTGCCCTAAATTGGGCAGGTGCCTTATTTCCTCGGATTCACTAGGAGTTCCAATAGAACATTTGGAAACTACAACGAATAGGTGCTACGGGATCCCATACCCCCTATATATTCTCTATTTTGTACCTAGGCAATTTCCCTATTCAGTAGTATGTTTTGTTAATTCTGTGAGAATTAGCATCGGAGTGGTCCACCTCACCTCCTGCCGATGATGACGAGAGTGTCAACCTCATTTTTCAATGGAATAACAAACCTTTCCAGGCCCAAGGTTCCTCTACAGAACAAACAATCAAAAACATGGCCGAAGCCATTCCCTCACCTTCTCAACTTGAATGACTAACAGACCTTGGTAACCACCTGTAGTGTCCCCTTTGCACCCGATTGTGAAACCAAAACTAGCAGCCACACAGAACCACTCTTCTCATGACTTGTCACCCCTTTCTTCTCCCTCCTATTCACCTTTCGTTTCTCCTTCTTCATAGAGCCCTTGATGGTCTCCTGGGTCACCACCTGATCCACCTTGGGGAGTACCCGTAGAACCAACACTTCCTCCCGTACAGAGCCACATGAAACACATTGGCACTTTGGTGTCAATGAGTTTTGCAATTTTTCATACCTTTCTTGACCCAGCATGTATTTTTTTCATTTGCAAACCCAAATCCGACAAGACATGATAATGCCTACAAAGAACGACTAGTATATATAAACCACTTGACTATTGTAGGATCAAATTGATGAGCTCGCTATCAAACTTGTTAAGAGCAAAGAGGCCACTCATAATCTTGTCGAACTGTATCACAGAGAGCGCTAGAAGGCATAATATTTTGAAGATTTCTTTGAGGAAGCAGTCCACAAACAAGACCAAGAACTTAAGCAAACCAGGAATCTTAAAGAGGCCAACAATCATTGCTTGAAGTCCATTTTTGAATTAGTATGCAAGAATATGGTTCAGCAAGCTACCCTCAATGACATGCAATTCCAACTCCTGCAATCACATAAGGAAAGGAACCTTATAGAAAACCGCATCTACACTGCAAGAGATCAACAACTAAGTGTCCTCAATGCGGAAGTCCACCATCTTCAAAATCTACTGCAACAAATTGAAGCCACCAAGAACAAAGCCCTACAAAAGGTCTTCTCTGAAAAGCAGAAGCGGAAAAATGCTCTCCAACAAGAATTTTATTTAGACAAGGAGTTTGGCACTCAGTTGCCCAAAGCACAGAGCAAGGCTATAGTTTTTACTGCAAAATCTAGCAGCTAGTAGTGTTCAGATGCGATTTTATAGGAACATCATCAGGTTCAAAAGTCATTGAAGACTATCACAAACAAAATCAAAGTCACCTTTTAGGAAGCAAAGACTGCTTTAAAGATAGAAATGCAAACACCTATGGAAGAGGAGTTGGCAGAAGAATCCGAACCAACTTGGGGGGCTTAAATTTATATTTTTGGGTTTGCGTCCACCGTGCATACCAAGTGTTAGGCCGGCAACACCCATTCTTGTAAAATGCTTATTATATATTTTGGTGTATAGTTATTGATCGAAAAGGTAGGCTTGTACAATGTCGCTTTTTGGCAAACATTAATATGACTATGATGGAAGCCTGCTATAGATAAGGAGCACCAAGTGTATGCTGGTGGAAGTCCTTTCAGCCAATAGGTGCTTCAGGCACAAGTTCTTTACAATCTGGTGTCGATATCATTTTGTCTGTCTCCAATTTCTGTTATGTATATATGTGTGGTCTGTGATTGATTGTTTGGTAAAGTAATTTGTGTGAGAAGGAGATCTCTTTATTTATTTTGGTAAAGAAGTATCATCCATTGTATGCTCTAGAGTGATTGTATACTATGTGCGTGTTGGAAGTGAATCCAATTCTGATAAAGATACTTATTGGGTCTCTGATAAGTGATCCAGTAAAGCACCAGAGTTAGTTCAGAGAGGGAAAATACATAGACTCGGATTTTTTCCTGAGTCATCCCACCCAAGGACCTTGTTTGACCTATATCTTTCATCAATCTAGAACCATAAGGTCAATACTAACTCCAAAATTCACATGAGAGTTAAAAATTATTTAGAAGGAAAAAACTAAAGATAAATCAATCCTCTCATATTCCAAGGCTAAGAAATGACACAAAGCCCAAGAAAGAAAGGAAACTCCAAAGCAGCAGTCTCTATGGTGGCGACCTAAGGTCAAATGACCTAATGAGCAGCAATAAGCAAATTCATTGCAAAGAACAAATCGATATAGGTTTCCAAGCTACCTCCATCCTCAAAACCAACAAAAAATCTCCTTAACACTCCAAGTTTCACGTTGTGTATAAGTTGAGTCCAACAATCTATCTTAGATCAAGCCTTGTAATTGTGAGATATATCAAACTTCCCACAATTTTCTGATACATAGTAGCATTTTCCCATGCTTCAATTGTTGTAGTATCCAACTTCAAATTCTGATCTAATGTCATACAAATTATCTTACAATCAGCCATACCATACTTTTGCAGCATACTCAAGACATATTGCCTTTGCGACATCCATACACATGGTTTAGTAAGTATAAACTCAATGCCCAAAAAATAGTGTAGCATGCCTAGAGCTTTCATTTCCAATTCTTGCATAAGGAGTTCCTTTACTTCTTTAGTGCTTCCTTCATTATCACCACCTACAATTAAGCCATCAACATAAATAACCACAATCATGATGCCATCATCACCCTTCCTTGCATACAACGAATGATCTGCATCACACATAGAAAATCCAATGATGGTTAAGTAATCAGCAATCCTTGCAAGCACAAGGAGATTGTTTAAGCCCATACAAAGCCTTTTGCAACCCACAAACATACTATAAATACTTTGAATCCGCATATCCTTGTGGTTGGTCCATGTATACTTCTTCCTACAACTCACCATGTAAGAAAGCATTCTTCACATCCATCTAATGCAAAATCAATCCTTTTCCTGTAGCTAATGCAACAAGTGCTCTAACTGTGGCAATTTTAGCTACAGGCCTACACGTTTCTTCATAATCAATGCCATATGTTTGTGCATATTCTTTTGCTACCAAATGTGCTTTATACCCACTTATGTTACCATTAGCATTTTGCATTGTGGTGTGTACCTACATGAAAACTGATGACTTTTTAGAAAGCTTCTAAACTCATTTGACATGTACTCACCTCCTCCATCAGATCTTAATGTCTGAATATCCTTCTTTGTCTACTTTTCCACCATAGCCTTAAAATTTTGAAAGTGAGTAAACACTTCACTCTTCACTTTCATAAAGTATACCCATATTTTTCGTGTTTGACCAATGAAGGTGACATAAAACCTACAGCCGCCCATAGATGTGATCTTTGCAGGATCCCAAACATTTGTATGTACTATTTCGCGCACTTCTCACTAACATGCTTGTCATGCGTAAATGATGCCCTTGACTTTTAACAAATTGAGATGTTGCACATACCTTCCGCATCTCTACAACCTTGAAATTTGGTAGTTACAAGCTCCTTTGATTGCATCAACTTTAGCCGCTGCAAATTTGCATGTCCAATTCGCTTCTGTATCAACAATAACACATGCACCTTTTGCAAACATGGGTGCATTCATTTCAGGAACTTTCACATTCAAGGTGAACATCCTACCAATTTCGTTTCCTTTGGCGACCAACCTTACATTCTATTTGTACTCTTGTATATACAAACCATCAGCATTGAACCTAACTTGTAATCCTTGGTCAACCATTTGTCCAACAAAAATCACATTCTTTGGTATATTTGAATTATGCAACATTTCAGCAACATGTTCTACCTTCCCATCTTCCATAGATAGTGATATGTTTCCTGTATGCTGAATAGGATGTGATGTGTCATCACCTCTTTCAACAAAGCAAGGAGCATATCATTTTTGCAAACAATTAAACCATTCTGAATGGTTGGTCATGTGAGTTGACACACCTGAACCAACAAACCAAACATTACCATTCAATTTTGAAATCACTACAACTAGATCATTATCATCAAGTCCACAGTCTATGGAATCTAAGATATCTCCAAGATCCCTTATTTCAAAGACCTTTTGAAAGTTCATAAACTTTATCTTTAGATGAATTTTCATCCTTTTGTGGAGTGTTTCAATACACGTGCCCTAAGCTTTATCGAAACTCTAAATTGTTAATCCAAAAATTATAGGACCCAACCCATGCTTGGAGATTAATGAAATGATAACAAAATCAAATTCTTACATAAGAAATGAATGCCCTCATAAGAAATCAACAACCTTTCACAAGCAAAGGCATCAAAATTTAAAATTGAATGCTTGATATACTAAAATGGCCGAATGTATCACAAAGCTCTAAGCTATGAAATTTTTAAAAAAGAACACATTTTTAATCTTCAAATCCAATCTCTAATTTTCATCACGTAGAGATGCATTTGCATATCTAGACAATCAACAAAATCTACAAAAAGAACAACTCCAAACACAAATCTTTGCATCCGGATAATTTGAACAAAAACTCTTGATCACTTCCATACAATTTTACACACTCATTTCAACCAACTTGTTATTTTGAAGCAAAAGTGAGAAGGAAAGACCATGAATAGAGCAAGAAACAAATCTACAAGAAAATCTTTCTCAATTGATCTCAATGGCTTCACATTTAGAAATGATGCGAGAAATTCCTTAAAGATTCTTCTAAAATAACTTACATACTAATTTTTGTGGCCCTTTTCACACCATCCTCTCTAACTTAAAAGCCTAAAAATACCTACCTATAAGTTCTTAGAAATTCTATAAAAATTCATGGATGCTCGAATAACCAAGGGGAAGACTCTTCCTTAGTTTTGCAAACTTACTTCATCATATTACTGAAAAAATATATAAAAAGGAGGTAGATATTGTGAGATACCCATTCATTGCAACCTTACTAGATGAGTTCATGAGAAGACAATAGATGAGATCAATGAAATTCTTACCAAGACAACATCCTGGAGAGATTGAAAGATGAAATTCTACTCACTTCTATCATATGCCTCGTCAAATCTATCTTGAAGGAGATAAATTCTTGACTTGCATCCTTAGCAATATGCATGCCCTCCCAAAATGAGATAATTGTGTCCATACTAGAGGAGCCCTTAATAAATCATTTTTGTTTTAGAAGAATAATTATGTTGGCAGTCACTTGTTAATGAATATTTAGATTGTATTCAAGCATGTAATAGGCCTCCAATTGAGACACGAAGTCTTTGTGGAATAACTTGATGACTCCTTGAATGATGGACGGAAGTCCTTTTTAATAACAGACTCCTTTCATACGTCAAGAATTAAAGAGGACAATAGGGTGGAAAAGGTTTGACAGAATTTTGCAATGGGAATATTTATACCTAACATTTTTGCTTGTCTCGAGGGACTTGATTGTCGCAACGGATTCCAAGAGATCTGTAGGTTGGTCCAAATATTTTTGAAGTTGTGGTTAATGGTTTCTCTTCTTGTTGAGGCTATCTTTGCTCTCCCTTACCATCAATTAGCCACTATTGCATAAGATGATGAACAGATATTATAAAAAATGTCATGAATAAGATTCAGCCTAAACATGGATGCCTCCAACATTGAAGTATTTTGGCAAGGCTCTCATCACCTTCTCTAAGGCAAGGGAATCAGTTTTAATCAGTTATCAACTGTCATAAGACCCTTTTCAAACCCTTAGGTCAACCAACACCTCCTTTACTCCTCAAGGCTAGTTGACATCTTTTACAAGATGTAGGAACATTAAGATTTGTTGGTCTATCTCTTGGTTTCAATGTCTCTCTCAAGAACTGTTGCAATTGGATCATCAACAAACTCAAAGTCAAAATCTGAAAGTGCAACGATCTTTACTTCAACTCAACCCACAAGACAAATCTTGCATAATCCTTATATATTGCTCGATCAATCATATATAATTTAATTGGCTTTTATTCCATTGAAAACTCAGCTCTAAGAGATCAAACCTATTCTACTTGATTACAAATGGGCTCTAACAATTAGATTAAGTGTCTCCACAAAGGTTTTGACTAACAGCTCTCCTTTGCTCTTGTGTTAGGTTTAAGTCACCTACAAAACAAAGCTTTCTCTGGATTTGTGTCTTCCTTTAAAGTTGCTGACTTTTGTTACTGGCACCTTTGTCCAAAAGAGCGCTCCTTAGTTGACCTGCTTGCGAACTTGATGATGTCTCCACACTAGTTTATCGAATTCCTTTGCTATCTTCAAATATCCAACAAAGGGCTTTGATAACAACGATGGAAAAACTACAGACTTCAATATAAATCAAAGTGCAATAAACCCTACCTAGGCCCAGCCTCGATTGTGAGTCTTTATGTTTTCCACATTATCTAAAATAGATCCAAACAAGTCCTCAAGACTTCACACCCTCATATTAGACTTTGCTAACCTTGCAAATCCCTTTAATTGGATTGCAACTCTTCTTTGGTCATGTTTTGGGTTCAAGTTTTCTACAAATGGTCTTGGTTGCGGTCCAGTCAAATGGGCCCACAAAACTTATCCCACAAGATTTTTCTAAACTTCCATGATGGATGATTACCCTTGTCCAGCTTCTCAATTTAAGCATTGAGATTAATCGTCCTTGCCTTCGCTTGCATGGCCTACTAATTATTAATGTTCCCCCTCCAACAACAGAATGTCATGATAGTGGATGATTATCTCAACAACCAAGCTTTCTGTGTTCGGGTTTACCTTGCTAGTTTGCCCTTTGTTCCCCCTTTATCCAAAAGTGCTCATCTTTGCTCTCTTGCTTCTAAGTTTGATGGAGCCTTCACACCACTACTAGAATCCTTTATGAGCTTCAAATGCTTAATGTGGCGCTAGATAGAGGATTTCTACTCACAATCCATGACCAATGCGCAACGGAGCCCACCTATGACCTTCCTAGACTAAGGCAGTAAATTTGTTGTTTTTCCACTTTCTCATAGATGAATCAAAGACAAACTAAAGAGCTTCACACTAAAACTAACATTTGCGAGTTTCAAAATGACCCCTAATTTACTCCAAGTGGAATCTCACAGACATCTCTACCAAACCCTCCAAAAATAAAATTCCCACAATGAATACGGCGCACATGTAAAGAATGGACTCGAGAGTTTGAACAGGAATAATATAATCTATGAGACTAGATAACCAAAAAAACCCGAGATTATTGGGGAAGCGCAATACGAACAGATTTAAATAGATCATCAAATGCAATCAACTGGCTAGAGATAATAGAGAAAATACGCAAGCAATGGGATCACTTAAGCTACGGGGCAGCTTCTTGCTTACCACTCCTAAACACAAATTGCACACACTGCATGGGCTCGTATAACTCCTAACCACACAATTGGACACTCTGAATGAGCTCCTATTAAGACTATAGATATCGGTTAGATGGTTCGTCAATCACACACAAAAGTTCCCCTAAGTTTTCTCCAGTTGCCTTTGGGTAATTACATATGAAATTCAGTGATTCAAACTCGTGAAAGTGTTCAACTAACATGGAATGACGTTGCAAACTTTTGAAAAGGTGACTCCTATGAACTTGAGCTTGCAACCTTGGGCTTTAGTCTCCCCACATAAACGACACAAAGAAGAAAGCAACTGGCATTTCATTTCCATAGAAGAGATGGGTAAGACAAGAAATTCAGTCTTACCTATCCCATTGTCTAATGTCTGGACCTACAAATCCACTAGCCAACTAAAATTCTCACAGTCCATAACCAGTTCAAGGGGTGACATTACTGACTCGTAATTCACTCCATAAAACATAGCTGTTATTATCAAACATGCAAATACATTTACCAGACAACCAACTTGAATATGAACACTAATCATCACAGTTCAAGCCATAATTCTATAATCTGATCTTTGAGTATATCTTTAAGTCAACCATTAACAATCATTTTGCCTATCATACATTGACACCTGGAATTTACAAGCAATTGCACATTCAGCAATATTTGCAATTACTATCTCTAATAAATGGCTCATTGATTCAAGCCTCTACGTGTTCCATGAACCACAAAGGATCACTCTATGGTTTCTGAACGAGATGCATATTCTCAAACGAAAACCTTGCAATTTGTTTCTATGAATTGTCTCCATTCAACGGACGAATAATCATCAACCCTGCTCTGGAAACCTATTACGATGCCTTACATTTGGCACATTTCGTGAAAAATAGGCTCTGTAAGCAGGTCCATATACAAATATATGAAATCTAGCATCCTTCAAATACAGAGCACATACAATATTTTTGTGCTGAAACATGAAGAAATATGTCATGAATTTGATTGCTCATGCATATGAATTTCTCAGAATGAAGGTGTTTCCTACTAAGCTCAACACATCTGCAGTTCTTGATGCATGACACCTCTCTTATATGAGAAAGGCAGCCGAAGACTACACTCACATACACGAAGATATGAAAATGGTGCATTGTTTCTCCCACATCGTCAGTCCATGAAAATCATCTGATGCTCGTAAATTTGTGTCTTAACTATTAATATAAATCTAAAAACGAAAAAGTTGTCGTATCATTATAGATAATATTTCCTCTAAAACTGTAACTAAACTATATTTAACTGAATAGAAATTCATGACAAAAGAAATCTCCAACCTAATCAGGGTATCGTTCTTACACAAGAAAACTCATTCTTAATTAGCGATGAAAGAATTCAGAAATTTTTCCAGCTAGAACCTGTGTTGCTTTGCAGACAACAGGCTTGTCAAATAATGCTGAGACCACTGCTATACCATGGAGAGTTGACGGCCTGTCTCTGAGGACCTCTTCAGCATTAAATTCATTGATACCACCAATGGCAACAACAGGAAGAGGACTAGCACTACAAATAGCATATAAACCCTCCAGACCAATAGTTCTATTATTTCTTTTTGTGTTGGTGGGATATACTCCTCCACATCCAACATAATTTGCACCATCCTCATAAGCTTTCTGAACCTGCTCTACTGTCTTGCAAGATACTCCAATGATTTTATCCAATCCTAACAGCATCCTAGCCTCCCGTACAGGAAGGTCTGACTGTCCAAGATGAACTCCATCCGCACCACAGGCCATTGCAATATCCAGCCTGTCATTTATCACAAGAGGAACTCCACTCTTTCTTGCAACTTCAATGCAGGCCACTGCTTCCTGTATCAAACAAAGTAACTGTTCTAAATAACCATGGAAACTGTAAATGAAACAGGTCATAGCATAAATGCCAACAAAATGATAAATTTTGTGAATAGATACCTTGAAGAAATCACTACTCTCAGCTTCTTTTTCCCTGGAAACCCAAACCAAACTCAAAGATGGCAATGATACGAGTAACAAAAAGATGCGGGAAACGTCAAACAAGATAGCTTGGTTTCACAAGGAACAAACCTCAATTGCACAATTGTAGCACCTCCTTCGATTGCAGATCTTACTGCTTCAGCAGTAGATCGTTGCCATCTTTTATTCATGCCCGAATCCGTCACAGCATACAACCTTAAATCACTTGCCTTAAATAAATGGTGTCTTCGAATCTTTGAATACTCCGGAAACGCGAAGAAGTGATTCAGAGGACCATGAGGACCTTTTCCAATCTTCATGTTCTTGCTATGCTCTAATGCAGCCTGAATGTATCCTTTAGCTGCCTAAATAACAAAGGTCAGCTTTAAAATAGATGATAAAAACAGGACTAAAATATCTGTAACATAACAACCTTGACAGCCTCTGGTATCTGAACCCCTTTTGCCATTTCAGCTGCAATACATGAAGCTAGTGTGCAACCTGTTCCATGGGTGTTCAATGTCTCCACCCTTGTCCCATGAAAATCATAAAAGGTCTCACCTGCATTAGAATCATACAACCATTTCAACAAATAAATAAATAAATAGATGACACATGTCAATGTATGTACCCACTGAGCAGGGTCATTCCAGGGCAGAAAAATCATGCCCGCTACCAGCGTACTTGAACATATATGTTGTCAAAAAGTGCAGTGCAACAGAAAACTTTTCTTGTTGGAATTTGGGGCCCCAGGATCTTCCAATACTAACAACCTTTGATCATACACACTTAATTAATTAAGATGATAAGTGAGAGATAGAAAGAAACTTGAGACAAGGGTAAGTAACGTAAGCAAATTGCTTACTCACTAATGTAGGTGGCCGAATTACAAAATGGGAGTACTACTCAACCATATGAAGGTGCACTCACCAGATGGAAGAATAGACAAGAAGATGATGATGTACAAAATTCAGATTATGCTGTTATAATCTGAGCGTGTGTGAAGCATATGAGCAAGGGAGTAAACCTAACCTCTCAAGATAGTGCAACAAATCTGAAAATCAGCAAACCCTAATTCTGAAATTAGGGTTCAGAAACCCTAAAACAGAATATAGGATTAACTTACAAAAGATAGCTGCTCCAAACTTGTAGAAGACTCCTTGCTCCAAGAGATTAGTCTCCTCTTCACCTCTCCTTAGCCTCCAAAGCTTCAGAACTCCAAAATTGACACTATGGCAGCATCAACTCATCAACTCAAGAAGTGACTCCTCCTAGATTGTCCAAAAGTGTTGCCCACACCTCCATTATATAGCTTTGGTCCCCATCTCAAAAAAACAGCGATCGCAATTCAAAAAAGCTGCTATCGTAGGATTCTTTTAATATTATCGAAAAAAGTTCATTTTTGTTGGATTTAAAATTCTATCGCTATTTTTAATAGTGCTTTATTTTCTCATCACTAGAATTAACTGCTTTTGCCATCAACTAATAATATAACCTAGCTTTTTGTGTTTTGTACATCAAGAACCTCAGAAATATGTAGAAACTAGGGTTTGACTTTTCTCCTAATTCTGACCTCTAATGACAGAATGAAGCATATCACTAGATAGCTCTCATGAAACTCTATCTATCTAGCCTAAAAAAGTTTTACCCAAAATGTACAAAAAAAGCGCTAAGTCCAAACTAGTATTGTTGGAGATGGACCATATGTACATTGATTTCCAACAATCCCTCCTTCAATGTCATATTGGTACAAGCTTCAGTAATCTGCACATCTTCTCATGACTATCTCTAGTCAATGCTTTGGTAAATATATCTACAACATTCTCACTAGAAGGAACATAAACCAGCTCAATGTGCTTCTTTGCTATCTGTCCTCGAATATAGTGGTAGTGAACCTCTATATGTTTTGTCCTTGCATGATGCACTGAATTCTTTGCTATAGCTATTGCACTCTGGCTACCTGAAAATATCTGAATGGGTTCATGTACTCTTACATCTAGATAACTGAAAATCTTCTGCAACCAAATTGACTCCAAAGTAGTTGTAAATGTTTCACGATATTCAACTTCACATGAGTTGCAATAATGGGTTGTCTCTTTGAAAGCCATGAGATAAGACAATCTCCATGATAAAAACAAAAACCACTAGTACTTCTTCTAGTGTCTTTATCACCTGCCCAATCAGAATCTGAAAATCCTTTTAGTCATAAATGTGTAGATTTTGAAAATACCATAACATAAATTGAAGTTTCCTTCAAATATCTGAAGATCCGCTTTACTGCTTTCCAATGTAACTTTGTCTGATTATGCATGAACCTTGATACTTCAGAAACTGCAAACTGTATATCTGGACGTGTATTACAAAGATATATCAAGCACCCAACTGCTTGACAATATAAAGTAGCATCAAATGATTCTTCATATGCTACTATTTGTAAAGATGCGTTCTGATCCATAGGTGTTTGCATAGGTTTAGCTTCAGTCATTTGAAACCTTTCTAATAATTTCTCAATGTACTTTTGTTGTGTCATATAGATACACTCGTCTTTAAACAAAAACTGAATCCCACGATAATAATGCAAGATTCCTAAATCATTTACATCAAATGTCTGCTTCAATTGTTCTTTGAACATTTGCAAATCTTCATCTCTAGGACCTGTGACTATAACATCATCCACATAAATGATTGCTATAATCATCAAACCTGTTTCAGCTTTGACATAAAGAGTTGGGAGTTGCATCTGAGTATGGAAACCAATGGATAAAAGATATGTGTGTATCTTTTCATACCATGCTCTAGGTGCCTGTTTTAATCCATACAAAGCTTTTCTAAGTTTACACACTAAGTGTTCTTTACTTGTTTCTTCAAAATCTTCTGGTTGCTGAACATATACATCTTCATGTAAATCTCCATTTAGAAAAGAAGTCTTTATATCAAGTTGATATACATTCCAACCAAAATATAGTGCTAAAGCAAGTATTAACCTAATAACTGTCATCGTAGACGTAGGAGCAAATGTCTCATCATAATCAATACCTTTTTGTTTTGCATATCCTTTGACAACTAATCTCGCTTTTTACCTATCAATAGTACCATCTGCTTTCCATTTGATTTTGAATATCCACTTTATACCTATAGCTTTCTTTCCTTCTCGTAACTCACATAGCTGCCAAGTTTGATTCTTATGAATAGAATCAATCTCTTCTTGCATAGCTTTTCTCCAAATAGGAATGTTAAGTGCATCTTTGACACATGCGGGTTCATCTTCAACTGTTGTGAGTGCTAAAATATCATGAATTTTAAAGTCTTCAGTAAAACTTACATGATCTTTTTGTTGTTGTTGTCTAGTCTAACTCCTTGTTCTTCCTGTAAAAGTCTTTATACCACTATCTTTCCATGTCTGATATAACCAAGTAGGTGTATTCTTAAATAGTGGTGATACTCTTTCTGACTCTTCAGTTTCCACTAGTTATGGAATGTGTCCTTCTAAGGTACTAGGACTCTCTAGAACTCTAGTACTTTCTTCCATTTTTGGAACTAAAGTCTCACGTGGAACTGACTCTGTAGTAGGTTGCGAAATTCCTCTTTCTTCAATCCTAGGAATTTTAACTCCCTCATATGGGTGAACATGTACATCCAAATTCCGTCTAGAAATCCTTAGTCATTTTCACTAATGAACTCTGGAATTTCTGCTTCTTTATCATATACCTTATTTTCAGCAATATATGCATTGAGTGAAAGAATAACTTCACCTGTCTATGGAACATAAAACCTACATCCTTTACTTTCAACAAGATATCCAATAAAAACAACTTTCCTTGTTTGTACATCTAGTTTGCCACAATCCTTTTCTCAATATAAACATAAGATAATGATCCAAATACTCTGAAATAACTCACAATAGGTTTTCTTCCATAATATGCTACATAAGGTGTGATTACCTTTAAAGGTTTTGTAGAAGACCTGTTCAAAATGTGATTTGTTGTATGTACTACATCAAACCAGAATTTTCGTGAAAGCTTCTTGGATGCCATCATCCTCCACATCATCTCCACAAGTACTCTATTCCTTCTTTCTGCAACACCATTCTGCTGAGGAGTGTAAGCAATAGTAAGGTGTCGAGTAATACCTTTTTCTTCAAGAAATGTTTGAAACTCATTTGATAGGTATTCTCCACCTCTATCACTTCTTAGAATCTGGATAGTTGACTGACTTTCATTTTCAACCATAGCTACAAATTTCTTGAACATTGGAAAGACTTTCGACTTCAACTTAAGACCATAGATCCATGAATATCTCGTAAAATCATTAAAAATAAAACAAAATACCTAAAACCTTGAATAGTCTTCTCATAGGTCCATTCACATCTGAATGTACTATCTACAATTTCTTGGTAGCTGTAATATGACCATGCTTCTTGAGAGGTAGTTTATGCATTTTACCTTCAACACATCCTTCCCATATAACTGAATCATCTGGTAGCTCGAATGAGGGTAAACTCTCAACCATACCTCTATTTTTGATACTCTTGAGAGCTCCAAAACTTATATGTCCAAATCTTTCATGCCATAACTTCATATCTTCCACCGGTGACGAAGATTTGACAGCATATGCTTGACTGATTTTTAACAAAATAAAAATCCCTCCTTTGTGCTCACTTGCAAAATACACTTCTCTTCTTTGTGTGACAAAATCTTACGCAGATATAGATAGCAGATTCTTCTTGATATTAGGTACATATAAAACATCTGAAATCTGAAAATTACCACCTTCTCTTGACTTTAGGGTTACTGTAACTATTCCTACAACATCCACATCATTGCCATCTACAATAGTAACTCTTCTACCTGAAGAATAGGAAAGAGAAGAAAATACTTCTCTGCATCCTATCATATGCTTTGAAGTTTGTAGCACCTGAATCAAATATCCAAGGAGCTGCTGAAAGAACTTGTAAAGCTGCCTGATCAAAAGAGACTTCCTCAATGACGATACAGGCATAAGAATCACCTTGAGATTTCCCTTTTTTATCATCTTCTACAACATTACCTAATGCCTTTTTCTTTTTTGCTGCAATCCTTTTCTGAAAAACTGCTATAAAATGTCCAGGTTTCTTGCAATAGTGACATAATGCTTCCTTCTTCTTTGAAGACTTGTCTTTAGTTGTAGTAGAAACAGAATCTGAAGTAGAAGGTAAAGAGAACTTACTTTCCTTCTTGAATTGTTTCTCCTTTTTTTCCTCCTCCTTCTTTTTACCCTTTGATGAAGATAAAAGTCCTTCTTCATTCTCTTCCATACCCTTCAACTGATCATCATCTTGAAGTAGCAAGAATTCTAACTCTTCAAATGTAATCTCTCTTTCTCTTGTTGTAAGAGTAAGAGTAGTAATAAATGAGCGATATGAGATAGGACGTGAATTAATGAGCATATTTACCATTTCTTCGTCAAATATCTCAACTCCTACATTTAGAAGTTAATCTCTCAAGTCAATGAGCTTTGGACTGTGGGCTTGAATTGACTCACCAGCCTTCATCCTTGTGTTTGCTAGTTGTCCCCTCAAGTGAGCTTTCCTAGCGAGATTTCTCCTCTGAAAAAGATTCTCAAGCTTTAACCAAGCTTGTCTAGAACTTCTGCAAGATCTGATTTGTGATAGAATATGCTTTTTGACACTCATTGCTTTGAATGAGAGAGCTAAAGCATCTCTAGCATCCCATCTTGCTTGTTCTTTAGTAGGAGGAACTCTGGGTAAGGACCTACATGTGACTCTAGATTTAGAAGTGGTTACCTTTTCTTCAGTTACTTCTTGATGAGCTTTGATTGCAACACCAGTTCCTCTTGAAGTTGATGTATCCTCCTCTTCGCCTTCTCGTCTTGGTCTTGATAAGGTTCCATTGACAATACTCCATAAATCCTTTGTTACTAACAAATTCATCATCATGAAACTCCACATAGGATAATTTGATGATCCATCTAACTTGTCCTCAATCTCAATTCTATACTCACTCATCTTAACTAAGTGTGTATGTCAATTATGCTCTAATACCAAGTGTTGGAATTTGGGGCCCCAGGATCTTCCAATACTAACAACCTTTGAGCATACAAAGAAGTGACTCCTCTTGGATTGTCCACAAGTGTTGCCCACACCTTCATTATATAGCTTTGGTTCCATCTCAAAAAAACAGCGATCGCAATGCAAAAAAGATGCTATCGTAGGATTTTTTTAATATTACCGCAAAACATTGCTTTTCGTTGGATTTAAAATTCTATCGTTATTTTTAATAGTGCTTTATTTTTTGATCGCTAGAATTAGCTTCTTTTGCCATCCACTAATAATATAACCTAGCTTTTTGTGTTTTGTATATCAAGAACCTCATAAATATGCATACTATCATTTTAGGGTAGAAACTAGGGTTTGAGTTTCCTCCTAATTCTGACCTCTGATGATAGAATGAAGATATCACTAGATAGCTCTCATGAAACTCTATCTATCTACCCTAAAAAAGTTTTACCCAAAATGTACAAAAAAAATGGCTAAGTCCAAACTAGGATTCTTGGAGATGGACCACATGTACATTGATTTCCAACATTTCTTTCACCAACAAAATATATAGAAGATGAACAGTTATTGAGAACTTATGCTTGCATTCCACTATAATAATGAAAAGGAAATAGATTCAACATTTACAAGTCTTGCAGTGAAGGGGGAGTGGCTATTTGTGACCTACTAATACACACAACAAGAAAACTTGCCGACCTGGTTGTTCCTGTCTTGCGTCATTTATTGGGCATAGAAATCCCATAGTTGGACTAGTAAAAAGTACAGTAGTCTTGTATGTTATATTACAATCAAAATACATGCCTTTTGGGTACAATAATGCAATGTCCTCTCATTCCACAAAAAGAAGAAAAATAAAGATAAGTAAACCTAAGGGATATAAACCATGCATATAGATCCCTATATTTTACTAGAAGGGATGTACCTCCAATCCCCATATGACAAGCATCAACTCAAGATATGCAAATCACACTCCTCTTTCTCTTTTCTAAACTTCAAATTTACTAGTTTCTATTGAGATGAAAATATGACCAGCCATGAGAGGGGAAGACACCAAGGTCTCTGACTCTTGGGTATAAACGCCCCAAGGACTCTCATCTTGCATATTTTGACTCTCCGAGAGCTTTCCAGACATATTTTTGTTATATATTTTGGACACCAAGTTGGGGAGTTATAAGCATTTACATTATTTTATGACTTTTGGTCATTGGCCATATATGAATACGCCCAAATGACCTAAAAGTCACTTATCAACAAGACTTGGTCCCAAAACTCTCATACCTTGAAAAGAACTTCTTCAACTTCAACTTCAACTTCTTCTTCTTCAAATTTCTATGTAGGTTTCTCTCTACTTTCCTTCTCTTTACATAGAA
>CM035440.1:20482111-20492111 GCA_020310875.1 Ceratopteris richardii | reverse complement strand
CATTGCCTTATGGCTGAGTCTTGCGCAGCATGCGGATTTAAGGCCCATACCTCTTCGGAAGTCCTTTAAACATCATTCCTCAAAGGCATCAATTCCATTGGCACATGTGACATACCTCAAGCTAAAAACAATGGCATTTTGGAGAGAAAGAGAAAGAAGTGTTCAATATAGAACATGCATGCTAATCTTAATGGGAGCTCCAACAAGATATGCTGCAGAAAATGGTGCTACCAGTTGGCACTTCCAAAGAAACAATGGAGTTGATCTTCATATTGTCAACTCAATCTCCTGTTCAAAGGTGTGTGCATCAAACAAGCCTTTAGAAAAACATGATGTTGCGCCATTATCGTAGAGAGAAAGTGTGGACTTGCTACATCCTTGAGCAAGAACACAGGAGAAGCAGTTGTTGTGCATGTTACCGCCATGAGTAGGTGAATTCAAAGATCACGCAATTGTTGTGCCTCTCCCTGCAAAAGTTTTCACGTGCATCCACCTTCCTCCAGGTCTCCCGCGTCCTCACGAACTTCAATCCTCGCCTGCCCATCGCCTTTTGTGATGTCGATTGCTCCTTGTACTCCACTATCTGGTTACAGGCCTAATGTGGGTTTGTGCCTTGTCAATGTAAACGGAAAGGGAGGTGTCGATGAAAATGAAGATCCTCGACCGGCTGCCTTGCATGAGCATTAGGAAGAAACCGGCGTCACATCAGCTGAAATTATTGGTGAGGTTGGGGAATGGATTACATATGATTTTCCCCATATGTGAAAGTTAAAATCACACATTTGTGGGGGAAGGAATGGAACGGGCAAGCTCATATCCTGAAGCTTAGCAAGGATGAAGAGAAGCGTGCAGCAACCATTGTATGCCAAGATTAAGAAAAGGGTAGTCAGAGCTTCGCCCAAGATCAAGCTGCTGTAGCGCTTCATAACGAGGCAGGTACTGAATCAAGCCTAGAGGTTTTCTCAAGATCTCTCACTCACGTCCATGGGAGTGACAGAGAGACGAATGATGGTGCCAAGCTCTCCGTCTGTTCTGCATCCTCTTCATTAAACTGCATAGATGGGGTTCTATCTTATCTCTGTGCACTAAAAATCGTGAATGATCCGAACTATCCGCAGGTGCGAATCAGAGCCCATATTTGGAGATCGCACAGATTTTGCCATATTCGGAAATGAGATAGAGGACCCCGAAAGAGGTGGGCAGTGGGAGCTTCAACTTGGAGGAAGACGCATTCGTCATAGGCCAATTCAGCCACACATCATGTTCTTTCAGTGATTATTCAATTAATCCACAGCCACGTAGAATCGGGCCCATACGATCACAGAGAAGACTGTGAATGAGGAAGATTTTTTGTTCTGACAATCACTGATGTCAAATCCGATTCCCGCGCTAACAGCCTGGCCTTTCAAATTGTTGGTTCTCTCAATGAAAACAAAAGTTCTTTGCCTGGCATCTCGCTCATAATACCAAAATCTCTTGTTTGATTTACCTTTTGCTCAATGGCACTTGAGAATCACTCAATAGAAGAACTATATATTTCATCCAACTTTGTATTTAAGGATGTAAACTTGATGTGTTATGCTTTCTATTAACAAAGTTTGTACAAGCCCCATGTAAAAGGATTAGACACTGCCACATTAAGTGGTAAGACCTTTCTCACACACTGAGTATTAAATTCGTCTATTCTTTTCAGGTCTGCATCACTAAGCACTTGAACAAGCTCCTGTCTAGGAACTTCCATCTTCACTATGGACGACAAGCATGAGGCCACTTTCAATGGTCAACATTTCCACACATGGCAAATCAAAATGCAATACAAGCTCATGAAGAAAGGCCTATGGAGTATTGCTCAAGAGAAAGCTCTTTTTAGCAAGAAGAAACGTCCTCATAAACAGCACAAGCCATGGCACTTTTGTAAGAAAACCAATCATCCCGAAGAGAAATGCTACTATAAAGCCAAAAAATATGCCAACATTAGTGAAGAAAGAACTCATGAAGGTTCTGATGGGTCCCCCAAAGCATCCATTTCTAAATAATATCTCTTTTAAAGCATCTCAAAAGCACCACCTACCCCATGATGTAAACCCTCTATATGTCTAGGGATCCCATATGTCCCTAGATCCCAACAAAAAATGCCATGGATCCTATATGTCCATGGAACTAAAAACTAAGGGATGTCATATGTCCAAGCTATGTCTAAGGATCCCATATGTCCTTAGATCCTAAAAACCAAATGGATTAAGTGATCACATATGTCATTAGTCCCCCATATTAAAAACAAAAGGGTCATCACATGGAGGGGGGGTGTTGAGAGTTCCATGCTCCACCATTTTGCCCAAGTCTACTTTCATTCTCATGCAAGCTCATTTATCCCACATGCAAGGAAATTCTCCCAAACTCCATATAAGCTAGGCCTTCCTTCACTCCACAGAAGTCATTCCAACTAGCTTTGTGATCTTTTGTTCCTTCTTCCATAGCTTGTTTGTTGTGTGTATATGAGGAGTAGAGTAGGAGTAGTCCTTTGTTATTTCAACATGTTCAAAACAACAAAAGAACTCCTAATCTACTATTAATCACTTGAATTAACTTAAGGAGATGGAACAAAAGAAATGAAAACATAATGAACTTGATTAATATGAAAGAACTTACATGAGATACTCTAAGAGCATGATGATTCCATGACGAGAGGAGCACACTCTTGGCAATGAGCTAGAGTGAATGAGCCTGTTAGGAGTGAGGAGAAGCCTTGCTTATATGGATTTTGGAAGATTCCCTTTCATGTGGGATAATTGAGCTTGCATGAGAATGAAAGTAGACTTGGACAAAAGAGTGGAGCATGGAACTCTCAACACATGAGTGGTGTACCAACGTCAGCCTATATGATGTCATGTGGAACCGAGGCCTTGCTGCGGAGCAAGCATGAGATCATGGTGACCTAGGGCCTCTCAATCAACGTCCACATCGCCTCCATGATGCCTGGTGCCCATACTGTCGTTGCACACATCAATGTGGGTGTCACTAGAGTATCAAAGAGCCACCCCTTAGTCCGAGGCTCTTGGAAATGTGTCTGAAAGCAACGTCTCTCCAATCCAACAAGCGCCGCATGTCTCTCCTTGTATGTGTCTCTCGCCTCAATCTATCTCTCGCTACATGTGCCATGGAGAACAGACCTGTGCTTCCCGAGAAGGTGACACCTAAGTAGACGTAGGAGTCCACTACCTCTATCCATCCTCCAACTGCAGTGAAAGAGGCTCGACAACGTACTATCCTGGAAGTGTGGAAGATCATGACCTTGGTCTTGCCAAGGTTCACTGTGTCCTCTCTCCATGAAAAATGTATCGAGCGCATAAAAATGTGACTGCAGTCCCTCTTGTGACTCTAAAAGCAAGACAATGTCATCAACATATAATAGGATGTGTATTGGCGTGTCTCCAAGGTCTCCTAGCCCTCCTGCTCACTGTATATACTCCGTGATCTCGATGATGTAGAGATCGAAGAGAGTGGGTGAGAGAGGGCAACCTTGTTTCACACCAATGGTGCTAGCAAGGCTGTCTGATAGGCCGCTTGGACAACGTACTCTGCCTGTGACTCGTGCATCCAAAGCATGGATGACCGAGTCTGATGGTAGCTATAACTCCTAGAGTCTCCGTAGTAGTCTCTCTCGAAGGATCATGTCGAAGGCTTTGCGGAAATCCACAATGTAGCAGTAGAATCTCCACTTCCTTGTCTTCCCGCTCTCGATCAAGCAACGTGTGAAGAGATGAATAGGTATGTGCTTGAAGATGAAGAGGTGTTGCAAAATCATTGATCTACACCAGCCAAATGAACTCCAGAAGTATATGGTGGGCCCTTATAGCTTGCCAATGGATGTATTAAACACCCTATGTACCTTGGAAGATCACTCACAAAAAGATAGATCAAAACAGATAAGTTGGAGTTAGCTCAGAGGTGAAGAACTTGCTATTTTTGGTTCATACACCTGTCCAGTGTTTTGCATAATTCTCTGAGCACAGCAGCAATTAGCTTAATTCCTCTTGGGGAAGTCTAGTTAACTTTAACAGCTAACTTTCAAGAGTAATCTCATCAAAAATAATGAACCACACACTAAGAATGATGTTTAGCAACTGATGACATCATCCCAATTTTCACGGGCTGCTACAGTTTGAGACAAGTGAGCAGAAAAATGAACATAACTCCATATTTAAGACTCCAATGATTATGAAAATTTGTATGCTTATACTAGACAGTATGCTGAATCCAACAAACTTTAAATCATTGAATTTGGGTAAGTACATACTGAGAAACAGCTCTGACAAGATGAGTAAAAAAAGTCGGGTACCTGACAGAGAAGTGAAAATGACAGACAGGGTTGACTTCAACTGAACATAACTGAAGAGTGAAACACCCAAATGAAATGAAAATTGGTGAGCATATAGTAGACTTATAGAGCTAACTTTACCAAGTTAAATCACTGAAAATGATGCACCAAGCTCATAGAAACCATCTCTGCAATCTGACTGAGAAAACTGAGAGATATGGAAGTGAGTAGTACACTTCACAAGAACATGGAAATATGAACTCAAATGATCATGAAAATGAAAGTATATTGCTTGTACAATACAATGGACTTACTGATACATATGTGTGCCTTGTAATCACACCTTGATATGGCATAAAGCTTAGCTCTTGGAGGTCTTCACATAGGTCTCTCTAACCACGACTAAAGCTGCCATCTATTTATAGTTGAGTTTGGGAGGCTAACTTCCCTCAATCACTCTCCAATCAATTAGTAATTGATTTGATTCTCTACCTACCACAAATCACGAATTCGTGGCTCCTCTTTCCCTTTTTGATCAAGTGGACTCAACCACTTAAGATTCTCTCACTTTTACGCTAAGTAAACTCTTCAAAAGTTACAAGAGGTAGTTCACAAGTGAACTTTGCATAGTCTTCATTTTAAAGCTTCTTCTATGACCTTGTGGGACTCAAGCCAATACTTAGGCTTGTCATAGACTTGCTCCAACAGCTCCCCCTCAAGCCAAGTATGCTTGAGGTCTTCAATCTTCCAAGATTACCTGTAAACCAATCATAGCCTTGAATTTGCAAAGCTTTGTACCATCCAATGCTTTGGTTAGAATATCTGCACATTGTTGATGAGTGGACACATATGATATTTGAATCTCTTTGCTTAGAACCTTCTCTCTTATATAGTGATAATGAACTTCAATATGTTTAGTCCTTGCATGAAAAATAGGATTAGCAGCAAAATGAATAGAACTCATATTGTCACCATAAATAGTTGGAGTTCCAAACTCCAATCCAAGATCTTTGAATAATGTCTTCATCCACATAGTTTCTTGTGTAGCTATGCCAAGACCTCTGTATTCAGCTTCAGTAGAAGAGAGAGAAACTGTGGGTTGCTTCTTAGATGACCATGAAATAAGCTTTGAACCTGCAAAGGTAAGATAACCTGAAGTGCTCCTTCTATCTTCCTTGGAGCCAACCCAATCTGCATCAGAAAATAGCTTCAAACCTAGATCAGATACATAAGGATAATAAAGTCCTTCATTTATGGTTCCTTTGAGATACTTGAGAATCCTTTCGACAGCATCCATATGTGGTTTCCTTGGTGTGTGCATAAATGGACTTAGCACACTCACACTGTAACATATATCTACTCTTGTCAATGTGGCATAGTTGAGGCTACCCACTAGACTTTGATATGATGTGATGTCCTCTATGAGTTCACCTTCATGTGAGCTCAATTTGAGATTGACCTCCATTGGAGTATCTGCAATCTTACAATCTTGCATCTTGAATTTTGCCAACATGTCCTTAATGTACTTTCTTTGAGTGAGAAACAAACCATGATCTTTGTAGACAACTTCCAAGCCTAGGAAGTAGGTAAGTGAACCCAAATCACTTATCTTGAACTCTTCTCTCATCTGATCTTTGATCTTCTTCATACCATCTGCATCATTTCCTGTCAATATAATAGGTACATATACACATAGGTAGATGATCTCATAATTACTCTTTTTAATAAAGAGTGAAGGATCTTCCTTGCTTGGTCGAAAGCCTTTGTCCTGCAAGAATGAAACAAGCCTGAAATTCCAAGCTCTTGGAGCTTGCTTGAGACCATGCAATGCTTTGTTAAGTTTACACACATAATCAGGATAAACTTGATTCTCAAAACCAAGTAGTTGTGCCATATATACCTCTTCTGTTATCCAACCATTCAAGAATGCATTCTTTACATCTAGTTGAAGTATCTTCCAATTCTTGGAAGAGGCAATACTAAGCAAAACCCTAATAGTAGGCATCTTTGCCACAGGAGAGAAGGTGTCCTCATAATCAATTCCCTGAGTTTGTGCAAAGCCTTTTGCTACAAGCCTTGCCTTATACCTGTTAATGGAACCATGAGAATCCTTCTTGAGTTTATAGATCCATCTTGAGCCTATTACCTTCATGGATGAAGTCTTGGGCACCAAATCCAAAGTGTTGTTTTCCTCAAGTGCTTCAATCTCTTCCTTCATTGCATGCTTCCATTTTGTTTTTGCTTTGGCCTCTTCAAATGATGATGGCTCCTCTTGGTTTATGTCCTGTGCTATGTAGATAGAATGTTTAGTTACTAATGAGGTGTCAAACCCATACCTTTCTAGCTTTTTCTTTTCCCTCATAGATCTTCTTAGGCCACGATGTGATGATTCTGCCTCATGTCCAAGTTCCTGCAATTTTGCTTTACCTTTAGACTTCCATGCTTTGACCTTTTCCATCTGAGATTCTTCATCATCCTCCGAAGTGTCTTGTTCTTCAATCTTTGGTTGTTCTCTACCAAGCTTTGGAAAATCTTCTTCAAGATCATATGGTAAATTGACCTTCCTGCATGAAGCTTCATACCATGAATTGTTTTCATCAAAAACTACATCTCTGCTTACCAAGAATCCTTTGTTGGTAGGGTTGTATAACCTGTAGCCCTTTTGATTGTTGTCATATCCAATAAATACACACCTTTCTGCCTTTGGATCCATCTTGCCTCTAACCTGTGAAGGAACATGAGCAAAAGCAATACATCCAAAAATTTTACAATGATCTAAACTTGGTCTTCTTCCATTCCAAGCCTCGTATGGAGTCATCCCATCAAGGGATTTTGAAGGAAACCTGTTAATCAAGTAAGCGGTTGTGAACCTGACTTGCAACCCTTTCTCTACTATCTGCCCAACACTTATCAAATTCTTTGTAATAGTAGGGACATAGAGTACCTTATTGAGTAGGTTGATGTTTCCATCAGGTGCTTTGACATTGCCTATTTTCTCCACAAGATGTCTTGTATCATCTTTTGTTTGTACCTCATGCTTATTCCTTGGATCTTCTAAATCTGATAGGAGTGCAACATTTCCTGCCACATGATTTGAACAACCTGAATCTATGTAGAAAACATGCTCATCAGATTTACCTTGTGGCATAGCCATATTCATTATCAATAATGAATCCTCTTTGTTTGTGTCTTTTGTGTAGTTATTGTAGTCTCTCCTTCCTTTGTAGCCTCCTTGATAGTTTGAATGATTGTAGTTGTTGTAGTTTCCATGATAATTGTTGAACCTTCCTCTTGAGTAGCCATAACTTCCTCTATTGTATCCTCTGCCTCTTTGATTCCTAGAATTCCTAAAGCAATTTTCAGTTGTATGATTAGTTAATCCACAAATAGAACATGAGTTGGAGTCTTGGGATCTCCCCCTTCCTTGTCTACCTCCTCTTCCTCTACCTGTGCCATGTCTTCCTCTACCTGCATAGTTAACTTGATATGTACCTGCTTCATCATCCACTTTCTTTGCCTTTCCTTTGTTATCTTTGGACTTGCTTTTATCAGTGTATAAAGCTGAAAATTGATTACCTTTAGAGCTTTCTCCATTTTTTATAAGCTTTGCCTCTTGGGTAAGTAGTTGTCCAATGAGTGTATTGAAATCAGGTACATGCATGTCCATGTACAAATCCATAGCTGTGGTGAATGCTTCCCACTTATCATCTGCCTTCAAGCCATTGATGACCTGCCTTACAATTTGCTCTTCATCTATTACCTCTCCAATGCTTCCCAACTGATCCGCTATGTCCTTGAGCTTTGTGACAAAATCAGTCACATTTTGTTTGGGAGCCTTTTTGAGAGTTGTGAAATCCAGCCATAGTTGATGCTTCCTAGCTTTAGTACTTGAAGAGAAGAAGGCTTCAAGTGCATCCCACACTTCCAGAGATTCTAATGTGAGGCAACAAAAAATCTGAGATAGAGTTGAGGAGATAAGACCTTGCAAGTGCATCCTTGGAGCACCATGTGCTCAATCTTTCTTGCTCTTATTGTGTTGGTTGACTTTTGTTCCTGAAACTTGGCATAACTTCATCTCCAACCACATAACTATATAAACTTCTACCTTGGAGATAAGCTTCCATTCTTAATGACCAAGCTGAGTAGTTACCTCTATCCAATTTGTCAATTGATGAAGGAAATCCATCTGCCATATTGTCCAACCTTGCTTTGATACCACTGTGAAGAGATGGATAGGTATGTGCTTGAAGATGAAGAGGTGTTGCAGAATCCTTGATCTACACCAGTCAAATGAACTCCAGGAGTATATGGTGGGCCCTTATAGCTTTCCAATGGATGTATTAGACACCCTATGTACCTTGGAAGATCACTCACAAAAAGATAGATCAAAACAGATAAGTTGGAGTTAGCTCAGAGGTGAAGAACTTGCTATTTTTGGTTCATACACCTGTCCAGTGTTTTGCATAATTCTCTGAGCAGAGCAGTAATTAGCTTAATTCCTCTTGGGGAAGTCTAGTTAACTTAAACAGCTAACTTTCAAGAGTAATCTCATCAAAAATAATGAACCACACACTGAGAATGATGTTTAGCAACTGATGAAATCATCCCCATTTTCACGGGCAGCTACAATTTGAGACCAGTGAGCAGAATAATGAACATAACTCCAGATTTAAGACTCAAATGATTATGAAAATTTGTATGCTTATACTAGACAGTATGCTGAATCCAACAAACTTTAAATCTTGAATTTGGGTAAGTACACGCCTGGAAACAGCTCTGACAAGATGAGTAAAAAAAGTCGGGTACCTGACAGAGAAGTGAAAATGACAGACAGGGTTGACTTCAACTGAACATAACTGAAGAGTGAAACACCCAAATGAAACGAAAATTGGTGAGCATATAGTAGACTTATAGAGCTAACTTTACCAAGTTAAATCACTGAAAATGATGCACCAAGCTCAGAGAAACCATCTCTGCAATCTGACTGAGAAAACTGAGAGATATGGAAGTGAGTAGTATACTTCACAAGAACATGGGAATATGAACTCAAATGATCATGAAAATGAAAGTATATTGCTTGTACAATACAATGGACTTACTGATACATATGTGTGCCTCGTAATCACACCTTATATGGCATAAAGCTCAACTCTTGGAGGTCTTCACATAGGTCTCTCTAACCACGACTAAAGCTTCCATCTATTTATAGTTAAGTTTTGGGAGGCTAACTTCCCTCAATCACTCTCCAATCAATTAGTGATTGATTTGATTCTCTACCTACCACAAATCACGAATTCGTGGCTCCTCTTTCGCTTTTTGATCAAGTGGACTCAACCACTTAAGATTCTCTCACTTTTACGTTAAGTAAACTCTTCAAAAGTTACAAGAAATAGTTCACAAGTGAACTTTGCATAGTCTTCATTTTAAAGCTTCTTCTATGACTTTGTGGGACTCAAGCCAATACTTAGGCTTGTCATAGACTTGCTCCAACACAACGGAGCACGAAGATGTGGTCGATGGTGAAGAAAGTAGGGCGGAAGCCTACCTGGCCGGGTGCTGTGATCCAAGCTTCCTAGCATGTGTACTGAGCTCTGCCTCTAGTACTGCCCAAGAGATCTTCGCCAGGATATGGCCTATCATAATAGTCATGTAGTTCCCCGGGTCCATCATATCGCCAAACTT
>CM035440.1:20452111-20477111 GCA_020310875.1 Ceratopteris richardii | reverse complement strand
CGAAGAAAATACGTACCTAAACAAGAAGACACAAGGATGTTGATTATATGGCGACGGCGTGTGTCACTCCATCCATCCGATATAATGGAACATCCATAAGTCATCCAACCTGTTTTGATGGGCTCTAAAAGAACTTCAATTTGTTCCTTTTCTTCTTCTAGCATGGTCATGTGTAATCTTTTATAGTCCACACCATACCAATCATCACAAGGACCCATATGTGCAATGGCTTTCACCATTCTCCTCCCTGCATCAGTACGCACCACATTGAAAGAGAGATTGCACTCAAGAATGCATCTCTAAATAAAAAATACAAAAACCAGATGATATGGTTGAACATGAATAGTTCATGGATGAAGTAGCGTCATCATCCACTCCACCAATTTCATCTTGAACATCTTCTTCTACTACTTTTTGCTTCCTCATCTTTCTTTTTGAAACAAAATTCTGTTTTGTGTGTTTTTCCACCATAAATTTTACATGGGTTAACAATAAAACAATGTGCCTCTTCATGGTTTGTTCTTCCACAATGCTTCCATTTCTTGAATTTTTTTACTTTTGTTGTATATGAACTTCCATCGAGGTTTTCTTCTTCCCTTAACCTCTTTTCCTCCTTTTGGATTGCTTCCATTACTCTATCAAGATTTGCATTTGTTTTGTCTTGTAGAATAATGAAATCATACTATACGTAGGATGTAAACTCTTCACAAGAAGAGCATCTACAATTGGTTTTGAATCTTGAAATAACATTGTTCATCCCAACCAATCATGCTAAGCAACTTTTAAACTTGTTCAAATGATCTTCCACTGATGTTGAGCCCTTCGTTTCTAATTGGAAGAAGGATATAAGAAGTGATACAAGGTATTGTTGTGTCCTTGTACCAAATAATCCTTCTAGCTTAATCCATGCTTCTTCACTTTGAATGCATAAAGATATGGATGAATTCATTGCTTAGGCTACCTATAGTTTGAAAAGCTTTTTTATTTCTAGACAAAGCTTCATCACTTGGTCCTTGATCTACAAGTAAAGTGGTGGCCCCACCTTCCTATATAGCTCCCCCTCTTGCTTGGGTACTTTGTTCTCCACCATGATGATGATGATGATGATGATGATGATGATGATGATGATGATGAGGAGGAGGAGGAGGCAACACTCTGGGTTTGTTAAGCTGAGCTTAGTTCAAATAGTAGTCTTGTGCAACAATTGTGAAGATTCCAATACCTCCATGTTCAAGTCTTCTGACTTCAGCTTCAACTTCATCCCGTAGGTCGATGATCATGAGATACTTTTGCAGCCTTGTTTGCCAAGTGTGAAAATGATCACCCTTGAACCTATCCAGTGGGCCATGGAATTCATTACCATATCTTTAACTTAAGGAGGTCAATATGCTCAAATAAATTCTCTTGAAAAATCTCAAACATACCTACTCTAATACCATTTGATGGTTTTTGAGGCCCACAATCAATAAAAAGACAATAGAGAGAGAGAGACAATGTACACACGAGATAGGCAAAGGAGCAAAAATAAGCTTCAAAATATAACTAATATTGAATAAGAATACAATAAGGCTGTTGTAACTCCAACAATAAGGAAGAGCTTGAATAGTTATTCTATGATACAATACATGAGTGTCCTCATGAGATCCTCATTGTCTCGTAATGCTACTCCCACGAAAAAGCTTTGGAAAAGCTAAGCTTAAAATCTGAAAATCAATAAGCAAGAAAAAACCCTAAAGACGAAAAAATCACGAGCGTGATTTTTTCGGGTCTTTCTCTGATTTTTTTAGTTATTTTTTATGTTGGATATTGAGCATTGGATTTGATCCATCACATGATGACATATGGCAAACCTGTTTTGACTTTTATCACATGTTTTGACTTTTATCACATGTTTTGACTTTTGTCCTAAATTTTGGGTTTGCCTTTTGACCTAGTAAATCTTCTCCAATTTCAACATATGACATATCATTGGATGGCTCTTGAGGAGCCTTTTCCAAATATGTGATAAATGAATTCTGCATATTTTGACCAAAGTTGACCTCGTGTTGACCAACCTTTGACCTTTGAAAAATCTGCAAAATACGAATGACCCTCTCATGGAAGTTCATTTCCAACATATTGCAAACCTATTGCCACTCCCTTGGAAACAAATTTAGGGTTGAGTCTTCATGATGTTGGAGATGCATTTGATGTTGTTCTCTATCAGCTGCAAGTTGTTGGATGCTTGATTTAGTTATGCATAACCAAACTTGATGTTCAGTTTATTGTCTCTAAGATGAGTGGGCTTATGCATTGCCCAGGTGTCAAGCATTGGCAAGAGATTAAGAGCATCTTTCACTACATAAGTGATACTTGACCACTTGGTTTGTTTTATCCCAAGGGGGGATCATTACCGTCAGATTTACATGCAATTTCTTACTCAAATTGGGCAGGTTGCTAAGATACTCATGTGTCCACTAATGGTTTTTGCTTCATGCTTGGTAGCTCATGCATACCTTGGCTGAGCAAGAAGCAATTGTGGCTGCTTCTAGTTGTGAGGTTGAGTGTGAGGAAGCTTTCATAGCTATTGTTGATTGTGTATGGCCTTTTTGCTGATTTAGGTGTTGGATAGCCTTCTCCCACCACGGTCTTTACTGACAATCTAAGCACATCAAGGTGGTTCGGTACGTTTGGTACGATACGTATGATACATGTATGGTACGTGGCAAGGAGGTTTGGTATGGTGCACTATAAAAACATTTAAGTTACAAGTTACAACTACATCTTACAGCATATGATGAAATATGAATCAAATCTTGATCAATAGTGAACACCTTAAGTGACTGAATAGAAATTACAATGTAGATATCATAAAATACTCAAGCACTTTTATCATTACATCAATGACTCAATACTACAATAAATATCAATCGTCAATCATCGAAGCTCTCATAGCTAAACGAAGAAGCATGTAATATGTTTTCCTCATCATCTGACTATAATGTAGTCATATCATCCAAAGGGATAAATATATCCTCACAAGTGGCCGATCCACGTCTTGTAGCTGTCAATCATCCACCTCGTGCTCGGCGTGGTCGTGGCTTGCGAATCGGCAAAGAAGAAGGTTGCATCTCAATTGGAGGAGGATAAGTACTTACCTTCAGTCATATCACTCGTTTACTAACCTCAAGTTCTCTATGTAACATAGAGTAGATCTCGTCCTCTTCCTCTCTCTCTAAAATGGTTGGAGCTCTATCCATAGACCACAATCGAATCAAGATCCACCTACAAGAGATTTTTCTAAGTTAAAATATGCTCCAGAGGCTACTCGATACAATTTTGCCAATACTAAATAGTAAAATATAAATAAACTAGAAATTTAACTGAATAGGTCATCACATGGTTTGAGCAACTTTAAGATTTGCTAGACAATATAGAAGATTTTGAAGTTGTTGAGTGTTAAATTTATGGTGTATCTTTGTGTAAATCAAAAAATATACACTCCAATTCCACTCACATGCACTAGCGGAGCAATCCTGTACCACATTTCACTTCAAAGAAAATATTATTTTCACATAAATCCGAACTCAAAAAGTATTATTATAACTTAGTACTTACTACTTACCTATGAAAGCACTCTGAGAGCAAATTTTCTGACAGTTGGAGCATTGTATCCATAAGTCTCCCACCAATCCATAGGGCTCTCGCATATCCCTATTAAATAAAGTAAGTAGACTAAATGCTTGACCAACACAGGTCATGTAAGAGATAAAATCTCTGTCAAACTAGACCTTCATATCAATGTCTAGAACACGACCAAGATCCTGGTCATGTGAAGCTAGCCGATCAAGATTATGCATCCACGGCCCCTTGCAAAGAGGATGGAGTAGAGGAGTTATACCATGAATGGGACGTCGCGTAAAATCTCATCTACTATCAATAATTTGTAAAATCTCCTCTCTCCTCAATAAAAGATAAAAATTTCAAATATAAAAATCAACATTAATATATCTAACAAAAAGTAAAAACAAAACACAAATAAATTATGTATACCTCTCTCTCCATATGTATGTACACATCTCTATGGATGTGCGCATCTCATGTAACATCAGATATAGAAAGCCTAATATACAACATGAAACGTAGAAACCTCCATAAAGGTCTAAAGGTATATCTAATCTAATCAATTTGCTTCCATAATTGATCATCCAATAAAGTGAGCCTCACATTTCGTGCTTCCTCTATGTGCATATGCCATATGCTCCCATTGGGGATCCACCATTGTCATCCACAATGGATCCCTAAGTCTACTAAGCCTATCAAAGACCAAGTAAGTGATTCTTCTACAAGAATATGACGACCTAGACCGCTCTTTGAACCATCGGCTTCACCCATGAGAGTCTAGAGATATCCTCCATCGTCAAACCAAAGCAATGTGCAACACATGGGGTCCACATAATGTGTGGAAAATCCTCCTCAATCATCTCCCCCATGTGTTTGGGGTTCAATGCATTGTTTGTGACAATGTGAGCTACATTCTCTTTGCCTATATCCAATATGGATCGGTGGAGATGATGGTAAATAAACTCTCCCGTGATCCTCTCACCGCCAATACCAACATCAATTGCTCGTAAATAAATGGTACCTAAACAATCAAATTCCATGAAAAAATATAGTATTAGTATTAACTTGTCACACTGAACAAAATAAATAAAGCACTTGAAAGTTGAAGATAGTGAATAGTAACAATGTGATATATAGTATACCTAAGCATAATGATACCAAAATATTTATCATGTGTCAACTTTGAAAGTCACTCTAACCATGAGCCATGATGGCACATTCATACCACACCCAACTCTCTCTAATCGGAGCAAGGAAAATGTCAATACGATCTCTCTCCTCGTCTACCTCACCATTATGCATCCGATGATACTCCACACATAACAATGTATCTGTATTTGCAAGGGGACCTACGTGAGTGCATGTTCTGATCATCCTCTTCCACTGTGTTGTACGTTGAGAGATACCTTGAGATATGAAATCTGACTCTATAGAACTATGAAGGCTAGTACGCATAAAGAAAATATCCGGCGCACTGAAACTAGCACCTAAGTGCAGCATTGTATGGAAAGAATCAATGCCACAAAAAGAAGATGGATCCAGTTTTCATACCCTGCAAGCTCCCTTTAATTAATATAAAGAAAAGAAATTACTATGAGCAAAATTCATACATAAAAACATTAAACTTTACCATCATAAAGTAAGTCCACATTAGCTTCAGAGATATCCTGCAGATGTCCACCTTTAACTAGCACATACCTGAAAAAAGTAGAATATAAGGCTCTAAAACTCGTCCAAACATCTAATGATTGTGATGAGATAAAAGGTAAATGGCGCCATGAGAAATCTTGAAGGTAGCAAGTTCCTACCGTGGACCAAAATCTTTTATAATCTTGGCCGCTTCTTGCATATCTAAAAGTGTGCATACACGAGATTTTCCTGACAGTACTGCAGCTTCAGTCAGGTTGGGTGTAACAATGTCTGCTAATGGTAACAACCTCTTGCTACATAAAGTAGAACCGTGTAAATCAATCACTTTGAACAACAGGCGAAATTTGAACAGCATTTAACAACTTCGATGTGAGAGAATAGGATGAGTAGAGGTTTTGCATTAGGGAGAAACAAGAAAGCAAAAGTGAAGGTTCCTCACCATAGCATATCAGCCACCTCATGGCTTGTCAAACAATCACCACTGCTAGCAATTAGCACAGGATCAACAACTAAACCTGACCTTAAGCGCTGAAAAGTATTCTCAGAAAAAGCACTAAAGCATAATATAATATGAACAAATATGTGCATTTCAATAGCTTGCATGCAATGAGAAAGACCTTTGACTGGGTATGATTCAAGCTGACTGCGAAGAATGTCGATTATTTGCACAGTTGGTAACATCCCTGTCTTAACCTGGCAGACATTAAGAATTCCAGACCAAGATGATGTTTAATCTCTACATATGCAAGTAACCAATGAGAGGATTTGCATGATAGAAGGCATAGTCTAGTTTGACTTGAAATAATATAAATATCAGTGCAAACAAAAGAATCTCTCCATTATGAATGTTAATTTTTTGTCAATGAACTGCCTGTAAATGAACAAGGATACCCACTCAAAGGATGAAGGTCCAGAAAACGCACCACATCAACTTCCATATCAGATAAGACAGACTGAAGCTGCATGGCGAAGATATTTTCTGGAGTCACTTGAATCCCCTGGTAAAATGAAAGCAAAAACAAATAACAATAAGGATGGCCATCACCAAGATTATTATATGCAGAGAACAATATTCATCATTGAAACATTGCACTGAGATATTATCCTACAAAAACTCAGAAAATGCAAAACAAAAGGGTAAGGCCTCCTGTATCCCATCATCTTTTTTCTTTTTCGAACTTTTGCTACTCTAATATTCTTTTGAGGATTCTTCATCTTTGATACCCTAGATATGAATTATTGACCTTCCTTTTTTAATTGAAATTTTTTCTGTAGTCATTTCTGGAGTAGGACTTGGCAAGAGAGAGTTATGCATAGATTGTTGAGATCCGAGGATGAGCATCTGAATGCCACAAAATAGCATTTAGATACAGCACTCAGAATAAAGTTTTCCTAACGTGAGCCTGTTACATCCTCAAAGCAAAAGGACATCTGAATGGGTACCTATAGTTAAGTGTCTCACCAAGTGGGAGTTGGCAGCCCAGTGTGAACTAGGACACCTCCTCATTTGAACCTGTAAACAAGACCCGTAGCCTCATTTCAGAAACATTCCTTACATGAGGCACTTGGACTCTTGAAAGGGCCAGAGCCTCATTGTGAAGAGATGGATTGCCTGTGTTGAAGATGAAGTGGTGCTGCTGAAATTTTGCAGTACATCAGCCAAGTTGACTCCAGGGATATGTAGTGGACCCTTTTAGCTTGCAAATTGATGTATTAGATGCCCTATGTACTTTGGAGGATCACTTACAAACAATTGATTTAGAACAGATAAGTTTGACCAAGGGTCAACTTGAGAAGACTTTCTATTTTCGAAAGATAAGCTCTGGTATTTTACTCAGTAGTACTGATTCTCTGATTAAAATTGACCAGAGAGCTTTTAGAGAAGGCTAATTAGGAAGCAAAGCAACCTATAAGAAGCTATTTCAATGAAAATGCGTGACTGTATTGAGAGAAATCATTTTAGCAAATCACCTATGTGATCAAGACTTTTCAAAAGGCATTAGATGCAAATACACAGTCAGTTTGTGATGAATGATTCTCACAATTGAAAAATCTAAATGCAATAACACTTTGTGATCTGAAAGTAGACTTAGACAAGTTAAAACATTGAAAAAGATGGACTGTGCTCAGAGAAATCATCTCTGCAATCTGACTGAAATATTGAGATCTCTGACAGTGAACAGTACACTCACATATACTTGAAGCTATGGCAACAAATAAGAACAAAATCAAATGTATATTATATGGAACGTACAATGGACTTACTGATACATATTGGAGCTCTGAAATCACACTCAAATCTGGCACGAAGCCCTGCTATGGAGTCCTCCTTTCGCGACTAGAAGAGTCACACACACACATACATACACACACACACACACACACACACACACACACACATATATATATATATATATATATATATATATATATATATATATATATATATATATATATATATATATATATATATATATATATATATATATATATATATATATATATATATATATATATATATATATAGTGTGTTTTGGAGCCATACTTTGAATTTGAATTCATGCTCACCTACAATTCTTTTCCTAAATTCTAGAGGTAGATTCTCTTTACAAATTCGTGGAGTTCTTTGCCTAACATCAAATGGCTTCAACCACATTTGATTCTTTTACTTATTTTTACACAAGGTGAATACTCAAGGACCTACAAGAGAGTTCGCAAGAGAACCCTTCATCACTTCAAGACTTCATGATTTTGTGGTACTCAAGCCAACACGTGTTTTGGAGCCATACTTTGAATTTGAATTCATGCTCACCTACAATTCTTTTCCTAAATTCTAGAGGTAGATTCTCTTTACAAATTCGTGGAGTTCTTTGCCTAGCATCAAATGGCTTCAACCACATTTGATTCTTTTACTTATTTTTACACAAGGTGAATACTCAAGGACCTACAAGAGTGAGTTCGCAAGAGAACCCTTCATCACTTCAAGACTTCATGATTTTGTGGTACTCAAGCCAACACATAGGCTTGCCGAGAATTTGCTCCAACAGCTCCCCCTCAGGCCTAGTGTGCTTGAGTTCTTCAATCTTCCAAGATTTCCTGCAAACCAATCATTGATTTGAATTTATTGAGTTTAGTACCATCCAATGCTTTTGTCAACATGTCTTCACATTGGTGATGAGTGGATACATATGATAACTGAATTTCTTTGCTCAAAACCTTCTCCCTTACATAATGATAGTGTACTTCAATATGCTTAGTCTTGGCATGAAAGACTGGATTGGCAGCCAAGTGTAGAGAGCTCATATTATTACCAAATATGTATGGAGTTCCAAACTCCAAGAAAAGATCTGTGAATAAAATCTTCACCCACATTGCTTCTTGAGTGGCTATGGCAAGACCAATATATTCAGCTTCTGTGGAAGAGAGAGCAACTCTGGGTTGCTTCTTAAATGACCATGAGATGAGTTTAGACCCTGCAAAGGTAAGATATCCTGAAGTGCTTCTCTTGTCCTCCTTGGAGCCATCCCAATCAGAGAACAATTTTACTTCTAGATCAGACACATATGGAGAGTATAAACCTTCATTCATTGTTCCTTTGAGATATTTGAGTATCCTTTTGGAAGCATCCATATGAGGCTTCTTGAGTGTGTGCATAAATTGACTTAGCACACACACACCATAACATATATCCACCCTAGTTAAGGTGCCATAGTTCAAACTTCCTACAAAGCTTTGATAACTTATGATATTCTCTATGAGTTCTCCTCCATGTGAGCTCAATTTATGATTGATCTCCATTGGAGTACCTACAACCTTAGCATCTTGCATTTTGAATTTGGCCAACATATCCTTAATGTATTTTCTTTGAGTAATAAATAAACCATGATCTGTATATGCTACTTCCAATCCTAGGAAGTATATGAGTGACCCAAGGTTATTTCCCTTGAATTCGTGTTTCATTTGGTCCTTGAACTTCTTAATTCCATCTGCATCATTCCCTGTGAGAATAATGTCATCCAGATATACACATAAATAAATAACTTCAGAATCACTCCTTTTGATAAAGAGTGAGGTTCCCTTGCTAGGTTGAAATCCTTTATCCTGCAAGAAGGTAACAAGTATATGATTCCAAGCTCTTGGAGCTTCTTTGAGTCCATATAAGGCTTTGTTGAGTTTGCACACAAAATCAAGATGGGCTTCATCTTCAAAACCAGGTGGTTGTGCCATATACACCTCCTTCGTTATCCAACCATTAAGAAATGCATTTTTTACATCCAATTGAAGAATCTTCCAATTCTTGGAAGAAGCAACACTTAGAAGAACTCTAATTGTGGGCATTTTTGCCACAATAGAGAAGGTCTCCTCATAATCTATTCCTTGAGTTTGTGAAAAACCTTTTGCCACTAGCCTTGCCTTGTACCTCTTAATAGAGCCATTAGAATTCTTCTTTAATTTATAAATCCATTTTGAACTTACTACTTTCATTGATGAAGACTTAGGAACCAATTCCCAAGTTTTATTCTCCTCCAGTGCTTCAATTTCTTCTTCCATTGCTAGCTTCCATTGTGGCTTATCCTTGGCATCCTCAAATGTTGAGGGTTCTTCTTGATTTAAGTCCTATGAGATTAAGTGCTTAGTAACAAGAGAAGTGTCATATCCATACCTCTCTGGTTTTCTTTTCTCTCTCATGGATCTTCTTAGACCATGATGTGATGATTCTGCTTCATGACCAAGCTCCTTCACTTTAGCTTTACCTTTAGACTTCCATACTTTGAATCTTTCTATTTGAGATACTTCATCATCTTCTGAGGTATCCTGCTCTTCAACTTTAGAAGGGTTGTCTTCGACAAGCTTTGGAAAATCTTCTTCAATATCATAAGGTAAGTTGACTTTCCTGCATGAATCTTCATACCAAGAACTATTCTCATCAAACACCACATCTCAACTCACCAAAAAACCTTTGTTGCTTGGATTGTATAGTCTGTAGCCTTTTTTATTGTTGTCATATCCAATGAGTACACACCTTTTTGCCTAAGGGTCCATCTTTCCTCTAATCTATGAAGGAACATGAGCATAGGCAATACATCCAAAGATTTTGCAATGATCCAAGCTAGGTCTTCTCCCATTTCAAGCCTCATATGGTGTCATACCATCCAGAGACTTTGGAGGTAACCTGTTAATCAAATAAGTGGTTGTAAATACAGCTTGGGCCCACAAGTAGTTAGGTAAATGTTTTTCATTCAACATAGACCTTGCAACTTCAACAATTGTTATATTCCTTCTCTCTGCCACTCCATTTTGCTCTGGAGTGTACCTTGTAGTAATCTCTCTCTTGATTCCCCTTTCTTGAAGAAACGAATCAAACTCATGGGAGAAATATTCTCCCCTTCCATCTCATCTTAGTCTCTTTAATGTCTTACCTCTTTGGTTCTCCACAAGAGCTAAATACTTTTTGAAGCATGAAAAAACTTCATCCTTGTGTTTCATAAAATATAGAATAGTCCATCTACTGCAATCATCAATGAAGGAGACATAGTACCTTGATCCAGAGATTGAAGCATCCTTGCTTGGTCCCCATGCGTCTGTATGAACCAATTCCAAGAGGTCTTCATGCATATACCCTTTCTTCATGAATGGTAATCTCTGAGATTTTCCAAATGGACATGCACTACACTTATAGATCATGTGTTGTTTTGCCAAATTAGGAAGTGACACTTTGATCTCTACATATCTGTTTTAGTGATCTTTCTCCAATATGTACTAACCTCTTGTGCCAAACTTCCAATTCTGTGAGTGTCTCACTACCATAGTTAAAGAGAGCTATGTTCCTTATATCTTGTAATTCAAATGTGAATAATCTACCTATCTTTTCACCCTTTACAATCTTCTTGAATCCTTGACTTGGATCTTCAACAAATCCACCTCTCCTAGTGAATCTGATTTGAAACCCTTTTTCCACAATCTTCCCTACACTTATCATCAGAAGATTAAGATTTCCATATGGTGCCTTTACATTTCCAATCTTTTCCACAAGGTGCTTTCTATCATCACATGTTTGTACCTCATGTTTATTTCTTGGATCTTCCAAATATGAGAGAGCCATATTTCCTGCCACATGATTTGAACACACTGAATCTATGTAGAAAATATGTTCATCAAATTTACCTTGAGGCATTATCATATTCATGAGTAGCAATGAGTCCTCTTGATTTGAGTCTTCTGTGTAATTACTGTAGTCTCTTCGCCCTTTGTATCCTCCTTGATAGGTTGAATTGTAATTGTTGTGGTTGCCATTGAAATTGTTGAACCTTCTTCTTGAGTAGCCATAACCTCCTCAATTGTACCCTCTGGCATCTTTGATTCTTGGAGTTCTTAAAGCAATTTTCAGTTGTATGATTGGTTAGTCCACAAATAGAACAAGGATTAGACTCTTGGGGTCTCTCCCTTCCTTGTCTTCCTCCTCTTCCTCTTCCTCTAGCATTTCTTCCTCTATCTGCATAGCTAGCTTGGTGTGTACCTGCTCCATCATCCACTTTCTTTCCTTTCCCTTTATTGTCTTTGACTTTATTTTTATGTGTACAAAGCAAAAGATTGATTACCTTTGGAACCTTCTACATTCTTCATAAGCTTTGCCTCTTGAGTAAGTAGTTGTCCATGTTTGAGTTAGACGTTTGCGGAAGCACGCAAACAGCACAAGGAAGAAGAAGAAGCTTGGAGCAAAACACACAATACTGAATGTATTACTAGAGAATGTACAAAGATAAGTAGCCCATTAGGGAAATAGGTGTATATACAAGCCAAGGGGAAAAAACCTCCTAAAGAGGGAAAAAAGTGCCCCGGCGATCCTAGTGTGTTCACACACATCACTACCTAAATATATCAACAAATCCCTCCTGGGAGTGATGCGGTGAACAAGGAGCTGGCACTCATGTATAAGGAAGTGCCAAGCTATGTGGAATCAATCCACAAAAGGAAGTAAGCCCAAAGCTTTGGGGAAAGCTTCAAACTTCTCCCTAGGCAGAGCCTTCGTGAAAAGGTATGTAATATTCTCCAACATGGGCACATATACCAAGCCGATCTCCGCAGCAGAGAACCTCTCCCTGACATAATGATAACGCATCTCAATGTGCTTAGTGCGAGCATGGAACACACGGTTCTCGCAACTGCCAATGCGCTCTGACTGTCAGTGAAAATGGTGGTGGCAGAAGACTGACCAACACCCAAATCAGCCATAAGGAGTCTGAGCCAAACACACTCAATAGTCGCTGTGAAAGCTTCCCTATACTCAGCCTCACAACTGGAAGTGGCCACAGTAGGCTGCTTCTTGCTCAACCAAGATATGCATGAGCTACTAAGCATGAAGCAAAAACCACTAGTGAACACGCGAGTGTCATAGCAACCAACCCAATCAGAGTCAGAAAAAGCATGCAAATCTAGTGGTAGTGATCCGATAAAACAAACCAAGTAGTCGGGTACCACTCAAGTAGCGAAAGATGCACTCAACCGCCTTCCAATGCTTGACTCCCGGGCAATGCATATACCTACTCATCTGTGAGACAGCAAACGTAATATCTGGCCGAGTAATGCATAAGTAACTTTAACTTGCACACCTGGTTTTCATGCCCTTTCTTCACAAAGCCATGGGGCTCAAAAACATACACTTCTTCATGCAAGTCACCATTCAAAAATGTTGTTTTCCAACCATGATGAGCTCCAAGTGCACAGATGCTACGAACAATAGTTATTCAGCAAGTAGAAGCAAAGGTTTCATCAAAATCAATGCCTCTTTCCTGCGCATAACCCTTTGCAACAAGGCTAGCCTTATACCTGTCAACTGTTCCATTAGGTTTACGCTTCAACTTGCTTTGTGCCAATGGCCTTCTTGCCAAGGGGCAAGCCACATAAAGACCAAGTACCATTCTCCATTATAGCATCATATTCAGATTGCATTGCAGCCATCCAATGTTCAGAATTTTGTGCTTCATCAAACGAAACAGGTTGAGTCTCATCACAGAGACTAGAGGCAGCCAGAGCATAGCAATCTGATGCAAAAGAGGCACTATGAGAGCCTGATCGAATACGATATGATAGAGGTGCATCTAATTTGCTGTCACACAAAGTCTGCACCAGCCATTTTGGCATAGTTATTGCGTGCTCAATATCAGCTCTCTCATCAACAAGTGCATCATGTAAATCTGCATCATCACATGAAACCTGCAAAGGCTGAGAAGTTGCCTCATTAGGACAAGCACTAGACTGTCCACTTGTAAAAAGAGGCAACAAAGTATCATACATGTCTTTGGAGCTAACAGATATCTCCTTCGTACATGAAAGCAATGGCTGAATAGCATTTTCCACAAAACATCACGGCTAACCAGAATGCGTTTAGTATGTGGATGATATAGACGATAGCCTTTACTTTTAGAACTGTACCCAACAAAAATACATTTTACTGCTTTATCATCCAATTTTTTGTGATGTTGTTCAGGCACTAACGCATATGCAAGACGTCCAAAAACACACAGTTTGGGCAAAGAGGACACCATTTCAGATTTCTGCAGGCGTAGCAAACTAGTAAAGTTCAAATGACCAAAGTGTGCATGCCAAAGCTTTGCATCTTGCATAGCCTAAGAATCATGTACTCCACATGCCAAATCATTCACCGATTTTATGCCAGAAGGAATAATAACATCGCCATTTGACAAATCATGAATTGTACATCTATCATCAACGAATTCCACAACCAAGCCAATCTTGGCTAATGAAGAAACTGACAATAGATTCTTCTTGATCCCTGGCACAAATAAAGCATCCGACAAAGTGAAAGAACTACCATCAGCAATAGTCAGAATGATCTTCCCAACTCCCATGACAGGATAAGAGGAGTTGTTGGCGCATGTGACAGTATTCCCTGTAGGGGAAGGCTCGAGTGAAGAGAAGAAACTGTACTGCGAGGTAATATGTTTGGTTTCCCCACTATCAAAGTACCAAACATCTGAATCTACTGCAGACATGCACTACTCATGTTTGTGCGCTTCTGAGACTACAATCGGAGGAGTGTCAACGACGCCCTAGATGAAGCGGCGACCTTCTCTGATACCAATTGTTGGAGTTAGACGTCTGCAGAAGCACATGAACAGCACAAGGAAGAAGAAGAAGCTTGAAGCACAACACACAATACTGAATGTATTACTAGAGAATGTACAAAGATAAGTAGCCCATTAGGGCAATAGGTGTATATACAAGCAAGGGGGAAAAAACCTCCTAAAGAGGGAAAAAGCGTCCTGGCGGTCCTAGTGTGTTCACACACATCACTACCTAAATATATCAACGGTCCAATGAGCGTATTGAAGTCTGGTACATGCATATCCATGTCTAGATCCATTGTTGTGGTAAAAGCCTCCCACTTGGCATCTTCCTTTAAGCCATTGATGACTTGCCTTACAATCTATTCTTCCTCTATCACTTCTCCAATGCTTCCTAGTTAATTAGCAGTATCGTTGACTTTTGTGACAAAATCAATCACATTTTGCATGGGAGATTTCTTGCAGGTTGTGAAATCCAACCATAATTGATTCTTGCTAGCCTTTGTGCTTGAAGAGAAGACCTCAAGTGCATCCATACCTCCTGAGAGGTTTTACAACTTCTAATGTGAGGTAACAAAAAATCTGAGATAGAGTTGAGGAGATGAGACCTTGCATGTGCATCCTTGGAACACCATGCGCTAAATCTTTCTTGCTCTTCTTGTGTAGGTTGCCTTTTGTTTCCAAAACTTGGCATAACTTCATCGCAAGCTACATAACCATATAAGTTCCTGCCTTGAAGATAAGCTTTCATCCTTAATGACCGAGCTGAGTAATTACCTCCGTCCAATTTGTCAATTGATGAAGGGAATCCATCTCCCTTGTTGTCCAACCTTGCTCTGATACCATTGTGAAGAGATGGATTGTTTGTGTTGAAGATGAAGTGGTGCTGCTGAAATTTTGCACTAAACCAGCCAAGTTGACTCAAAGGATATGTAGTGGGCCCTTTTAGCTTCCAAATTGATGTATTAGATGCCCTATGTACTTTAGAGGATCACTTACAAACAATTGATTCAAAACAGATAAGTTTGACCAAGGGTCAACTTGAGAAGACTTTCTATTTTTGAAAGATAAGCTCTCATATTTTACTCAATACTGATTCTGTGATTAAAATTGACCAGAGAGCTTTTAGAGAAGGCTAATTAGGAAGCAAAGCAACCTATAAGAAGTTATTTCAATGAATACCAAGTTAAAACATTGAAAAAGATGAACTGTGCTCAAAGAAATCATCTCTGCAATCTAACTGAAAAACTGAGATCTCTGACAGTGAACAGTATACTCACATATACTTGAAGTTATGGCAACAAATAAGAATGAACTCAAATGTATATTATATGGAAAGTACAATGGACTTACTCATACATATGGGAGCTCTGAAATCTCACTCAAATCTGGCACGAAGCCTTTCTATGGAGTCGTCCTTTCGCGACTGGAAGAGTCGCACATATATATAGTATGTTTTGGAGCCATACTTTGAATTTGAATTCGTTCTCACCTACAATTCTTTTCCTAAATTCTAGAGGTAGATTCTCTTTACGAATTTGTGGAGTTCTTTGCCTAACATCAAGTGGCTTCAACCACTTTTGATTCGTTTACTTATTTTTACACAAGGTGAATACTCAAGGAACTACAAGAGTGAGTTCACAAGAGAACTCTTCATCACTTCAAGACTTCATGATTTTGTGGTACTCAAGCCACCACATAGGCTTGCCAAGGATTTGCTCCAACACTAATCACCCGCACTAGTGGGGGAGTGGTGGTATGGTACACTTGCCCCTTGGAGGTGGCTGCCCGCCCTAGTATGAGCTGAGAGCTACAAGATGATGTCCTCCATTATTGAAACTCAAAATTAGGGTTAGGGTTTTGATACCCTAAATGATATCGGATGGTCAGGTATTATATCATAAGATAGCTCTTGATGAAATCTATAAGAACTATGTAAAATCATTAGCAGCATGTTGACCATTTTGACTATTTTGTGAAAATTAGGGTTCTGACTCCTCAATGTGACATTGTTCATTTAACAATCCCTCTCTCAATGTCATATTGGCATAAGGTTTAATAATCTGCATAACTTTGTGATGTTTGTACCACAATAATGCTTTAGTAAGAACATCTTCCACATCCTCACTTGTAAGAACAAAGATAAGCTAAATGTGCTTATTAGATACCTGCTCACTGTTACATTTATGTGTTCCTCGAGTAGCTTCCATGTGAACCTTTTCCCTATACATGGGCACTTTTTACTCTATTGCTGGCTAGAGGTTTTTTCCCCATGTTACCACATACTTGATACTCTCATATGTGGTGGTACTTTGTACTTAGGGATATTATTCAGCTCCTACTTCAGTTCAGTTCATCGATCAATAGAGAGAGCTATTCCAGCCATCGTCTTCTCCTTGTGTCTTGCTGCTTTTGTGCTCCTTGTGTGTGCTTCTTGTGTGTCTCTCGCACTTCTACACACACCCAACAGTGGTATTAGAGCAGGTTCAGCTTCTTCTCAAGTTTCGGTTTTTCGCGTCGCGGCACGCGCACACTTTAACAGTGCAAATCGACTTCGGAGCATAGAAGTGTGAATTTTAGCAGCCCGGAAACATTTCCAACAGGTGTGTTGGGGTTTTACCCCCATTTCGAAGCCATTCGTGCAGTCAGAATCGCCATCAGAGTGACAGTTTGTGAGCTGAAATTTCAGCACTCATTTCAGTTTTCGTCGAAGTGAAGATTTTGTCACATTCTTGTTCCTTAGTGAAATGGCGGGCAGCAATGACTTGTTTGGCATGCTTCAAGCTGAAGATAAGCTTGATGGGACCAACTATCCGATGTGGTCTTACATGATGAAGCACGTTCTTGTTGCAAAACAACTTTGGAACATAGTGGCAGATGTAGATCGAAGACCGGCTGGTGCTTCTACTCCACAGTCTACTGTCACAGATGGAGCTTCTTTTTCGAGTACAGTGGTTTCTCCTTCTCCACCTACACAGGAGCAGCTTAGATGGGATGGAAAAGATTCTCAAGCTCATGCTTTGATTGCGCTTTCAGTGAAGGGTCATATAGTTCCACACATTCGGTCATGTTCTACATCACGACAGGCATGGGACACTCTTGCTTCTTTGTATGCCGTGCGTAATGAAGCACATGTTGCATACTTGAGGAAGCAACTTGAGGATGTATGTATGGCTGAAAATGAGTCAGTGGATGTGTATGTGACACGCATCAAGGACTTGAAAGAGCAATTGGCAAACATAGATGAGATCATTCCGGATGCATCACTCATTTCTACATTGTTGAAAGGATTACCGGAATCTTTTCAAAGCTTTGCTACTACACTTCGTTTGGTTGCAAAAGGAAATCATAATATGTATGCATTTGATGAGGTTGTGTCTCTTCTTTTGCAAGAAGAGCAATTTAGAGTGAATAGGAGTGGTTTGATTGAAGGAACACAAGCACTTGCTATCTCACAAAAGGGGAAAAGCAAGTATGGTTCAGCTTTTGTTTCATCAAAACCAAAGCCTCAAGCTTCCTCTTCCACTCATTCCTCTAATGATGGTGATTTGCAAAAGAAGAAGAGATGCAAATATTGCCGGAAGGCTGGTCATACTATTGATGAGTGTAGAAAGCTTGCTAAACGCAATGAAAAGAAGAAGGAATCGGGCATGTCTATTGCTGAAAATTCAGCAAATGCAAAGAATGATGAAGTTAACATGGCTCAAGATTTTTGGGCATGTGTTGTTACATGTCATTATGATGCTTCTTTACATTCTAAATGTATGGTTGTGAGTGAAGCTAGGCTGATTCGGATTGGTTCTTTGATAGTGGTGCTTCAAAGCACATAACATCATGCAAAAGATTTTTTGCCTCTTTGAAAGATGCACCTAAAGGAGGACATGTGGTGTGTGCAAATAATGCCTCTTATCCTATCATTGGAGTAGGAGAAATTGAGCTTACGGCTGCAAATAGAGGTGTAATTCTCTTGAAAAATGCATTGTATGTGCCCGGTATCAAGAAAAACTTAATTTCAGTTCCGTTGATTGCCAAAGCTTGACTTCATGTACACTTTGTTGATGATAAGTGTATGGTTCATGATTTCAGCAATGGCAATGTTATCGTGATGTCCGGTACATTATGTAATGGTTTGTATCGCATGGATACATACAAGAGGGCTGCCTCGAATGCCTTAGTTGCTCATACTTCTTCCATGGCTGAAATGGAGCTTTGGCATGCTCGTTTTGGTCATTTAAACTTCAATAGTTTGCTCTACTTGCAAAAGAAGGACATGGTTATTGGCTTGCCTACACTTGAGTCCATTGAAAAGCATGCATGTGAAGGTTGCATTCTTGGAAAAATGCATCGTGCTTCTTTTCCAAAAGATAGTCACACACACATTACAAGAAAATTGCAACTTGTTCATAGTGATGCATGTGGTCCCGTCAAAACTCCATCTTTTGGGAAGCATGTATATTTTGTTACCTTCATTGATGATGCTACTCGCCATACATTGGTGTATCCTATGAAAGCAAAGAATGAGGTATTTTCTTGCTTCAAAGCATTTTTAGCTATGGCTGAAAATTTTTCTTCACAAAAGCTTTTGACTCTACGCACGGATCGTGGTGGTGAATACATGTCACATGAGTTTAATGCTTTTCTTCGTGAAAGAGGTATTTCACACCAATGTACGGTGCCATATACACCTCAACAAACTAGTGTTGCCGAGCGTAAAAATAGAACTCTACTTGAAATGGCACGATGTATGGTTAAAGGAAAGCATCTTCCTCATAAGTTTTGGTTGGAAGCGGTCATGTGTGCAAATTATGTGTTGAATCGATGCCCTACAAAAGCATTGAGAGTCATCACTCCTTATGAAGCTTGGAATGGTCATAAGCTTATGGTTAGTCATATGCGTGTGTTTGGTTGTTTGGCATATGCTCTTGTGCCATCACAACGTCACAAACTTGATGACAAGGCAAAGAAATGTATATTTGTTGGTTATAGTGTTGAAAGTAAGGGATATCGGTTGTACCATCCATTGACGAACACAATTATTGTGAGTCGAGATGTGGTATTTGCTGAAAATTCAGTTTTCCCTCTACTTGAATGCAAAAAACTGCCAACAGTTAGCTCACAAGATGTGTTCGATACACTCGTGCCTTTGTTCCAAAATGGTGCGCTTGACTATGGCCATGTAGACCAGCCAACTGAGGTTCAAAAGGCTGAAAAATTCCAGCCAAATAGGGCTGAAAATGCAGAGAATTTCCAGCCAAACATGGCTGAAAAAATTCAGCCAAAAATTGCGAAAACTGTTGGAAATTTTCAGCCACATATGGCTGAACATTTGCGTCCAAATATGGCTGAAACTGAGCACGAAATTCAGCCCACGCATGATGTACATATTGAAGATGTTTTACATAATGAACGCATGTCTATCAAGAGTGCACAATCTATGCCAAAGTGGCTGAAACAAACTTTGCACGATAGCAAATTGAGTGCACCTTTACTTGGTAGAACAAGATCAAGCTCTCACCATGCATCAAGTAATTTTGTGGATTATTCTCTTATTGCTACAGCATGTAATGAAGAGCCACTTTCTTTTGAAGATGCATGTGACGATCCACAATGGATGAGTGCTATGCAATCAGAAATGTATTCCATACATAGGAATGGTACTTGGGAGTTATGTGAATTGCCAAAAGGAAAGAATGCCATTGGTACAAAGTGGGTTTATAAGATTAAGAGAAAATCTGATGGTAGCATTGATAGCTACAAAGCTACATTGGTTGCCAAAAGATATGCGCAACAATATGGCATTGACTATGAGGAAACTTTTGCACCTACTTCACGCATGACTACCATTCGTACCGTGGTTGCATTGGCTGCCCATCGAGGTTGGAAAGTGCATCAATTGGACATAAAAACAGCCTTCTTGAATGGAGATTTGCAAGAAGAGGTTTATGTGAAGCAACCTCCTGGATTTGCTATGAAAGGGAAAGAGCATATGGTTTGTCGCTTGCATAAAGCCTTGTATGGTCTCAAGCAAGCTCCACGTGCATGGTATGACAAAATACATAAGCACTTGATTGCTCTTGGCTTCACATGTAGTCCGATTGAAAGCACACTCTATGTACGCAAAAATGGGGCTGATCTTACAGCGCTTATTCTTTATGTTGATGACATACTCTTGACTGGGTCATGTGATGCAAAACTTGACATTCTTATGGTTGATTTGCAGCATAATTTTGATGTCACTTATCTTGGTCTTTTGAGCTACTATCTTTGCATCCAGTTTGTATTCGTTGAGGGTGGAATTATTATGCATCAAGCAAAGTATGTTGAGAAACTACTTCAGCGTTTTGACTTTGAGGATTGTAAGCCAGTTTCCACGCCAGTTGAGATAGGATTCAGGTTCTCGGTTGAGGATTCCAGTGATGCATTTGATACTTCTCTTTATCAGCAAGCTGTGGGATGTCTTATATATGCATGCAACACAAGGCCGGATATACAGTATGCAGTTTCCCAATTGAGTCGATTCATGCATAGCCCTGGCACTAAGCATTGGCAAGCGGTGAAATGTGTGTTTAGATATCTTCGAGGCACTTTGAGCTTAGGTCTCTTTTATGGCAGAGATGTTCAGACATGCTTGCATGCTTTTACAGATAGTGATTGGGCTGGTTGTTATGATACTCGCGTGTCCACTAGTGGTAATTGCTTTTTCCTTGGAGACTCATGCATATCTTGGTTGAGTAAGAAGCAACCTACAGTGGCGACATCGAGTTGTGAAGCTGAGTACAGGGCAGTTTTCAAAGCTACAATGGAGTGTATATGGCTGAGACGCCTATTGATGGATCTTTGCATGGAGATTGATGCTGCTACACATATTCTCACAGATAGTCAGAGTGCTTTGGCTGTTGCACGAAACCCAGTGTTTCATGCACGGACCAAACATATTGAGGTGCATTATCACTATGTGAGAGAGCGCCTTCATGCAGGAGATATTGATTTGGTATATGTGCCTACACAAGATAATGTGGCAGACATATTCACCAAAGCTCTTCCACGGGAAAAGTTTGAAGCTTTTCGCAAAGCTTCAGGCTTATTACCTTGTGGGGGCTGATCTGTCACTCCCTGTATGTGTTCACATCATTCGCTCCAGGGGGGGTTTGTTACATTTATGTGTTCCTCGAGTAGCTTTGATGTGAACCTTTTCCCTATACATGGGCACTTTTTACTCTAGTGCTTGCTAGAGGTTTTTTCCCCATGTTACCACATACTTTATACTCTCATATGTGGTGGTACTTTGTACTTAGGGATATTATTCAGCTCCTACTTCAGTTCAGTTCATCGATCAATAGAGAGAGCTATTCCAGCCATCATCTTCTCCTTGTGTCTTGCTACGTTTGTGCTCCTTGTGTGTGCTTCTTGTGTGTCTCTCGCACTTCTACACACACTCAACACTCACAAATATAATAATAATGTACCTCAATATGCTTCTTCCTTGCATGATAAACAAGATTTTTTATAATAGCGATAGCACTTTGACTATTTGAATATATCTACATGGAAAGATGAACAAAAACATCAAGATAACTTAAAACTTTATGTTAAAAAAAAAAAGCCTAAGTGGAGTTATAAAGGAAGCCCTATATTCCACTTATAGATGTAGCTACTTTTGGTTGTTTCTTAGAATATCAAGAAATAAAGCATTCTCAAACAAAGAAACAATAGCCACTTGCAAATCTTCTAGAGTCCTTGTCACCTACCAAATTAGAATCCGCAAATCCCTAAAATATAAAATATGGTGACTTTGGAAAGACCATACCATAATTCATAATCCTTTCAAATATCTTAAAATTTTCTTAACTACTTTCCAATGAATTTTAGATTTACACATGAACCTTCATATTTCATAAACAACAAATTGAATGTCACGATGTGTATTACATTCATAAATCAAGCATCCAATTGCTTGACTATAAAAAATAATATCAAAAGATTTTAACTATGCTTTTGCTTGTTATGACACATTAACATCCATAAGCATCTGCATAGGTTTAAAATCTCACATTTTAAACCGTCCTGATGAAAGAGGCCGCAAAGAGCTAGGTGATGGTGTGCTCTGTTGCTCCAAATGCAAAGGGAGTGGGCTTCGGCGTGAGAAGAGAGAGAATAGAGAGAGAAACCTACGTAGAAATTTGGAGAAGAAGATGGAGAAACTTACGTTGAAGTCGTCTTCAACTTATTAGAGATTTGGGACCAAGTCTTATTGATAAGTGACTTTTAGTTCATTTGAGCATGTTCACACATGGCCAACGATCAAAAGTCATAAAAATAATGTAAATGCATATAGCTTCCCGATTTGGGATCCAAAAAATATAACAAAAATATGTCAGTAAAGTTCTCAGAGACAGCTTTCACATGGAAGGGTCAAAATATACAAAAGGAGAGTCCTTGGAGCCTTTATCCTCAACAACTTCCTACTTGAAGGACCAAGGATGCTCCTCTAAGCTAAGTAACTCACACCATCTATATGCATTGATGTGCTTTGCGTAGACACTTCAATCGAGCATCTCCATGATTCTGTGAAGTATTGACCTTGATCAAAGTGATCAAGCCATGATCAAGCCATCCTCTAACACCTCTCCAATGAAGTGGTATCTCACATCAATACGCTTTGCACGAGCATGGAATGTGGCATTCTTTGCCAAAGATATGGCATTCTTTGCCAAAGATATGGCACTTTGGCTATCGCATCCAAGAACAGGTGCCTTTCCAAGCATCCCGAACTCAGTGCACATGCGGGCTAACCAAATGGGTTCTTTGGAAGCCTCTGTGGTTGAAATATATTCAGCCTTTGTAGTAGATAGTGCAACTATCCTCTAAAGTCCAAAGCACCATGAAATAGCTCCACTTGCAAGGGTGCCCTATGTATACATCGCCACTTGTGGACTTGCAAGTATCCACACCACTGCCATGTCTAAATCACAGAATCCTTTTAATTCCAATGAACTCTTTCCATAACATAAGCATTTACCTTTGGTCCCTTTCAAATATCTCAAGATAGATTTAACTTCCACCCAATGAGCTTTGTCAAGATTAGCCATGAATTGCTCACAACTCCCACTGCATTGGCGATGTCTGACCAAGTGACAACCATAGCATACACAAGTGAACCACACGCTGATGCATATGGACACTCTTGATGTAGTTGGCTGCATCATCATCTTTGGGACAGTCATCCTTGGAAAGCTTAACATGTGGCTGCAATGGAACTAAGAGGCTTGGCATCAACCACATTAAATTTGTCGAGCACTTTTCCAATGTCCTTTTCTTGGGATAAACCATAGTAAAAAAAAAAACACGTATTTTATGGAAAATAAAAAACGTTTAGTACTCTATAACGTTCTAATCGTACTAATACGTTTTTTTGACAGGTGTTCACGTTTTTTATCATGTGAGGGCTTTTCTTGGGTGTTCTCTTTCTTGTTTTCAGCATGTGAGTAGTGTTTTAGTACGTGCACCTCCTTTGGTACCGTTGTTTGCTTCCCTTGAGCATTTCTTTGAGCATCTTTGGTTCAACCTAGGCCTTTTAGTATTCACTTTTAAGCCTTCAAACTTCAGCCCTTATAGAAGTTAGGATTCTTCTTAGGAGAGAGATAAAAAGCCATCAGCTTCTTTTCACTAGCCATTAGCTTTCATCATGGGTAGAGCTTCTCATGTCATCATAAATACCTAAAAAAAACCCTACCTCTTCGCAATGCAATTTTGCATGGGTGTTTATGGTGGTTCAACATCCCACACGTGGAACAAAGCTCATCTCCTTGGCTTTAGAGATAAAAGCATTGAGAAATGCCCTTGAATATCTCAAGAAACCATGATAGAGTTGATTGCTCAACTTTAATTAAGTTGAGTAGTAGCTAAAATGCATGTCTCCATCATTTTAGATCATTGTAACCATGATCCATGCTAACAAAGCTACATGTCGATGCATAGCAGATCAAGCTTTTTATATGTTTTTAGCACTAGATATGTAAAGGAATGCTAGATGTACATTATTCAAGGATTATTTTAAAAATAAAAATAAAGATGTTGCAAAGAAATATAACACTCGTTTTTTATTTCCACTTTTTTAATACCCTACGTACTAAACGTTTTAAAACCCGTTTTTAAAACTCTCTTTGTACTATGGGATAAACGCAAAATATGTTGCTGCCTATCCCTTTTTATTCACATACCAAGAATATGTTCAGCTTCCCTAAGGTCTTTCATTGAGAATGAAGAGTTCAGCTGCTGTTTTAGAGCATTTAGAGCGCTCTTTTTCTTCCCAGCCAGCAACATATCATCTACATAAAGCACAAGAATGATTGAGCTACCATCTTCATCCTTTTTAGTGTACAAACAGTGGTTTGCATGGCTTCTATTGAACCCATGTTTGAGTATAAATGCATCAAACTTATTATACCATTGTCTGGGGGCTGTTACAGCCCAGATAAGCTCCTTTTCAGCTTGCATACATCCAAGAATGGCATATCCTTCTGGCTGTTTCATGTACAGCTCTTCATCTAAATCACCGTGCAAAAAGGCTGTTTTAACATCCATTTGGAATAACTCCAAATCCATGGAAGATGTGAGAGCAAATAGCACACATAATGTGGTCATTTTTACCACCGAAGAGA
>CM035440.1:20027111-20447111 GCA_020310875.1 Ceratopteris richardii | reverse complement strand
TTTAGCTTTTCAAGGACAAATTTAACAAAAGTTTCTATCACTTTGCTTTTAGCTTTTTTTGCATGAATTCTTCATGGAGCGGCTACAAGCTATATAATCAAGTGCTTGGGTCATATGATCATCCTTCATCATCGTTGAAGAGAAGCTCAACACTTGGAGGTGCTTTCTACACTTGGAGGAGATTTTCTCTACCTTGGTGCATCTTTGGAGGAGATTTCAATTTCTGCTTTAGGGTTTTTGAAACCCTAAGTTCAAAATTAGGGTTTGTTGTAAAATAGTTCTAAACTATTCATATTCACTTCAAACTCACATACTCACACTCTTCGTATCTTTTAAGCACTTTACACACAAACTCTTGTATCTAGTTCCTGAAATTATGCCTAGATTCAGATTTTGTAACTACATTCAACCCATATTCAGATTGTAACCGTTACAATAAGATAGTGTAGATAAGCATTCTAGCTTACCGTTACACTTGAAAAAACTTATCTATTCTCTCTCTATCTCTCACTCATCTCCTTTTTGAGTATTAAGGTGTGTATGCTAAGGTTCATCTCTTAGAAGATCCTATAAACTTGAAAATTTATTGTTATTGAGGCCCACCCCAATTCCAACATTTTCTAGTAGCATCATCTACGAAAGTGAAAGTAAAGAGAACCACCTAATGACCTTGTGGGCATAGGACCACACACATGTATGAACGAGATCTAAAGGCTGAATTGAAGATTCAATGTGCATCTTATGCACATTGCTAGTTTGCTTTCCATATTGACAATGATCACAAAATGTAAAATCAGAGAAAGATAACACAAGTAAGTTGTCAGAACGAGAAAGATTTTCCATTCCACTACGAGATATGTGGCCCAAACGTCTTGGAATTGGGGTGGGCCTCAATAATAATAATCACACGTTTTCAAGATCTTCCAACAAACGAACCTTAGCATACACACCTTAAGACTCAAAATTAGATGAATGAGACGTAGACAGAGAATACACAACTTGTCAAAGTGTACAATAAGCTCAAAGCTTACATACACTAACTAATTTTTACCCACAAATTACAAAGTGTCTATATATGACTACAAAACTGGATGTGTGCTAAATGTGATGAATGTAGATACGAAATCTGAATGTGTGCTGAATGTAGTTACAAAATCTTAATTTGGGCAAAGTTTTGGGAACTAGATACAAGAGTTTGTTCATAAAGTGCCTAAGAGGTATGAAGAGCGTGTATGTGAGTTTGGAGTAAATAGAAACAGTTTACAACTGTTTTACATCAAGCCCTAATTGAATAACAAAGGAGATTCCTCCTTGTATGGCAACAAAGGAAGAATAACTAAAAATAGACTCGTTACCCATAGAATTCAGAAGGAGCTAAATGGTTGGCTCCAAAATCTCCTCGAAAGTTGCACAACAAGTTAGGGCACACCTCCTCCAAAAGGAGGTCACCTTCAGAAGTTAGTCACCTCCAAGACTGAATGATCCTTGAGCTTAGGCCTCAAGAGGTGCTCAACAATGAGCCCTATGGGTCTCTTTTATAGCCTTCTAAGCTGATCCATAAAAATTTTGGGCAAAAAGCATAAAGCAAGGTGAAAATCTTCTGAAAAGCTTGCATTAAAATTAATAAACCTATCTTCTTTTGGGTTCTTAAAGATTTTCTTTTCTCACAGAAACCTCCAACAATCGCCCTAATTAGCCATCAACTAGCTGTGAGAATTTTCTTTCCTTGATGTATAGATTGAGAGGAACAATATAATGTAAAAAACCATTTAGAACAAAAACTACCATTTCTGGACCTCTGATGACTGAATGTTGTATACCAAATGAAAGCTCTCCTTATGTACTATCTAACGAGCTCATAATAGTTTTTTACCTTTTGTAACCGAAATTTGGTTAAGTTCCAAAAATTAGGGTAGCTGAAAATTAGGGTTTTTTGCCATTCTAACATTCTTTCCAATAATCCCCTGTTCAATGTCATAATATCATAAAGTACAAAAATTTGCAAAACTTTGAATGTCTGCAAAACTTCAATGTCTGTAAAACTTCGGATGTCTGCAAAATCATATGTCTGTAAAACTTTGGATGTCTGCAAAACTTCGAAAACCTTCAGGTGCACCTGAATCATTCCATTCCATAACTTTATCATAATTTTCTTTGCCAATCATATTTCTTAACTTTCTGAGCTTCAAATTATCTGACCAAACTAACTCACGATCTTTCGTCCTTGTGTCGGCTAACTAACTCTTTAGATGAGCATTTTTAATAGAATTTCTATCTTGATAAAGATACTTTAACTCCAATCAAGCATGTCGAGAGGTTTTGCATGACTTGATTTGGGGTATAATATGCCTCTTCACTCTCAAAACAATGTATGAAAGTGCTAGTGCATCTTTTGAATCCCATCTCTACTGACCTTATGTAGAAAGTAAACTCGTAGTACCACAATCTCTGGATAATGAAAGAGTTTCTTCTTCTTCACTAACCTCCTGTTGAGCAGAAATTGGAAAAGTAGGTCTTCTAGAAGATGAAGCAACATCTTCTCCTACTTGTCTTGGCCTTGGATAAGTGCCATTGACAATATTTCACAAGTCTTTAGCTACTAATAAATTCATCATCATAAAACTCCAATTTGGATAGTTATACATTCCTTCAAGCTTATCTTTATTCTCAAGTCTATAATCACTCATCTTGTTAAGGGTGTATGTCAACCCTGCTCTGATACCAAACATTGGAATAGGGGTGGGCCTCAATAACAATAATCACAAGTTTTCAAGATCTTCCAACAAATGAACCTTAGCATACACACCTTAAGACTCAAAATTAGATGAATTAGAAGTAGACAGAGAATACACAACTTATCAAAGTGTACAGTAAGCTGAAAGCTTACCTACACTAACTAATTTTCACTAACAAATTACAAAGTGTCTATATATGACTACAAAACTGAATGTGTGCTAAATGTGTTGAATGTAGATACAAAATCTAAATGTGTGTTGAATGTAGTTATAAAATCTAAATCTAGGTAGAATTTCAGAAATTAGATACAAGAGCTTGCTCATAAAGTGCCTAAGAGATATGAAGAGTGTGTATGTGAGTTTGAAGTGAATAGAAACAGTTTACAACTGTTTTACAACAAACCCTAATTGAATAACAGGGAGATTCCTCCTTGTGTGGCACTAAAGAAAGACTTGCTACTCTCATAATTCAGCAAGAACTGAATGGTTGGCTCCAAAAATAGACTTGCTACTCATAGAATTCAGCAAGAACTAAATGGTTGGCTCTAAAATCTCCTCCAAAGCTGCACCAAAAGTTAGGGCACACCTCCTCTAAAAGTTAGTCACCTTCAAGACTAAATGATCCTTGAGCTTAAGCCTCAAGAGATGCTCAACAATGACCCCCATGCGCCTCTTTCACATCCTTCCAAGTTGATCCACAAACATTTTGGGTAAAAAGCATAAAGCAAGGTGAAAATCTCTGAAAAGCTTGCATTAAAATAATAAAGAGATCTCCTTTTGGGTTCTTAAAAATTTGCTTTTCTGACAGAAAACTCCAACGATCTCCCTAATTAATCATCGGCTATGAGAACTTGCTTTCCTTGATGTACAGACTCAAAGGAACAATATAATGTAAAAAACCATTTTGGACAGTAATAAGGGTTAGGGTTTTCTACCATTTTTGGACCTCTGATGACTGAATGTCGTATACCAAATGAAAGCTCTCAACGAGCTCATAATAAATTTTGACCTTTTGTAACCAAGTTTTGGCTAAGTCTCCGAAACCAGGGTTGCTGAGAATCAAGGTTATGCTATTCTGACATTGTTTCCAACAAAAACAATCATGCCAAATACAAGCCATAGGCTCTTCAGTAACAGCTAATAAGTGTTCTTTCTATGATACAAATAAAGGATAAAGTGAGCCAACTTTTCTTCCTTTTGCAACAAGGTTGTTAGCAACGTTTTCGCAACATCCAAGGCAACGTGTCGCTAACGCATTAGCAACATCGCAATGTTTGGGCCTGGACGTTGCGAACCATTTCTTCTTTTTTTTTTTGCAAATATAGTAACCTAGATGTATATTATAGTATACACATATATAATATGTAGTATATATTATGTTAATTTATATAATATGTATTGAATATTTATAATTCATTCCAAATTCCCGAATCCCTGTTCAATGCAGTGATGGAAGATGCACATTGCACATGTATGATGTCAGAATTTACAAATAATCATTATCATGACTCAATGACTCATTCTAAAATTCAAATTCACAATGCACATTCAAGCAACTTACTAGTTAGTAGTAACTACGTACTACTTACTACTTAGCAATGTTCATGTTGGAACTTGGCACCAGGCAATTGCATTATTTTCAAGAATCAAACTTCAAAACATCTCATATGACATCAGAGCCCAGACAAATACATATATATATACATATATATATATATATATATATATATATATATATATATATATATATATATATATATATATATATATATATATATATATATATATATATATACAAGTTACAAGTAACATTGAAAAACAAACTTCAAAGAATTATAATTTATGACAAAAACATGTCAAAAAGTCAACCTCATCTCAAAATTATGACACTGGTGACTCTCATAACTCATATGTGATATCAGAATCCAATGTCCATAATACATATACATCAATGATCATACCAGTAACCATCATCCATGATACCACTAAGTAGTCAAACAATAAACTGTCAATAATACAATGATCAATCAATATCAAGTAAATCATAAGTCATAATATAATAATACATATGACATGTCACATGATCGGTCATCAATCCTCAAAATCCTCTGAGTCACTAATAACTATCATCATCATCATCATCATCATCACTATCATCATCATCATCATCATGTGGTGCTCGACTAGTAGATGCCTCCATCCTACTAGTAGATGGACTTGGTACACTATGTGCTCTATGAGTCATGACTAGAACAAGTCTGAGATGCCCTCGTATCTTGCTGTGGCACTGTCAACTCTTGATAGAGCATGTCATATAGATCAAGGTCATCTGCCGGAATGGTAGGTATATCATGGACCCTCTCTATATCAAGCTCATCGACGTTCACCTGCCGCACCTCTGCTCGGTGGCCCCCACGCTCCAATAAACGCAAGTTGCAGTGGCAATAGACAAGTCGCTCCAACTGCAATGTAGATAGTCTATTCCTCTTCTTTGTATGGAAGAGGGCCCATGTACTCCAATTCCTTTCACATGGACTGGCACTACAGTCTTGTGAAAGTATGCGGATGGCTAACTTTCTCTGCAAGATAAAAAAGAAAGAGTTCATTAAAAATTAAAGACTCAAGAGGAATGACTCATAAGACTAAGTTATATATACCTTCATAAGTTCAGAGTTATCCAAACTTACGAACTCAAGATAGAGAACACAAACACGTACATATGGGAAAAAATAACAAACAAAAGCAAGAGACTTAAGACCAATATAAGACATGAAAAATACAACCAAGAAAGAAAAAACCAAGAAAGAAAACCAATACAAAAAGAGATGCACACACACTCACATGAACATGAACACACATACACACACACATACAAAACAAAAAATAAATAAATAATAATAATTTTTATAATAATTATTAATTAAAAGATAAAAATTCGCAAGAAAGACAGCACAATTTGTACCCATAGGAGTTCCAATACATTGTTTGAATAAAGAATCACCAACTGAAATATACAAGTTTTCTAAAAGAAAATCTAACCAAAGAAGAAGTTATAACTTATTAGTTAACGACTCAAGAGGAAATTGGAATGACTTACTAGCTCAGGTGTACCAACACCGTATCTCTCCCACCATGTCACAAGCATCAACTGCATGCTTCTCAAGCATGCCGTGTCTCTACCAAAAAGTCCTTCATTATTCTGAAACTAGGTGACCTGAAGCTCCAACTTCCCATGTAGCTCCACATCAGAAGGTCCATACAATCGATCTACGTAGTCATTCCAAGCATTCACAAGCTCCATATCCAATGACTGTGATGCAGATCTCCCTAAAGGATGTAGTAGATTGGCCATCCCATGTATAGGGCAATGGAACCAATGTCCACGCGCACGCGCACGCGCACGCGCACGCGCACACGCACGCGCACACGCACACGCACACGCACACGCACACGCACACGCACACGCACACGCACACGCACACGCACACGCACACGCACACGCACACGCACACGCACACGCACACGCACACGCACACGCACACGCACACGCACACGCACACGCACACGCACACGCACACGCACACGCAACGCACACGCACACGCACACGCACACGCACACGCACACGCACACGCACACGCACACGCACACGCACACGCACACGCACACGCACACGCACACGCACACGCACACGCACACGCACACGCACACGCACACGCACACGCACACGCACACGCACACGCACACGCACACGCACACGCACACGCACACGCACACGCACACGCACACGCACACGCACAATGCACATCCACATGCACATCCACATGCACAATGCACAATGCACAATGCACATGTGACATGCCACATGCATGATTGATCATTGCACAATCAAATATAAACTGAAAATTCAAAAATCAGTTCACTCACATCTGACTGTAGTACCAGCAGCTGATGCATCTATGGCTCGAAGGAACATGATCCCTTTGCAACAATGCACCAAAATGTTGTACACATTCCTCTTTCGTATGTCCGTCCATCCGTCACACATGAGTGTGCATCCATACTTTGCCCATGTCTCTTTCATGGGCTCAAGCTCTCTCTCTAATGCTTCCTTTGTTTTTTTGAGCTTCGTTGTCCTCAACTCTTCATAGGTAGGCCCTTGCCAACGAAACCCTAATAGTGATACCTTCTCAATGGCATTTCTCTATGCCGGTGTCCATGCAATATTAAAAGACAAACCACATTGTATAAAAGCTTTCATGATGGCTTGTGTGGCTTCTTGTTTACGTTCTTGTTGCAAGCTAGTACGTATAGATGCTCCTCCAAGAGAGCCAAGTGGGTGCTCTTGTGGATCATGCTCTACACTTGTACTCTTTCTTGGTGGCTCATGCTCTATGTCAATGTCTATGGAAGCCTCATGAGCTTGAGATGCTTGAGTTTGAGATTGGGGATCACAAGAACCATGTAAACCGCTTGCAAATGATCTAGCTTGTGATTGGGCTCCACTATTCCTTCTACCTTGGGCTTTTTGAGCTACCCATGCCATTAGCTCTCCCTTTATAGCTTCGGGCATTGGCTCTTTACAAGGTGCAACTCCTATGCCACTAACTCTTCCAAGGTGTGCCTTATCCTATCGGCTCCACCGGCTCCACTATAGCAACAAAGCTTGCAAGTCCATCTCTCACTACCCCCGGAGCCCATCTTTCCTTGGCTTGTCACATATTCCCAACATGCTTGTTTTGCTTTAGGCATGTTGATGGAAGAGGTTAAAAGCTTGGAGAGGACTCAAGATAGGAAGCAATAGATAGGGGGGTCACGGGTGTGAGGGTGTGTGTGTAATAAAAGTACCTTCTTGAATCTTGCCTTTGTTTTGCTCTTGCACAATGCCAAACTTGTTGTCTACGCTCTCGGGTCAACAAACGAAAATGCCTCAATGAGGCCATTTTGCCGAAACGGCCTCATTTGAGGCAAATTTTTTTGTTTTTGTTCGCAACATGTTGCGAACGTCGCAACGTTGTGATGTTGCGTTACGAACGTTGCGAACGCATCGCAACACATTGCGATGCAACACTGTTTTGCAATCACCATATTGCCCTTTGATATGGGAAAGGACTGAGCATAGAAAAACACCTTATAACCAAGGTCATCAAGTTAACCAATTGACATCAAACTACGTGATAATTGAAGTACATGGTGTACATTATGCATAGTAAATTTTGAACCATCAATGAACTGCACAAACACATGTCCGATCCCCACAATGTCGCACTGATAAGAGTCCGCAAGTCTCACACTAATAAGAGACTTTGCTCATAATTAGAAAACCATTCTCTATGCGGTGTCACATGGAAAGCACTAAAATCTAGAAGCCACGTGTGGGAAAGAGAATCAACCATAAGAGCCTCAATTGGCACAATACTATCAAGTGTAAACACATCATCATCGTCAAAAATAGCATTAATTTCTTCAATCTTCTAAGTGAAGAAGATTGGTGCAGGTAGTATTTAACATGCCAATCAATATTCTGCCCTTTACCTTTAGCATTCTTTAATGCATAGAAGTCTTTCTTCATGTGTCCTTTCTTATGACAATAATGGCATTCGATATCCCTCTTCCTTTATTTACTTCTACTCTTATTCTGTTGACCATTCTTTTCCTTGTCCTTTCTCTTGCCATGTTGTTGATTCTTTCCTTAATATGAATCGTGGACATTACATGCATCTCCCCTTTGAGTGCAAACCATAGATTTTCTATGAATCTCCTCACTCAAGAGTGCTCCCTACATGTCATCATAGACCAGTTTAACATCAAGACACTAATGCTAATAGCTATGCAAAACATATCCCATGATGATGGCAAGGTGCATAACAATAAGACAACTTTCATTTCATTATCCATCTCCATTTTCTCAGCCTGTAACTGAGATAATATAGCATAAAACTCATTTAGATAATTAGCACGTTATATGTGTCCATGCGAAGGTCATACAACTTTCTCATTAAGTACACTTTATTTGATGTCGTTTCATGTATTGCATAACTTCTTCCAAAGCTCCTCTACGCTTTCACAGTCCAATACTCTAAAGTAAGCATTATCTACACAGTGCAATCGAATGGTAGACCTAACTATTTCATCCAACTCATCCCAATCATCTTCATCCATGTCAGCAGGCTTCTTTGAGATTCTATTTACTACCTTCTTTGAGATTCTATTTACTAGCTTCTATTGCTTTCTCTGAATCCGCACATCTTTAATCTCATTCTTCCATAGAGCAAAGTTTGTGCCATTAAAGTTTCGGATCTCAAAATGGTCTTTACCTTGCAAGTTATAGCTCCTCCCAAGAACACCTCCCAAGAACACTGACAGTAGACCTTGATCCACTCAGACGTTCCTTAGATCTTTGATGCCATGATGATAGAGAACTGATTAGAATAATAATGGAGCTAGAAGAGTCCAAACACCACTAAGGCTCGAAATAGGATGACAAAAATGTGAGATTTAGGAAAAATTTTAATACAATCTCCCCATAAAAATAAATGAATGAACAGTAATGACCATCGAAAAGGATTATGTGAGAATAAATGTGCTCACACCAATAAGTGTATCAAAGAGTAAATCAACCACTTTATAGTTGACAAATCCAAAAGATTTGGAGAAATTTTGTCAAAATCTCCTCTACAAAATGAGGATATGACCAGTGTCAAAATCTCATAAAATTGCAAGTACTGATATGTAAACCTAGATAGTGAATCAATAAATCCACTTCATATAATCAGTTAACCGAAAGAAGCAAACTAGGCTTATCGAGCATATGAACAACAAGCATACATCTACTATGGCGAGGTTGGATAAGTTTTCCAACTGCATCACCGAAGAGACCCCGAGACATATGAATGTCTCCCACTTAAGAAAACCTCACAAAAACCTTTTTTATCAACCTTAAAGGCTTTATATATACATATATACCTTCATAAGTTCAAAGTTATCCAAACTTACAAACCGAAGATAAAGAACACAAACAAATACACATTAAAAAAACAACTGACAATAGAAAGAGACTACACCAAAAATAAGACCCATATAAGACATGAAAAATACAAACAAGAAAGAAAACCAATACAAAAAGATCAACATAAATTAAAGACTTTATGCAAAAAATGTAACCGCTATATCAATGACCACATGGACGTACATATGCAATTAGGCCAAGTACATTAGTCTCCAAAAACATATATAAAAACCGATATCCATGGTGGGTAAATAGATAGACGAAGTGCATTGGGTACCAAGTAGAGTATTCTAGTAAACAAGTTTCCAAAAAGGTCTCAAGTAAGCTTGCAACTATATGGACTTCTCAATAGGCTTTAAAATAGGCTTCTTCTAAGTAGGTTGCCAAGATGACCGGCTTCCAAGTAGATAGTCATGAAATCGTATATAAAGACAATGGCAAGTCACATGGCATATTCACTTGCATATATCATTCTCAAGTTCTAAATTGTCAAGTTCCAAGTACATAGGATAGGTTGCCAAATAGTCTTTTAAGAGTCAATCAAACACATAGGTTTCCAAATAGGCTTCCATCTCCAAGAATCACATATCACAAGTTTTGTATGAGCTGCCCGAAACAACCCACACAATAAGAAGTGCTTAGAAGACATGTAGCATTTAGAATTGGGAAATCAATATTTATTGTTTTCTCCTTCACAAATTTAACAGTATCTACAAGTGAGCTTTCCTCGAATACTTTTCTTTCCATAAGACATGCAATTCTATCTGCCAATTTTTTGTCCTCAATTTGAAAACTCAGTACTTAAAGCCTTCTCCTTCTCAGATTCGACAGTACCTACAAACAATCTTTCCTCGAATTCAGCTGTCGGACTTCTCGTTCAACTTGTCGGCTGAAAGGTGACCAAATGATTCTATGCATAAGCAGTTTGATACTTGCTGTCGAATTTTGGTCCTAATTTTGACGAAATGAATAACCTTTTTCAACGAGTCGATCTTCAAGAATCAATTACCTGAACACCCGTCGTGTTTTGAGCCGTTATCGCTGTTATTGCGGCGGAGCAATAAACTCCCAATGCTCCGCAGGCTTTTATGTCGGCTTGCATGCCAGCACCTCCGCCAGAATCAGAGCCGGATACAGAAAGCACATGAGGCTTTCTACAACTTTCACTAACAGCTGCTGGAAGCAAACTTAACCCGATATTCGCTGGGACCGCTAAGGAATACATTTACAAACGTTCGACCGAGAACAGCTTTGGAAAAAAAAAAAATACTACTTCTGCATCAGCTGGGTTGGTCGGTTTCAATGGAAAGAACTACTGTGATATCGGCAAATTCCCCGATCCCTGTTGATGACACACATGCAGCAGCTCTAAAGAAAATGTCAGTCACGTCTGGATCACCGTAAGCTTGTCGCAGTACTGATTTAGCATTCTTGGAAATCCTTAAGCCGAGAGCTTCCCTTCAAACATCTTCTCCTAACAGGGTTTGTTACCACGACACCTTCTCGTCGAAATGCACTGCGTTATCTCAACGAGTAAAAAACAGGTGGCCCCTATTCTACACAAGGCATGGCAAAATTAAGCTTTGCATCTCTTGAATGAGTGCGGATGTCTCTTTGAACAGTTTGTCGTAGGAGAAAGGTTTTGGTAAGTTTTGGACTTCAATTTTCCCTCTTACTTACGACCATTGGGTTCTCCATTGTGTTAGCCTTAAGTTGAAGATTGGTAGCTTTTTTTTTCTTAAGGATCATCAATAGGGTTGCCACATCTCCATTTAACACCTCTTTTGTGCAAGATGGCCTCAATAGATAGAAGTCCAACACATTCATAATCCTAAGTTTGACTTCTACCTCTTATTTGGTTCCAATCTATCAAAAAGCTAGGATTGGAAGCAAAACATTTTATAAAGCTTAGGATAATCATTTTTTTTAATGACTATCAACGATTTTATACTAGGAACAATCTAGAAATCAATATAACTAGTTATGCAAATGGAAAGGGAAGGCCGAACTATTGTAAGAACTAGTGCATGATATGATAAAGGCAAAAAGTGTTGGGTGTGTGTAGAAGTGTGTGAGACACACAAGAAGCACACACACGGACCATAAACGCAGAAAGACACATGGAGAAGACATATGGCTATAATAGCTCTCTCTATTGATGATGAGTAGAACTGAAGTAAGAGCTAAATAATGTCCCTAAGTACAAAGTACCTCCACATATGAGTGTATCATGTATGTGGTAACATGGGGAAAAAATCTCTAGCAAGCACTGGAGTAAAAAGTGCACATGAATAGGGAAAAGGTTCACATCAAAGATACTCAAGGAACACATAAGTGTAACAAGCCTAGAGCTTTGCAAAAAGCTTCAAACTTTTCCTATGGAAGAGCTTTGGTGAATATGTCTTCCACATTATCTTGTGTAGGCGCATATACCACATCAATATCTTCTGCATGAAGGTGCTCTCTCACATAGCGATAATGCACCTCAATATATTTGGTCCATGCATGAAACACTAGATTTCGTACGACATCCAATGCACTTTGGCTATCAATGAGAATATACAATTGTAACAAGCCTAAAGATTTGCAGAAAGCTTCAAACTTTTCCGTGGAAGAGATTTGGTGAATATGTCTTCCATATTATCTTGTGTAGGCACATATACCAAATCAATATCTTTTGCATGAAGTCGCTCTCTCACATAGCGATAATGCACCTCAATATGTTTGGTTCATGCATGAAACATTGGATTTTGTGTGACAATCAATGCACTCTGGCTATCAGTGAGAATATGCATAGCAACATCAATCTCCATGCATAGATCCATCTATAGGCATCTTGAAGGGCTTTGGTTCATGCATGAAACATTGGATTTTGCACCTCAATATGTTTGGTTCATGCATGAAACATTGGATTTTGTGTGACAATCAATGCACTCTGGCTATCAGTGAGAATATGCATAGCAACATCAATCTCCATGCATAGATCCATCTATAGGCATCTTGAAGGGCTTTGGTTCATGCATGAAACATTGGATTTTGCACCTCAATATGTTTGGTTCATGCATGAAACATTGGATTTTGTGTGACAATCAATGCACTCTGGCTATCAGTGAGAATATGCATAGCAACATCAATCTCCATGCATAGATCCATCTATAGGCATCTTGAAGGGCTTTGGTGTGCTGAACAAGATGAGCAAGGAGGAGATGGAGGAAGAGAGAAGAGAAGAGAGACGTGCACACATGCATGCGAGCCTCGAAACCCACATAATGATCTATGTGAGGCAATGCTCCTTAAATGATGTATATATATGAACATACGGTTAAGGTCACATGAGCCTTACATCCCCAAAAATCTTCCACTTAAGGATCAATGTGACCATAAGTGATAAAACATTCAAAGAATGATGTAGGACTATACAATAATGTATAGAAAGAGTCTGGATCTCTACCCATACTAATCATCCTACACCAATTTCCTCAAACAAGGTGTATCCAAGCACCTCAAACTTCTCTAGACTCATATTCACAAGAGGCGAGCTCACATATGACTGATGGAAGAGCTGATGAAGTTCCTGCAAAGCTCCCACTCACTCTATGTCTATGTCAATCATCGAACGACTGATAACTCAAAGTGAAAATGCTCTAATAGCAACTCCAATGTCTGCTCTTGAGCATAACAACTCGTAGATCAGACTCCAGAATGATGACAAAACATGTGCTATCTTGGCTAACCTATGTATGTCAGCCATGCATGTATCTAAGGCATCCAAAGCACCATCATCAAGACCAACATGTTCTAACATATCTAGCTCAACATCTTGCATGAGCAAATCCAAGAATGATTGTGTGATCGTTGGCTCATCAACATCTAAATCGGTCATCCTATCAACCAAGGATGTGTCTAGCTATGCATCTTGAGTTAATGGACTTGTGTGGTGAAAATATGATACTCTATGTTTTGTTGTTTCAGAGATAATAATCTCTGAATTCGGACTTTTGCTCTTCAACAAACTTTAAGAACTCTTTTTTGGCTATTTAATGATATATAGAACACCTCAATCAAAGGTGTGTAGATCAAGATATACACAAAACATGCATTTGCTATCAATTTCACCTTCACTTGTAGTATTATTGCTCTGTATTTTGCATTTTTGGCAACCTAGCACTCAGAATCTGGACTATCTTCTTTTTTTTCTTCTTCTAGAAATTTGTAGGTCCTTTTGCAAGCTACACAGATTAAGTTGAATCGCTTGAATCTGACTTGTAAAACTCAAGTTACAACCCAAAAACTGACATGTTATCCAAGTGATTGTAGATTTCGTCTTCTACATCAATCTCTGTTTTTTGACTTTTTGGTGATTTAGAACTCCAAACTAGGTTCTACACCTTTATGTGATATTGTAGGTCTCAGCCTCAACTAGACAAAAAACTTTAAGATGCACAAATACAAACTTCTTAGCTCGAGTTATGACCAAAATACCGAATAGCTATTGAGAGGTACCGACTTGCACATTCACCTCTTGTGACCTAAGTTTCCATTGAAGCTTCTTGCACGCAAACCTTCACTAAGCTTTGATACCATTATAGATATGAAAAATTCCATGTACTCAATCTCAACACTCAACGTCACCACATGTATAGGGAAAAGATTCACATCAAAGCTATTGAAGCAACACATCGGTGTAATAACCCCCCTGGAGCGAATGATGTGAACACTTATGGGGAGTGATAGATTAGTCCCCACTAGGTAATAAGCCTACATCTTTGCAAAAAGCTTAAATTTTTTCCCACAGAAGAGCTTTGGTGAATATATCTTCCACATTATCTTGTGTAGGCACATATGCCAAATCAATATCTCCTGCATAAAGATGCTCTCTCATTGTTGGAGTTTGAGATCTCCGAAAGCACACGAACAATACAAGGAAGAAGAAGAAGAAGCTTGGAGAACAACACACAATAATAAATGTATTACCAAGAGAATGTACAAAGGTAAGTGAACCGTTAGGTTTAGAGAAGTATATACAAGCTAGGGGAAAAAAACCTTTTAAAGAGGGAAAAAAGTGCCCGAGTAATTCTAGTGTGTTCACACATATCACTACCAAAATATATCAAAAAATCCCCCCTAGGAGTGATGTGATGAACAAGGAGTTGGCACTCATGTGTAAGGAAGTGCGAAGCTATGTGGAATCAATATACAAAAGGAAGTAAGCCCAAAGCTTTGCGGAAAGCTTCAAACTTCACCCTAGGCAAAGCCTTTGTGAAAAGGTCTGCAATGTTCTCTTGTGTGGGCACATATGCCAAACTGATATCTATAGCAAAGAACCTCTCCCTAACATAATGATAGTGCACCTCAATGTGCTTAGTGTGAGCATGGAACACAAGGTTCCTTGCAATTTCCAATGCGCTCTGACTGTCAATGAAGATGGTGGTGGAAGAAGACTGACCAACACCCAAATAAGTGACAACACATCTGAGCCACACACACTCAATACTCGATGTGAAAGCTTCCCTATACTCAGTCTCACAACTAGAAGTGTCCATAGTAGGCTGCTTCTTGTTCAACCAAGATATTCATGAGCTACCAAGCATGAAGCAAAAACCACTAGTGGACACACGAGTGTCATGGCAACCAGCCCAATCAGAGTGAGAAAAAGCATGTAAATCTGGCACTAGTGATCCCCCCTTGGGATAAAACAATCCAAGTAGTCGGGAACCACTCAAGTAGTGAAAGAAGCACTTAACCACCTTTCAACGCTTGACACCTGGGCAATGCATACACCTACTCATTTGTGAGATAGCAGACTAAATATCTAACCGAGTAATGCATAAGTAAATCAAGCATCCAACAACCTGCTCATAGAGAAAAACATCAAATGCATCTCCAATATCATGAAGACTCAATCGTAAACGTCTTTCCATATGAGTGGCAATAGGTTTGTAGTCTTCAAGGCCAAAACACTGCAATAATGTGTCAATATATTTTATTTGACACAAGGTTATTCTATCATCAACTTGCATAAAATGAATGCCCAAATAATGATGCAGATGCCCCAAATGTGACATCTCAAATGAGGCATGCAAATTAGCCTTAATATCAGTAATATGCTTCTCATGAGACTAGTGAGTAGCATGTCATCAACATAGACAACAATTATCAGAAGCACATCATTTGCACGCTTAACATATAAGGTGCTCTAAGTTGGATTGTTCTCAAAACCATGTGCAATCAGGTAGGCATGTATCTTTTCATACCAATCACGTGGTGCTTGCTTCAACCCATATAATGTCTTTTTCAACCTCCACACTTTGTTTTCATTCCCTTTCTATACAAAACCATAGGGCTGAAAAACATACAATTCTTCATGCAAGTCACCATTGAGAAATGCAGTTTTAATGTCCTACTAATGTACATTCCAACCATGATGAGCTGCAAGTGCATAGATGCTATGAGCAATAGTCATTCGACATGCAGGAGAAAAGGTTTCATCAAAATCAATGCCTCTTTCTTGAGCATAAGCCTTTGCAGCAAACCTAGCCTTATACCTGTCAACTGTTCTATCAGGCTTACGCTTCAACTTGTATACTCACTTAGTGCCAATGACCTTCTTGCTAGGAGGCAAGTCACATAAAGTCCAGGTTCCATTTTCATAATAGCACCATATTTTGAGTGCATAGCAACCATCCAATTTTTTGAATTTTGTACTTCATCAAATGAAACAGGCTCATTTTCATCACAAAGAATAGAAGCAACCATAGCATAGCAATCTAATGCAAAAGAAGCACTATGAGAGTCTGAATGAATATGATATTATAGAGGTGCATCTAACTTGTTATCTTGCAAAGTTTGCACTAGCCATTTAGGCATAATTTTTGCCTCCTCTATATCAGATATTTCATCAACAAGTGCATCATGTAAATTTGCACAGAAAATATGGAATGATTTGCATCATCATGTGGAACCTACAAAGACTGATAAATTACCTAATTTGGACTAGCACTAGATTGTCCACCTATAAAAAGAGGAGCAAAGTGTCATACACATCTTTGGAGCTAACTAATGTCTCCTTAGTACATGAAAGTAATGGCTGAATTGCATCTTCCACAAAAACAACATCATGACTAACCAAAATGCATTTAGTATGTGGATGATATAGATGATAGGCTTGGATTTTGGAAATGTCCCCAACAAAATACATTTCACTACTTTATCATCCAATTTCTTGCATTGTTGTTTATGCACTAATGCATATGCAAGAAAATCAAAGACATGTAGGTGAGCAACAGATGACTTGCAACCATGTCAAGCCTCATATGGAGTGATAGACTGCAGTTCTTTAGTGGGATACCTATTAAGTACATATGTTGCACGCATAACAACCTCAAGCCAGAAATATGTGGTAAAGCCTGACTCTTAGCCATACACCTCACCATCTCCATGAGTGACATGTTCTTCCTTTCAACAACTCCATTTTCTTGAGGTGTATATGGCACTATACATTGATGTTTTATCCCATGTTTAACCAGAAATGCATTAAAGTCAGAAGACATATATTCATCCCCTTGATTAGAATGGAGGGTGCCCATTTTACATGCTTATAGATTTTCAGCCAAAACCAAAAACTGTGTGAAGCACATAAACACTTAAAAATTTGGTTTGAGTGGATACACCCATGCATGCCTGGAAAAATCATCAATGAAAGTCATGAAGTAAAGGTAGTTCCCAAAAGAAGGTGTCTGCAAAGGACCATAGACATCACTGTGAACAAGCTTCAATTTCTGAGTAGCTCGAGCTAAACCATCTTTTGGGAAGGAGGAATGCTGCATTTTGCCCAAAATACAGCCTTCACAGACATGTTTACCAGGTGCCTCAAGTTTGGGCAAAGAGGACACCATTTTATATTTCTGAAGGCATAGCAAACTAGCAAAATTCAGATGCCCAAGGCATGCATGCCAAAGCTTTACATCTAACATAACCTAAGAACCTTGAACTACACATGAATCATTCACAGATTTTGCATAATCTATGAGCTTATATAGCCCATGACATAAAATTCCAGAAGCAATAATGATGTTGCCATTTGAAAGATCATGAACTCTACATCTATCATCAACAAATCACCACTAGTGGACGCATCGAGTATCATAATAGCCAACCCAACCACTATATATAAAAGCATGCAAGCATATCGTTGCCATAAAAGAGACATAAACTCAAAGTGCCTTTGGGATATTTAAACACATGTTTTCATCGCTTGTCAATGCTTAGTGTTAGGGCTATGCATGAATCAATTCAAATGGGAAATTGCATATTGTGTATCCGGCCTTGTGTGTTGCATGCATATATAAGACATCCCACAACTTGCTAATAAAGAGAGGTGTCAAATGCAACACAGGAATCCTTGACTAAAGACTTAAATCATGTCTCCACTAGTGTCGAAAATGACTTGCAATCCTCAAATACAAAACACTTAAGTAGTTTTTTAGAATACTTTGCTCGATGCATAACAATCCCCCCTCAACAGATACAAACTAGATGCCAAGATAGTAGCTCAAAAGATCAAGATAAGTGTTAGTGACATCAAAAGTATGCTACAAATCAACCATAAGGATGCCAAGTTTTGCATCACATGACCTAGTTAAGAGTATATCATCAACATTAAAAACAAGCACTCTAAGACCCTCATCTTTTTTTACATAGAGTGTGCTTTCAATGGGACTACATGTGAAGTTAACAGAAATCAAGTGCTCATGGATTTTGCCATACCATGCACGTGGAGCTTGCTTGAGACCATAAAAGGTTGTATGCAAACAACAAACCATATGCTCTTGCCCATTCATGGAAAATCTAGGAGATTTTTTCAAATAAACCTCTTCTTGCAAATCACCATTCAAGAAAGCTATTTTTATGTCTAAACGATGTACTTTCCAACCTTTTTGGGTAGCCAATGCAACCATGGTATGAATGGTAGTGATGCATGAAGTAAGCGCAAAATTTTCCTCATATTCAATACCATGTTGTTGTGCATATCCTTTGGCAACCAATCTAGATTTGTAGCTATCAATGCTACCATTTGACTTTCTCTTAATTTTGTAATCCCACTTTATACCAATGGAATTTTTTCCTTTTTTGGCAATTCATATAACTCCCAAGTACCATTCCTATTTATGGAATCCATTTCTGATTGCATAAACTCATTAAATGTGGATCATCACATGCATCTTCAAATGTAAGTGGTTGTCCATTACATGTTGTTGCAATAACAAAATAATCCACAAAATTACTTGATGCATGAAAGTTTGATCCTATTGTCAAGTAAAGGTGCGCTTAATTTATTGTCTTGCAAAGTTTGTTTCAAACACTTTGGCATAGTTGGTATACTCTTGATAGACATGCATTCATTATGTAATACATCTTCAACATTTATATCCTGTGTGGGTCATATTTTGATGCAAATATTCAGCCATATATGCTTAGAAATTTCAGCATTGCCAACCATGTTTGGCTTAGAAAAATTAGCCATCTTTGGGTGGAAATTCTTTGCATTTTCAACTCTACAGAATTTTTCAACCCTTTGAACCTCACTTGTCTAGTCTACATGGGCATAGTCAAGCTCACCACTTTGGAACAAAGCCATGAGTGTATCAAACACATCTTGTGAGCTAATTGTTGGTTGTTCTTTGCACTCAAGTAGAGGGAAAACTCAATTTTTAGTAGATGCCACATCTCAAATCACAATAATAGTGTCCATCAATGGATAATACTCATGATATCCCTTACTTTTAGCACTACAACCAACAAATATGAATTTCTTTGCCTTTTCTTCAAGTTTGTGACATTATTGTGATGGCACAGGAGCATATGCCAAACAACCAAACATGCACATATGAATAACCATAGGTTTATGTCCATTCCAATCCTCATAAGGAGTGACGAGTCTCAATGCTTTTGTAGGGCAAAAATTCAACACATAGTTCCCACACATGACCACTTCCATCCAAAACTTGTCAGGAAGGTGATTTCCTTTAACCATACATCATGCCATGTCAAGGAGTGTTCTATTTTTATGCTTTGCAACACCATTTTATTGAGGTGTACATGGCACCATGCATTGGTGTGAAATTCCTCTTTCATGAAAAAGCATTAAACTCATGTGACATGTATTCACCACCATGATCAGTGAGTAGAGTCAAAAGCTTGTTTCCAAAAAAAAATTCAACCATAGGTAAAAATGCTTCAAAGCAAGAAAATACCTCATTCTTTGCTTTCATAGGATACACCCATGTATGGAGAGACAAAAAGGAGCCTCCAACTTGCACAAAATTTAACAATTCATGATAGCAATATCTACAAATCTATATGAAGTTTACACGGGGGTACTACATCTCATGCCACTCAACTGATTCTATGTGGTCATGGTACTTTGTGTTCAGAGTTCCATGTCCACCCTTTTGTCCAATTCTACTTTCATTCTCATGCAAACTCATTTATCCCACATGCAAGGGAATTCTCCCAAACTCCATATAAGCAAGGCCTTCCTTCACTCCATGCAAGTCATACACTCAAGCTCTTGGCAAGAGTGCACACACTCTCCTCATGGAGTCTCCATGCTCAAAGAGGATTTTATGTAAGTCATTTCTGTTTTAATCCATTTTGACTTCTTTTGTTTCTTCCCCCATATATTGCTTATTGTGTGATTAATAGTATATATTATTAGTCCCTTTCCATTTCAACATGATATCAGGGCATAGGTTCATTTTTCTTTGAGTTCGTGTTCTCATATTTTATCATCATTGGCATAGATATAATTTTTTCCTTAATCCCTTTGCCTCCCTCCCTTTTTAGTAACAATGCTTCTAAGCACTATATCATTTCCCCCTCTTCGCTCATGATTCATATTTCATTTTTGTTTCCTCCTTCCCTTGTATCATATATCTTGTTCTTCTAGTGTTTGAGAGTTGTCTTGTAGATCCCTTTGTTCTATCAAACAAAGTGCTTTTTTGCACTACAATCGGCAATAAAGTAAGTTCTTGTTAGCATGTATGATCCTTTAATTGAATAATTTCAATGGGAAGAGACACTTTAATGGTTGAGCACAAACAATATAGAAGTAGGGGAGCCAAGATGCATGCTAGACTTTTGTGCTGCCTGTATGTCAGAGAAGAAGAGGAAACAAACAACGCATGTATGCTCTAGATCGGGTAATGCAAAGCCTTGGTGTATCTTCTACTAAAATGGTGGAAAGCTAGCTTGTTGTGGCAAAAGAAAAGTAGAGCCCAATGGTATGATTGCACAAATGAAAATTTCAAGGGAGCACAGATGACACAGAAATAAAGTTCAATGAAGATGGAAGAAGAGGTGTCTTCCTTGAGAGACATGCAATCCAAAGATGAGAAAGATCTTCCACCTATACTTGTATTTTAAGAAGCAGAATACAAACCTATGGATTTCTCACATCCAGACATGTCTTTACCTACTCCATCATCAAGAAGAAGGTGCAAAGAGTGTCGAAGCTTCATGGACACTTGGTGCATTTGCAATATTCAACACTCATCAGGAAATAAAACATTCACCAACTATACAATAATTCTAGTTCATGTAATAGTATATAAAAAAAGTCTCTCATATCAAGTGAGATGTGTCCAAATATTTTAGGGAGAGAGAAATCATGCTCTTTGAGAGTGAGAGGAAATGGGGCATTCATGATCTTAGAAGTTATAGAAAATAAATGTGCCATTCGATGTCATAGAAATAGAGAGTTGTTGCTTTACCTCACAATGAGAAAGAGAAAAGATGGCTATCTTGCTTGTGTGCACTCAATTCAAAAGAAAATGGAACTAATACATTGCACATGCTCCATCAACACATACAAAATGAAGACAACATGCAATTTTCATCTCTCTGAGTTTTGCAAGTGAAAAATACAGACGGGTGCTCTCAAACTCTTTAGCTACAAGAAAATGACTCTTTCAATACCTTAATACTTTGTGCATCCTTTCAATATGGGATGACTTTGCCAAGTTGGCAGAAGCTAAAAGTTGTTAGCATAAGATATCTTGTTTTTCACACTTTATATTGAGTGCTTGTCTTAAAAATTTCCAGGTCATATAAAACATGTAATGTACGCACTAAGAGTATATCTACCTTGACAATATTGTATGGGTTAAGAATTATTAAATCCTACACAAAGATCCTTTGTAATTTTTTTTAAGACCCATGTAAAGGGATTAGACACTCTCTCCTAAAGAGGAAGACCTTCCCTATGGCTTGCAAAAATATAGTCTTTGCATCATATGATACTAGTGGCAAGGAGGATCAAAATTTACAAGGAATAGTTGAATGCATAAGAGGAGGACAAGGTTACAACTCCATCAACAACATCAAATATTGAACCAAGAGAAGGCTAAGAAGCTCAAAAAAAGCTCAAGATATGGAGATAAGAACCAAACCTTCTACAACAATCAAAGGCAATAAGTGGACATGATAGATGGAAAGACCACAATTCATAAAAGATCCCATAAATGGATGAAAGGAGGTCTTCATAACCAAATCAAGATCAAATATCACAAGTGAAAAATAATGCAACACCTACCCCATGAAGTAAACCCTACATGTCTAAGGACTCCATATGTCCCTAGGTCCCAACAAAACCACTTGGATCCCCAATGTCTAAGTATATGTCTTGGGATCCCATATGTCCCAAGATCCGAGGGATGTCATATGTCCCACCATCATGGATCCCATATGTCCATGGATACAAAACCCACATGGATGCCAAATGTCCATGAAAACCGAGGGATGCCATATGTCCCACACTTGGATGCCATTTGTCCAAGCTTTGGCTAAGGACCCCATATGTCCTTAGATCTAAAACCAATGGGCTAAGTGAAAGGTTCATCACATGGAGTGGGATTTTTGAGAGTTCTATGCTCCAACTTTTTGTCCAATTCTACTTTCATTATCATGCAAACTCATTTATCTCACAATCAAGGGAATTCTCCCAAACTCTATATGAGCAATGTCTCCCTTAATCACTCCACACAACCCATACACTCAAGCTCTTGGCAAGAGTGCCTGCACTCTCCTCACAGAGTCTCCATGCTCATGGAGCATCTTATGTAAATAATTTTTATTATAATCCATTTCATCATGTTCTCATTTCTTTTGTTCCTTCCTCCGAAATTGTTTACTGTTGGATTAATAGTAGATTAGGAGGTCCCTTTTCATTTCAACACTTTGGACCACATGGTTTGGTGAATTTTCATGGGTCTATTCATGGGGCATGTGTTTGATTCATGATCAAAGACTCAGTTGTGCACAATTTTATTAGTTATACACTAGTTAAGAATCTAAGACTTTCCCAACATCATAATGCAAACCGATATGTTATCTTCATGCTATATGTATGAGGGGAGCACTAGGTTGCACTCATGGAAACTATACTAGATACAAGATTACAAAAGATTTTGATTGTACAATAATCTATATATGGGAATACAATATAAGAATATCCATCCAATAAAAGAGTCCCATAACTAGATACTAATAGGCATGGATTATAGACGCTGAAAAGGATCCGACAACTCAGGACTATACTTATTGAAACACAATATCAAAATTACAAGATATACCTTGCCAAAGATGAAGAAAAGAAGAGAAAATACTAGACAAGATCTCATATTATGAGACTACAAGATAACAAGATAATAAAATTAGACAATACTAACACAACAAACTAGACAAGAACTAGAATTGAAAACTAGAAGGTATAGATAACAAGACTAGACAAGGTGTAGGAGATCCCATGACCTCATATCATTGATATGAAACACTTTATCAAATTATAAGATCTCCCTTAACGAAGATGAACGAGATACAAGACAAGGCTAGATGGGATTTCCTATTATGGGGTTACAAGTTGACATGATAAGAATAGTAGACAAGACTATAACATGTAAGAACAAGAACTAGAACCTAAAACTTACTTACTTGGAGACTACGAATCATTGAGCTCCAAAGGTTAGCATTAGAAAGATTGACAATGTTGGAGTTTGAAGTCTGCAGAAGCATGCAAACAACACAAGGAAAAAGAAGAATCTTGGAGCACAACACACAATACTAAATGTATTACCAAGATAATGTATAAAGACAATTGACCCATTAGGGTTATAGGCATATATACAAGCTGGGGAAAAAAACCTCCTAAAGAGGAAAAAAAGTGCCCCGATAGTCCTAGTGTGTTCACACACCACTACCAAAATATATCAACAAATCCCCTTGGGAGTAATGCGGTGAACAAGGAGCTGGCACTCATGTATAAGGAAGTGCCAAGCTATGTGGAATCAATCCACAAAAGGAAATAAGCCCAAAGCCTTGCGAAAAGCTTCAAACATCTCCCTAGGCAGAGCCTTTGTGAAAAGGTCTACAATGTTCTCTTTTGTGGGCACATATGCCAAACTGATCTCTCTAGCAGAGAACCTCTCCTTGACACAATGATAGTGCACCTCAAAGAGCTTAGTGCGAGCATGGAACACAGGGTACCTCAAAAAAAGCGTGTGAATATAGCGGTAGTGATCCCCCCTTGGGATAAAACAATCCAAGTAGACGGGTACCACTCAAGTAGCAAAAGATGTTAAGACTGTTGGTACATTTAGCAAGCCTAAATGCTTGGCTAAATATTCAGGACTACTTATCAATTCATGTACCTCACATGGAGGACCACATATGAACACCTTCTTATCAATATAGGTGTATTTACCTTTGGATAAATGTAAAATCTAGAGAATATGGAATCTTATGAAGTTAGGGAGCTGAACCCATGACTCATGTGGTAGAGGGAATCAATTCAAATTGCCCCTAAAGTGTAGGAACACTTTGAGGTAAGGAAAATTCAAAATTCAAACTCACTAGTTGAGCATAAAAAGAGAAGCTTTTAGTCGTGGGTTAGAGTGAGTCATTTTAAGAGCTATTGAGCTGCACCATTGAGCATACATTGAGCTGAACATATGTATGAGTAGTCCTCTACACTTCCCTTGTATCATATGTTCATTAGCATACATAATTTGATACATTTCTTCAAGTTCATTTTAGTCTACTACTCTCTGTTGCATCTTCATCATACTTGTGATTATGCAGAAGTTATTTCTTTGTGTGTACTCAATCATTTGATGCACTTTGACTTGATATAGTTAGATTAAAGTGTCTGCTATCTATGTATCAAGTTTCATTATGTTTAGTTCAGCCAATATTGAGATATGAATTGATAAAGTCGACTATGTTTGCACATCATCTTGCTGCTAAAATGTTTTGATGACCTCCCTGAGTTGCTAAACTCATTTCTCACTGTATAGTGCCTATACATTCATGAAATAAACTGCTTTAGTTGGATATACACTTGAATTAGATGCGTGCAAAAGCTCTCTATCCAATTCATACCAGATTGTGAGCTCTGAGCAAGATATTGAGCACCTACATTCCCAAGATAGAAAGTTTTCTCTCATTCTTTGCATATGCAATTAATGTTCCAAAGTACCTAGTGGTTGTAAATGCATTATTGTTAAGACAAAGAAGTCTACTAAACATCCCTAGAGTCAATTTGGTATGTGTGGATCAAGTTTTGTGCAACACGAGCTCATCTCTGGAGCATATCCAACCATCTCCTCACAGTGGTATCAGAGCAATAACAAATCAACATGGGAGATGGATTTCCTTCATGAATAGACAAACTGGATTGAGGTAATTACTTAGCTTGGTCACTTAGAATGGAAGCTTATCTTCAAGGGAGAAACATCTATGGTTACATTTCTAGAGACGAGATGATGCCAATCCTAAAAAGCAAAGGACAACCAACTCAAGAAGAACAAGAGAGGTTAACCACATGGTGCTCAAAGGATACTCTATCCAGGTCATACATTCTTAACTCAATCTTTGATTTTTTTACTTCCACACATCAGGAATTGCAAGACTTCATAAGAGATTTGGAATGCTCTTGAAGCATTCTTCTAATCAAGTACTAAGACAAGAAAAAACCAACTATGGATGGAGTTCACTACACTCAAGAATATGCCCAAGCAAAGTGTTACTGATTTGGTCACCAAAATAGACATAGTAGATCAACTTGGGAGCATTGGAGAAGTCATTGATGACGAGAAGATAGTGAGGTAAGTGATCAATGGAATAAAGGCAGATGAAAAATGGGAAGCTTTCACCACAGCCATGGAACTCTACATGGATATGCAGGTTCCTGATTTCAACACTCTCACAGGACAATTGTTCACACATGAGGCAAATTTTATGAAGAAGGGAGATAACTCAAAAGGTAATCAATCATCTTTCCTATATACAGATAAGAACAAGAATAAAGATGGTAAAGGAAAGAGTAAAAAGTCTGATGATGAAGGTAGCACCTCTCAAGCAAACTTAGGTAGAGGTAGAGGTTCAAGAGGAAGAGAAAGAGGAGGAAGACAAGGCAAGGGTAGATCTCAAATCTCCTCTTCATGTTCCATATGTGGCCTAACTAATCACATTACTGAGAATTGTTTCAGGAATCCTAGAACCCAAAGAGGAAAAGGCTACAATAGATGAGGCTATAGAAGCTCAAGAGGAAGATTCAACAATAACAATGGTTACAACAACAACTCATAAAACAATAATAATTATCAAGGAGGATATAGAGGAAGGAGAGACTACAACAACTATGTAGATTATCAAACTCAAGAGGAATCATTACTTCTGACGGTAATAAGAGCCTACTGAGCAAGGCATTATATGTGCCAACCATAACCAAAAATATCATAAGTGTTGGTCAGATTGTTGAGAAAGGATTGCAGGTCATATTTAAAATGAATGGGGCATTTTTTGAGGATCCACATCAGGGATTCAAGAGGATATGAAGAGGAGAAAAATCAGGTAGACTATTTACATTTGAGCTCCAAGATACTATGAACATTGTTTTGTTCAATTATGGTAGTCAAACACTATCAGAATTGGAAATTTGGCACAAGATATTAGCTCATATAGGTGAAAGAGCTTTGAAGCAAATCAATAGGGATTAGAATGGGCTTGATTTACCAAATATCTCCAAGCAACACATGATTTACAAATGCAGTGCTTGTCAATTTGGCAAGTCTCACATGCAACTATTCACAAAGAAGGGATATGTTCATGGAGACTGTTGGAAGCAGCCAGAGGCACAGACGACACGGAAGCATGTAACGATAAAGCAGGGAACCAGTCGAATCGTTTTTCAAATAATTATGTTTTCAAATACTTTCCAAAAACCTCCAACAGTGATTCTTATCACTATTGTAACATATGTAACATAGAAAACCCCATTTTGTAATCCACAGCTCCATTTTGTGCAAGCCGAGGAGTCCTCGAGCTTGAGGAGCTTAGGTAGAACAAGCGTATCAATTTTCGTTATTTTTAGACATCGTTTACCCTTCCAAATAGCATCTAGGACCTAATTTTTAACTATGCCGGTCACTAGATGTGAAACCGGTCAAAACTAGTCTAGAAACTATAAAAAGAGCTAGAGAGCTCATTTTTGAGGTTGGCTAGTGTGAGATTAGAGCTATTTTGAGCTTGTAATAGTGTTCTTGAGTAATAGAGCTAATTTCCCACCTTCCATTGTGTCTTGCTTGTCTCTTCGTAGTGTGTGTGCATGTGTGTGTGCATTTCTATGCTTCTCACCATCACTCTCACTTCATCTCACATTCACGATCTTCATATCACTCCTATCTCTTCTGCGGATTGACATTAAGGAGGTGGAGCTTCTTAACGTGGTTCTCACCATTGTGCTAGAGCAACACCAAATTTGGCGCCGTTGCCGGGGATCGAGTCTAGGACGAATGTGTGATGGTAAGAGTATAGCAAGAAGTGGCGTTGGAAGGTAAAAATTTCAGTTTTTGTTGTTGTTTTTACTTAGTTTTTAGTGTTTTTCACCTCCCCCACACTCCATCTTCATCACCGCATCATCATCTTCATCTCCAAAAAAATCAGAAAATTCACCATATCCACCCATTCTCCTCATTTCCCCTCATTTGTGCATGCGAGAGAGTGAGAGAGAACTTTTGTGCTTGTGTGTGCTTTTGTTTTCTTGAGTTTTCTTGCAGGTATAGAGCTCCAGTGCATCAGGAAAGCTTGGAAAAGGTAAAATTTTCAGTTTCTGTCAGAAATTCCCGACTGTGTCAGACCATCGCGATGGTCTGCAAAGTTTGGAATTTGGAGAAGGCGACCACACCAGCGTGTAGGCGACACCAGCGCCTCTAGGAATCCACAGCTGCATTCACAAAATTTGCATTTTGGTGGACCATCGCGACGGTCTCTGACCATCGCGATTGTGTCACGCCATCGCGATTGGCTCACGCCATCGCGCGGACGGTGCCACGTGGCAATCTAGACCATCGCGACGGTGCACTTCAGACCATCGCGACGACACCCTCACACCATCGCGACACTTCAAAAATTCAGACCATCGCGATTGGCTAACGCCATCGCGCCCAGACCATCGTGATTGGCTCACGCCATCGCGCTCAGACCATCGCGACGGTGCTCTTCAGACCATCGCGATTGTGCACTTTCACGCCATCGCAATTGTGCAATTTCACGCCATCGCGACGGTGCACCCTCACGCCATCGCGACGGTGCTCTTCAGACCATCGCGATTGTGCATGTTGACCGTTGACTGACGCCATCGCGACGGTGCACTTTCAGACCATCGCGATTGTCCAAGTTCACGCCATCGCGACGGTGCACTTTCAGACCATCGCGATTGTCCAAGTTCACGCCATCGCGACGGTGCACTCCAGACCATCGCGATTGTGCAAATTCACGCCATCGCGACGGTCCCAGACCATCGCGATTATCTCTGACCATCGCGATTGTGCCCCCCATCGCAAATTTTAGGGTTTCATTTTTTGGTCAATTTTGGGGCTATTTTCGGGAAATTTTTGGGTGATTAGACTCATAGGAGACCCTTTAGCTCATATTTGGAGAAAAACCTGTTTGTCAGTTTTTACCCCCCAGGGCCTGAACGGTCATAACTTTTTCATCCGAAGTCCGTTTTTTGAGCTTAATAGCTCGTTAGAAAGCTCTTGACGAGTACTTCGTGACCTCAACTGTTTTTTTTCTTAAAGAATACATCTATGTTTAGATAAGCTATTTTGAGGTTGACCTAGTTTGGGGACTTGAAAGCCAGGGGGCAAGCATTAAAAAGTTGGGCAAAAGGGAAGGGACTTAAAAGGTGTATGTACTTAAGTGCTTGATCATCCAACTGTGAATTGGTCTAATATTGGATTTTTCCAGGTCTAGCAAGGGCAATCAAAGACAACCAAGGCAAGGCTGTGAAGGGCATAAAGCTTGGGAAGCGCGGCTTCTTGGGCATCAGAGCAACCAGAAAAAGCTGACTCGAGGTTGGAAGATTACTCAACCCCCTCAGTCAATTCTTAGCTTAGGATAAACGTTAGCATTGTGGATAAAGACGATAGGAACGCCTCAAGTTCAAGATATTTAATTCTTTCAAGTTCAAGACTAAAGTAAAGGTGTGTGACACGAAAACCTAAAGGAAAGAATCTAAGTCTGACGGAACGAGAACTCAAAATTATCACGGAAAGTCGAATTCCTGATGCATACATTAAGACAAGAATCTAAAGAAATCTAAAAAGAATCAAGAAAGTAATAACAAAGAATCGGTGACGATCTGAGCGTGTACTGAGTGTGCAAGGAAGAAAATTAATGAACCTTAGATCGGGCAAACATATAGGTAAGTCAGATCGACGAAGCCTTAGATCATCAGAGGCAAGTGTAAGAACTACTGCACGATCGTGGGCTCAACAATTGAACACTAGTTATCCCTACGAGAGCTCAGATACTAGTGATTCAGAAATGGCATTTAGCACAGAAAGACCAGAAGGAGGGTCGAATGTAGCCTATTTAGAAAAACCTAAAGGACCCTATAGAACACAACTAGAGTTTCTCCGAACCAACCGATTAGGTGCTCGCATCTATGAGGATGGTTTGCGAAGGCAAGTGGTGCAAATGCACAACCCCGATCAACCCATTGGATTGGAACATCCAGTGGTGAAATTCGAGAGAGACGCGTACATAGACAAGGAAGGAACAATGTACATCTTAAGTACGCAGCCAAACAATACCAACGAGTTTGGCGTGATTCAACCAGAGACAGAAGCAAAATCTCAAGGAAAGGAACCATTAGACGAACCTAGAACACCTAGAGGGAAATCTGTACTGACACGAGTACTAATCCCAGAATGGATCCCTCAGGACAACAGAAGCATAGAGTTGTTTGTAAATAAAGAAACGGATGAAGCCTTTTGGAGATACAAGACAGAACCACTTAGTGAGGTAGGTATCATCACTATATACGAGTTCAAGGACCCGGATACACCTGGAAAGGTTGTATACCTGGATGAGACTTCAGAAAGAGTCTTTGTGGTACCCGACCGCGCTAAAAACACATACACTTGGAGAGGAGAATTGGTATTCCCTCCATCTAGAACAAACATGAATACAAGTCAGCAAGGGGCAGGAACATCCTCAGCCCATGGAAATCAAAGAGAGGGAATTAAAGAGAGACCAGAAGTAAGCTTCACTCATCCCATAGGGAGAGATAGAACAACCACGGACACTAATAGAGTGGATAGACAAAGAGATCATGGAATCCCAGGTGGTAGAGATGATTTTCCTCTACCTAGACCACGTGAACACGCAAGAATACTGAGACCCACTCAATTAGTAAAATCAATGAAGAATTATTTTGATGGGACAGGAGATCCCTATGACCACGTCGCAGAATTCAAGCAAGTACTAAGAGCCGAACAAGTTGAAGACATGTTCACGCAATACAACGCATTTGGACTAACGTTAAAGAATACAGCTTTAACTTGGTTCCAACCTTTGCAACAAAGGCAATTTAGAGACATCCATCACTTTTTAGAGTCATTCATCACTGAATTCTCTAAAAGTGGGATTAGACATGACACATCTTCGTTGATTCATAGCTTTAAACAGACCCCTCAAGAAACAGTTAGATTGGCAGGACGTAGGTTTAGACAATATGTTGAACGATGTCCAATGCAAGAGCTACCCTCACAAGCTAAGCAAGTGTCATTGTTTCTAGATGGCTTGTTGAGCTCTAAACTACGCTCCTACGTGTACCTAAAAGAACCCAGAACGCTAGAGCAATGTGTGAGAATATGCATAGACATTGAGGACAACTTAGGAGATGAGTTGGAACTCTCCAAGGTCTATAAGGACTCAGACTGTTCATCTCTAGCATCCACAAAATTGTTTAGCTCAATAGAAGACCTAGCAGAAAAAGTGGCCCAGAAACTAGGAGTTTCTAGTAAACCTAGGGTGCTAACAAACAAGCGTTGTTACAACTGTGGTGGTGACCATATGGCAAATGTGTGTCCCAACACAACACAACCTCAAGCCAACCCTAGTGGCCAATACTGTACAATTGAGAGAAGATACACGAATCATACGGCTCAGGACTACCCGTACAACAAACAAACCGTGAGACAGAACTACCCGCAAACATACGCACAGCCAGGTAGGTATCAAGGCCAATACAATACTCAGCCTTATTACTAATGGCCTCCTCAGAACTACCCATACCAGGCTCAACAGAGACCTCAACCTGTCTTAGCTCAGCAGCCACCCCCACCAGCGAATGTCATCTCAGTCAAATATGCTGCTGCAGAAGAGAACCTAAGTAGGGCCTTAGTGCCTTCTTCACCTTTGATCACAGAAAGTGACCCAAACTCAAACAGTTTTGACTCTACGCATGTCGATAGTCCACCCGCATATTACACAGAGTCACCAGAACACGTGGAGACATATCATTACGATAGTCCACCAGTGGAACCTAGTTGGGAGCCCGACTATGCTAATGTGATGTACACAAACCCAAATCCACGGCCCCAATTAAGACAACAGAGACCACAGGGCCCTAGAGGACCATGCTTTAGGTGCCAAGGAGATCATTTCATAAAGGATTGTCCACACCCCCCGATAGCAGGACAATCACAGTACTATAACATCCAAGGCTTTTGTGCTGATTGTGGCAAAGAGCACATAATCAAAGATTGTCCTAAGAACCCTGTTAATGCTCCGAATGTGACACCGATTAACGTGATAGGTATTGTAAATAACGCAGATGGATCCAACCCTACATACGTGCCTATCCAAACTATAACAAGAGCCCAGGCGCTCTTACAAAACCAACAGCTTAATCAGGAGAAAGTAGCCGGAACCAGTGAAGTTGCAGAATCTAGCAGTAAAAAGACAAAATCTTGGAAAGATTCTAGAGAAAGAATAAAGAGAAAATGGAGCAAAAAGATAACGGAATTGGAAGGAAGTTTAAAGGAATCTAGAGCCAAAATCAAAGAATTGACTTCACAGGAATTGAATCAAGAGAATCCAGCTCAGAAATCAGGATGAGTTTTAGCGGAACCCATACCAGAAGATCTAGACATGATGTTTCGTGCATATCAGGCTAGATTAAAAGAGGGACCTCAGGAATCTGAAATAAGCAAAAACTACCCTCGAGCTGATCTAGAAATTCAGAGAACTAAACTTTGCATGAAGATGGTAGAATTAGCACAAGCTTTGTTCGAAGCCTCTAGATATCTTAATTGGAATAACATAGCAAAACCGGAATTACATTTTCAAGGACTAATGGAGAGGCTAGAATATTTGATTGAAAGCAAAGAGAAAATTGATCAGCCTAGGAACCCTATCGTCCCAAGAACAAAGGAAAGGAATGTGCCATCCCTGTCTCAAGTACCCAACTCAGAAAGTCAAGAAAATTTGTCTTCCATACATAAATACTCACATGAATTTTTGAGAGAAATACAAGAAGAGAAGTGGAGAAAGGAACAAGGAACCCATCCTCCTATTCAAGAAATAGATGACTTGCAGGAACAATTTCCCCAAGACATCCCCTCTATATACGATGATGTAGAGGAAGAACAACTGAGTGAACACACAAGATTTGAATCTAATTCTTTACAAGAATTACCTCAGTTCACAGGACCTTGGGAAGCAAAGTCTATTAGTATGAGAGCACCCACGATAATAGTGAGGAATGAAGAATCAGTAATCCCTAGAAACACGGAAGTGATCAAGAATACTAAAGTACAATGTAACCTTACTCTGGAGGAGTTATTGAAGGTAAAACCAGAATTGTGGAAGCATGTAGCAAATCAATTCCCCGAGCTTGCTACTACTCCCTCACAAATAGGATCACAAAATAAGGTACCAGAGATACCCGTAGAAAAGATTGGAGATGTGAGCGAAGGAGAGGAAGGTAACACTTATCTTCCGATAACCCATCAGGGCTACACCACGAAAGCCATCTTAGATTCAGGAGCCGGAGTAGCCATAGCTACCACCGCTTTATGGAAACGTTGGGGTAAGCCAGCATTAAGACCCACCAAGATGAAGCTACAAATGGCTGACGGACACATAGAAAAACCATTAGGCTTACTAGAAAGAATATCTCTCACCACTTGTGGTGTAGAATTTGAGCATACCTTTGCCATTTGTGACTTTGCAAAAAACCATGCTTATGAGATGATATTGGGACGACCATTCATGCGTCAGTTGCAAATTGTACAAGATTGGGGAACCAATTCTTTGTACTTGCAACACTTAGGAGTGACTACCAAAGTCAATCTTAAAGACTATTCACATCGAGATGTACCCCCAATACAATGGAATACCATCCATAAGACACCAGTAGAGACGGAATCCGTGCACTCATTAGAATCAGATCCTTCTTGGTTGCATGAGGATACCCATTTATGGATGTGTAAAGTAGCCAAACAAGAGGAAGAAAGGCTAGAAGCCAGGACCTTAGGTGCAGAACAACATCCACGAACCCTTCAAGATCCAGCCTACGCACCTGTAGTATTCCCAGACGAAGAGTTTGAACCCCATGGTTGGGCAGAAATCCTAGCAACCATGGATGTAGCCATCAATGAAGAACAATGGACACCCCACTGTGACGAGGATGGCTATGACATTTCAGTTTTCACGATAGAGCCAATCATGTGCGATGCAATTTTAGAAGAGTGTGAACCTAACACTGATGCATTTGAGGATGCAAGTGATTTTGATTTAGAATCAATTATCATGGACTCTCCATTTGCATCAGAGGAAGAATATTTCTATGAAGTAGAGACTCACCCTCAGAGACACCAGGAAATTACGAATGAGGTGAGATTAGCCACGGAAGTGACTACTAAGAGTGAAGGCAAGAAAAGAAAGAAGAAAGAAACCATGTCAGAAAAAGAAGAATCTTTGTTTGAAGTACCCGAGAACTTCAAGAAATATGAAATTGAAGATAGAAGAATCATGGTACGAATGCCTAATAGAAAGGCGAATGACGGACAAGTATATGATAACCGCGAGACAACCAAGAAAATAATCGTAGCCATAGAAGGAGAGGAAGAAAAATGCACATAGGGCATGATTTGACAACTGAAGAAGAAGAAGAGCTAGTTGCCCTATTACGCGAATATAGAGATGTTTTTGCGTGGAGTTACAAAGATTTGAAAGGAGTAGATCCAGATATATGTTCTCATAGAATCCCTATGACTCCAGATGCAAAACCGACAAAACAGAAACCGTACACGAACAATGATAACTACGCTGCAAAGATTAAAGAGGAGATAGATCGCTTGATAGAAGCAGGATTCATTTACGAAATTGAGCATACTGAATGGGTATCCCCCATTGTGGTTATGCCCAAGAAGAATGGAAAATTGCGTGTGTGTATTAACCTTAAAAAGGTTAATGCCGCAACGATTAGAGATAGTTATCCTCTTCCTATCACAGAACATCTATTGGAAAGAGTTGCGGGCAAGGAAGTTTACAGCTTTCTTGATGGATTTTCAGGCTATAATCAAGTAGCTATTGCCCCAGAAGACCAACACAAGACGGCATTTGCCACTGAATGGGGCATATTTGCATTTCGTGTGATGCCATTTGGCTTAACAAATGCAACCGCCACTTTCCAGCGACTCATGTGTCATGTTTTTAAGGAATTTTTATGCAAAAGCTTGGAAGTTTATGTCGATGACCTATGTGCTCATTCAAATGTAAGACAGACACATATCCCAGAGTTAAGACAAATATTTGACAAATGTCGAGAATATCAGGTTTGTTTGAACCCAGAAAAGTGCGTTTTTATGGTTAGACAGGGCCGAATTCTAGGACACATCGTGTCAAAAAATGGAATCTCTACAGATGAAGACAAGGTGAAGGTAATTGCAGAATTACCTAGACCAACTAATGTGAAAGAGGTACATGCATTTATGGGCCATTGCGGATATTATAGGATATTCATACACATGTATGCAATCATAGACAAGCCTTTGTACTCTCTTTTAACCAATTTTGAATGGACAGATGAATGTGAAAATTCATTCAATGAACTTAAACGACGCTTGTGCTCAGCACCTATATTGACTACCCTAGATTGGAGCAAGCCATTCCATGTACATGTGGATGCATCCAATTATGCCATAGGATGTGTGTTAGCACAACCCACGAATGAAGGTAACATAGATCTCCCCATAGCTTACGCGAGCAAACAATTGAACGTAGCAGAAAGGAATTACACCACGACGGAACGAGAAGGGTTAGGGATGATCTATGCAGTAAAGAAGTTCAGGCACTACTTGTTGGCCAACAAATTCAAGTTCTTTACGGATCATCAAGCCCTATTGTACTTAGTCAACAAACCATGTAACACAGGACGACTGATACGTTGGTTTCTATTACTTATGGAGTATGATTTTGAAGTCGTAGTCAGGAAAGGAAAGACACATCTTAGAGCTGACCACCTTTCAAGATTAACCTCAGGAGAAGCTCCTCAAGGAGTAGCGGATGAATTACCAGATGCATACTTGTTTAACCTTGAGATAGCACCAGAATGGGCTAAGCCTATAGTCCCTATTCTCACATATGGACCCAAGAATCCTAGGTTAAAGATAAAGGAGGGAGAGATTACCAAGTCTCAAAGATACCAAATAATGGCAGGAAGCATATATAAACAGGATAATCAAAAGATTCTTGCTTGTTGTGTAGATGAATCAGAACATGCGAATTGGTTGCACTTAGCACACATAGGTGCAATAAAGCAACATCATTCAAAACATCGAACATTACAGACTCTGCATAGGTTAGGAGTATATTGGCCTACGATGGAAGCAGATGTCTACAGGTTGTGTAAGGAATGCCATGTTTGTTGTGAAAGACCACCAGTAGAGCATGCTACATTATATCACGTGTCTCTCACACCAGACTGGAGTGAACCATTAGTGACATACTTGAGGACGAACACATTCCCTCAAGGCATGACCTTAGCACGACAACGCAGTCTAGAGCAGGAAGCTCAAGATTATTCACTTATTGGCGATAACCTATACAAAAGAGGACGAGATGGATATCTAAGACAATGTGTTCATGAGAACGATTATCTGAGCATACTAGAGACTGCACACCAAGGTGTTGCAGGAGGTCATTTTGGACCCGATAGGATAATCAAAGCCATCCTCTTTGCAGGATTATGGTGGCCCACTCTTCACATGGATGCTCATACCTATGTCAAGAGATGTGATGTGTGCCAAAGAACTCAGTTTCCTACTCGCAGAGATGAAATGCCATTGAAACCCATGATGGGCGGACGTGCATTTTCTAAGTGGGGTATAGACTTTGTAGGACCCATTAACCCCCCCGCAAAAGGTACACATGCGGAATACATTATTGTTGCCACAGATTATCTTACGAAATGGGTAGAGGCAAAAGCCACGAAAAAGAATGATGCACACACAACTGCAAAATTCTTATTTGAGAATGTCTTTACAAGATATGGACTGCCTATAGAGTTAGTGAGCGATCGAGGCACTCACTTTCTAAACCAAGTCATTGAATATCTGTTGCAGGATTTTATGGTGATTCACAAGAAATCCGTACCATATCATCCTCAGGCCAATGGTCAGGCTGAAAGCACTAATAAGATCCTTTGTAACGTACTGACGAAACTCGTGAACAACAAACGTTCAGATTGGGATAAACAGTTACACCACGCTGTTTGGGCATATCGAGTGGCCTACAAGACCGTACTCAATGCAACTCCCTTTCAGATGGTTTTTGGTCAGAATGTTGTGCTTCCTTTGGACTTCTTGATACCGACCCTTAAGGTTGCACAAGAACATCAGTGGACCGGCCATGAATTATCAGCGAGAATAATGGACTTGGAACGATTAGGAGAAACCAGGCTCAAGGCAGCAGCGGGAATATATGCAGCGAAGAAGCGACAGAAAGCGTATTTTGATGCACATGTGAAAGATAAAGGCTTAAAAGAAGGAGATTTAGTTCTAGTATATACGCTAAAGCAACACGCACGTAAGTTAGAAAAGCGAGGTTGTGGACCTATGATCATTAACAGACTCTCAACAAGTGGAGCAGTACAGGTAGCCACCTTAGAAGGAGATATAATGCCTAATTATATTAGTGGCTGTAGAGTCAGGCTATATCAGGAACCTCTGACGGAGGATATGCTTAGACGACTCACGTTGGCAAAGAAGCGTAAGGAGGAAGAAAATAGAATACGAGAGGAAGCTCAGGCAGAAGCAATAGAACGCATTAAACGCATGAAGTTAAGAAGACAAGGACTAGGGAGAGAACATTATAACTATCTGGGAACTACACCCAGTTATCCCATGGCCATGTGTCAAGTAAAGTCACGAACTCATCCTAGTATAGTGGACAGGAGACCATTCATTACAGTCAGGCTAGAGCACGGCAACCTTTGCCAAGAGCTCAGAGCTTTAATTGACTTAGGTGCTGCGACTAGTGCGATTAGATGGTCCCACTATAAGGATTCAGGAATAGAAATGCGGCCAATGGAGGCATACCTCATAGGCCTAGGAGGCATGGAAACCCCTTGCATGGGTGAGGTGGACCTTCCTATCCTCATTAGGGATATGACCATGACAGCTAAGCTACTAGTGTGCCATGATGACGACCTGATAGAACCCCTAATCCTTGGCCAAGATTGGCTATACAATCACTCGGTGGACCTAAATCTTAGACAAGGCTCCTTACAGATTGGAACCTTAGAACATAAGCGAGTGATACCGCTTGACTTCCCTAACGACATTCCGACTGAGGTTTGTAACCCTAGACCCTATGAAACGCATGCAACGGAAGACCGGAAGATCTTGGGTCAGACCAGTCACGTTACGTCTACACCAACCCACTCGGGCTTGGCTAGGGACAATTTTCAATCAGAAGGACGACAGGAGATCTTCCCTGGGGCTTCCTGCAAACTAGAGGGGGCAGCTACCCAACCGCTAGGGCAGATGAACACAATCAGCGGTCAGGTGGGTTGCATCAGCGACCAAATGAGCACAACACCCTGCGGTGCTCATCCTTCCAAACTTGCTGCGGACTGGCCTAGATTAAAGATAAATAACGGATCACTTCCTAATGGGCAGGTCACGCAAGTGTTGGATCTCCCTTCTTTTCCAAAGCAGAGTGTCCAAAGGACCTCTCAAACCCAACCTCGAAGGAGTCAACCACAACAGAGGAACCCAGACCGACGACACCACCAGACAAGGCAAAGAAAGCAGCAGTATCAACATCACAGAACAAGTGGCACGAGACAAATATGGGTGCCAAAAGGACAGCAACCACAGCCTATTCGCAACACTGCAGACAAGAACAGGACAAAGTTTCCAAAAAAGCAGAGTCAGCATTCAAAGTCCCCTCGATCTTCTTCTACAAGTACTCGACAGATTTGGATCGCCAAGAAATATCGTATCAATCGACCCACACCCATGCAGATTTGGGTACCCAAACAATGTATTATAGCCCAACCCTCTAGCCATGTAATATATACCCCTCCGAAATCTTTTCATCCTTCAATACCACCAAACCCGATACCACTTTTTGTACCTCAGCAGAAACATACCACCCACTCATAGACTCTTAGGAAATGGATATCGAAACGTATCCAAACGTCTTCTTGTACCCCCTTATCTAACAATTCTCCCGCCCCGTTTAAACTCCACCCTTGTACTAATTCACCCTCAACCAAACCTTGTATAAATTCACACACCATCACCCCACATCATGCATAATAAAAGCTCATCAAGAAATGTATGCATAATCTGAAACATGTAGGCGTCTAGAGACCGCATTAGCTCTGCAAAAAGATCATTGCATCAATCACTTCACGACACTTGGCTACACGGGTTACACATCGGTTATGGAAAGGGATTGCGGTCTCACCTTAATGGGATCATAATTAATTTCCATACTAATGTGTTAATCTTTTGTAGCAGATCTTTTCCATTAGCTCACCAGTCATCATGCAAACCGAAGCAGGACCATCGGAAGCAGGCCCCAGCGTGGCTGCGGTGCCCCTCAATGTTTTACGCGCAGAATCCCACCCGACCGCTCCACCGCCAGAGTTCCAAGGATTTCCGGGACCCATGCCAATCGATAACCCACCTATGGGATACACAGAGAAGATACACCGTAACTCTCACTGGTTCCAAGGCCTAGCAGGACCATTAGCTGATGCTGACTTCATTTTTGAAGCAAATATGACGTTTGATGACCGCACCTGGGGCAAGTATCAATTCTTCTCAAGAGAATTCGAAGGCCTACAGAACACCCAGGACTTAACTCATGTTTGGGCTAGAGCCGGCTTCACGGAGTATTTCAGTGATCCTCTGCCCAAACCTGACTTTTACATGTGTTATTATTTAATCACCACTTTGCTGGCCTCAGAGAATAAGGATGTCCCAGGAACCTTTATTTTGCCTTCTTTAGTGGATGATCCACCTTACAAAAGATTTTATCTTTCGAAGGATTTAATCAGAGCGGCCATCAAGATTCATGGAACACACACTCCAACGGAGAAAGAACGGCTAGTCCCAGAGCAGATGAAGCGTGGTGACGTAACTAAGTGGGAGGATATTTCTGCTATAACACCTGAGCTCTCTAAGCCATTACGGATATGCATGCAACACTTTGCTTTCCCAGCTCAGGATCGTTTTACCATGCCCCACAAGAGAATCTGGTTCGGATTATACTTAGCATGTACTGGACCGCAAACGGTTGATCTAGCCAGCTGGATCATTGATCAGCTCTATTTGGCACAACATAGGTGGGAGCGAAAGAAGGTAATCAATGGGTGCTGCGCCCTCACCAGGATCATATATATGTGCTTGGCATATGACTTACCAATTGAGCGTGCCATGACCAGTGAGGAACTGAAAGCATTCAAAGGCTAGAAAGTCTAGCAAAGGCAGAGCCGGAAAGCGGATGAGAGGTACTATCCCGTGCCTACAAGTCCCAGCATCACCCTCTCCACAACCATCTCCAGAGCAGTCACCAACAACAGCCACTCCCATAGTACAACCTATCCGCATAAGGTTATCTAGACCAGTGGTAACGGAGGGCACCACCAGTACTCTCGCACCCCAAGCAGCCACAACCATAGAACCTATCACCACAGCAGCTGAACTTCCCACCACTATTGGTGCGGAAGCTTTCTCTTTTCCAATACCGCATTTAGAACCAGGACAAGCAGAGCCACTGGACCAAACGTTTGATTTTGAGATGCCCGATGCATTCTCCAATGAGTTCCAGTTTTCAGAAGGGCAAATGTTTTCTCAAGAATTTGAAAGGCCTAGCTACCCTACCACACCTAGGGATCAGCCACAAGGACAGGTCGTGTCCAGCTCCGATGATGAAAGGACAGCAACCGATGACGACGAAGGAGACGACGAAGCTAGCCAGGGAACACATGAATCCCAAGAGCAGGAACAGACAGATGGCCAAGGCCAACAAATCGACACACATGGCGATACAAGTACCTATGAAGATGAAACTTACGAGGCAGCAGCTTACACTCTAGCTATCAAGAAGCTGTATAGAACTATGGAAAAAGTTTGGGCACGCAAGAAGCTGACAGAGGAAGAGAGCCAAAAAATAATAGAACAGGAACTTGTCACAGGCGGATTCGAAGACGCATATATCAAAGGATTCAAAGAATTAGTCCAATCAGTAGGCTCCAACGAGGCACTCAGGTACTTGCAACGAAAACCACTGCCACAGTTTGACCCCCGCAGAGTACGACTACTTTCAAAGCCCGGCGAATACATTCGTGTACCAACCGGAGCACAATCTTCAGAACAAGCCAGGGAGGCATGCCTCATCCCCGAACGTTCATTGGCCGAAGAAACCATCATTGTAGATTCCCCACCCCGCGCTACAACTGTACCTACCTCAGTAGTCACTGAAGTACCGACCATCCCAACCGCTCCTCTCTCACCACCCGTCCATCCAGCCTCCCCTCTTCTCCCTCCTTCCCCCAGACACACATCTTCATTCGCCGGTGGTGTTGCAGAAACCGTCTTTACGACCACTCACCCCACAATTCCCACGCCCATTAGCCCTAATCTACCCCTTCCCACACCCACCTTTCTATCCAACCCATTCCTTCATCAATCTTTTCCATCTTTCCCCACAACTCCAAGACCCCTTTTCCCATTCCCCCCGCCATTAACCTTCTCCCCCGTCTCACCTCCCCAACCCACTGTAACCCCTCTTTCCCCTTTCCACCAAGCTGCTCCAGCTAGCCCCCCTGTAAATTACCCCTCAACCTTTGTAAATCCCGTATTTACACCAGCACGAGTACCCACAATCACACCCATGTTCACGGTCACCGCACTAGATACGTCCACTGACATGGACATCTCACCACCCACTGCACCATCGCTCACTTCACTCACGGCACAAACATTTTTAGGCACATCACAATTTTCAACAATCACTACATCATCCACCTTCCCATCCCCATTCCCCGTTCCCGTTGCATCCACACCAACTGCATCTTCATTTAGCACCCCGTTAATACTATCACCCACTGTAGATAATGCATTCAGACAGATGCTCATGTGTATGACGCAAGTCAGAGATGAGTTCACATCTCTTGGTGATAATTATCAGCAGCTGCAGAGGACAACCAATGACTTACAGTCGCAGCTTAATTTATTGTCCATTGAGAATGCCTCTCTGAACACCCGCTACCAAGAATTACGCGAGGCTTATCACAAATTGGAACTAGAAAGTGAAGAAAAGACCAAGGAAGCCACGGCTGACCTGGATAATTTATTAATAGCCCAGACAGTCCGCAATGCAACGCTAACACGAAACATGGGCTTACTACGAAGACACCTAGCAGCTGCCAAGGAAGAAAACCAGCGCTTACAGGATCAGAACCGAGAAAACTTAGAAGCAGCGCTCGACCACCCAGACCAACCACTCAGTCCTAGCAGGTTCAAAGCCATTCCTTCAGACTCAATGAGGATGCTGCTAGACGATCATGTAAGATTGCTAGATGAATATGACCGCATGAACGAGGAGTTACAGAAACTCAAAGAAGATCACAAATTACTCCAGTTACGAGAACCGGCACACCAAGACGTACCAGCACCTGTGGACCCCTCTCCTGACCTCCTAGAGGAACTAAACTCATTACGGGCCCAGGTATCGACCCTTGAATCAAGGATTGCAGTATACGAGGCGCCACCAAGGCCAGATTCCCCACCTGAGCTTCCAGCTGAGGAAGAAACGGTCACCATCCCAGTGGAGGAAACGTTTGAAGAAGCATACGAGCCACAACCCATCCCAGGCGGATGCGTCACGGCCGAAGGTCAGATGACGTACGAACTTCCGACCCCCGCGTGGATGAAGACTATTGAGGAACTTGGAACAACACACTCAGCTAGAGTAGAGGCACAATTACATGCCATGGCGATGATAGAAGAACGAATATTACAGTCTCCATTCTTTGCTCAATTGGCCCCGCGACGATACATATCTGGGCACGAGCTACAGTATAAACCGTACTTCATGTTAATGGCCGAATACCAGTTAGCCATTGAGAAAGAGACAGGTAAAAAGCCATCGCATGCAACTCAATTCGAGGCGGCTGATCTACCACCAGATGCACAAAAAGGCAGGATCTATCAACCAGAGTGGAGAAAAAATTTCCTACAGAAGTATCCAGAGATGATGAGTACATGGGTAAAGGCACCTTTGCATTTGAAGTACAATCCATGTTGGGGAACAGTGCCACGACGCCGCTCCTGGACTGCCTTTGCTATTAAGGTACAAAACAATAAGCAGTGCCAAGACTGGTTGAATTACCCCTATTTTAAGCCACCCATTGAGTTACCAACTGTTGGCTACATGATGGCTACAATTCGCCACTGGCTCCCTAGATTAAAGCATATGGATGATATAGCGGCGCATATGACTGTCAAAATCTTTGACATGATGCAAATGATTTTTAAAGTCTTCCGACGCGTCAAGGCACCACATGTCAACACCCCGGGCTTTGAGCATGGCAATTTTGATCTGGTATATATGAGTACAACGCCATCGCTACGGGTTTGTTATGCCTGGCACTGCAGAATAAAGTACCTACCGGCGTGCTACAAGCAGACATTCGAAGAGATGTTCACAACCGGTTTTTGGGAATACCATTCAGAGGTATTCATAAGCAGGCCTACTCATTTATTACAATTATTTGCCTGTGAACGAATGGTCTATTCCACACATTATCAGCTCCCGCCACCGGAAGAACCGCAACCAATCGACTGGGAGAAACTCGAGGCAGACCTGGCCCGAGGCATTCGTATCTCCGAGCACACCCTCGCTCAAGACCTACTACAGAACTATATCCGGCAGACCTCACAGCAAGGTTCTGTCAGGGACGACAGAAGCGAGAGGGAGGGGGGTGTTGGAAGCAGCCAGAGGCACAGACGACACGGAAGCATGTAACGATAAAGCAGGGAACCAGTCGAATCGTTTTTCAAATAATTATGTTTTCAAATACTTTCCAAAAACCTCCAACAGTGATTCTTATCACTATTGTAACATATGTAACATAGAAAACCCCATTTTGTAATCCACAGCTCCATTTTGTGCAAGCCGAGGAGTCCTCGAGCTTGAGGAGCTTAGGTAGAACAAGCGTATCAATTTTCGTTATTTTTAGACATCGTTTACCCTTCCAAATAGCATCTAGGACCTAATTTTTAACTATGCCGGTCACTAGATGTGAAACCGGTCAAAACTAGTCTAGAAACTATAAAAAGAGCTAGAGAGCTCATTTTTGAGGTTGGCTAGTGTGAGATTAGAGCTATTTTGAGCTTGTAATAGTGTTCTTGAGTAATAGAGCTAATTTCCCACCTTCCATTGTGTCTTGCTTGTCTCTTCGTAGTGTGTGTGCATGTGTGTGTGCATTTCTATGCTTCTCACCATCACTCTCACTTCATCTCACATTCACGATCTTCATATCACTCCTATCTCTTCCGCGGATTGACATTAAGGAGGTGGAGCTTCTTAACGTGGTTCTCACCATTGTGCTAGAGCAACAGAGACCTATTGGAGCTAGTAACAACCCATGAAATAAAATGCCAGAAGCAATAATGATGTCGCCATTTGAAAAATCATGAATTGTACATCTATCATCAACAAATTTCACAACCAAGATGATCTTGGCTAATGTTGAAATTGATAACAGATTTTTCTTGATCCCTGACACAAATAAAGCATCTGATAATGTAAAGGAACTACCATCAGTAGTAGTCAAAATGATCCTACCAACTCCCATGATAGGATAAGAGGAGTTGTTGGTGCATGTGATAGTATTACATGTAGGGGAAGACTCAAGTGAAGTGAAGAAACTATGCGGCGAGGTAATATGTTTGGTTTCCACACTATGAAAGTACCAAACATCCAAATCTACTATGTACATACACTGTTGATGAGAAGATGGGTCAAAACTACAAATAGTAGTAAATGCCCATTCCTCATTTTGCATAAGATTTGCAGACTCTGATTTGGGTGTAAAGGCTTTTGCAACAACCATTCCACCCTCTTTTTTCCTTGCCTCTTTTGTAGCCAATTTTGGACAACTCTTTATGACATGATTGTTGATATATTTAGGTAGTGATGTGTGTGAACACTCTAGGACCGCCGGGGCACTTTTTTCCCTCTTTAGGAGGTTTTTTTCCCCCGGCTTGTATATACGCCTATTGCCCTAATGGGCTACTTATCTTTGTACATTCTCTAGTAATACATTCAGTCTTGTGTGTTGTGCTCCAAGCTTCTTCTTCTTCCTTGTGCTGTTCGCGTGCTTCCGCAGACGTCTAACTCCAACAATTGGTATCAGAGCAGGTCGTTGCTTCTTCTAGGGCGCCGTCGACACTCCTCCGTTTGCAGTCTCAGATTCGCACAAAATTTGGTGAGCATACTCAAGGTGTTTCCGAGATCAAAACAGCTTCGCTATGTGGTGCCGAAATCGCGATCTGAGCTCGTTTCGGCCTCCAAACGCACTATCGCAGTGCTTGTGCAGGCTATTTCGTCCTTTTGTGCCAAAGGTATATACCAGTTTCTGTTCGCCAGTTTAAGCGTCTCGAAGTCTGCTACAGGTCTAGCAGAACTCGTCTGGGCAGTTCTGTTCAACTTTTTGAGATACAGTCAATTTTCTGCATCAAGGTATTTTAGTCACCGGCCATGGCTGAAAGCAGTGATGTATTCCGTATGTTGGCTGTTGAGGATAAGTTGGATGGTACCAACTACCCATTATGGGCTTATATGATGCGACATGTACTGGTTGCAAAAGGATTGTGGAACATTGTGCAGGGTGTTGAAAGACGTCCTGTTACACCTGTAACGACAGGTACTGCAAATACAGGTGTTGGAGCTGATGAAGATGGTGTCGAAGATGATATTCTGCAGATTCCTGTTCGTGCTGCTGTTTCTGTTGCACCTACTATAGAGCAGATTCGTTGGGATGGCAGAGATGCCCAGGCACATGCATTGATAGCTTTGTCTCTCAAACGTGCCATTATTCCTCATATTCGCTCTTGCAGAACAACAAAGGATGCTTGGGATACACTTACCACTTTGTACCAGGCTAGGAATGAGGCTCGTGTTGCTTACCTCCGAAAACAGTTGGAGAGTGAGCACATGAATGAAGGTGATTCGATGGACAGTTTTCTTACAAAGATCAGAGACCTGAAGGAATAATTGATTTTTGCTGATGAGGTTATACCAGATAGCTTACTTGTGCAGACCGTTCTGAATGGCCTTCCTGATTCATATCAGAGTTTTGCCTCTACTCTTCGATTGATGATGAAAGGCAATCCGAATGCCTTGTCATTTGAGGAATTAGTCTCTGTTCTGTTGCAGGAAGATCAGTCCAGGCAGAACAGGTCCATTATGCGTGTTGCAGATCAAGCTTTCCTGGCTAGTCAGAAGGGCAAAGGAAAATGGAGCTCTTCTACTAGTAAGCAGAAATCTGCAAATGCTGCACAATCGAAGAACCAGGATAAAGATGAGAAGAAATCAGAAAAGCAGAAATTGTTCTGCAAGTACTGTAAAGGAAATGATCATATTATAAAGAACTGTCCAAAACTGGCTGCTAAAGAGGCAAAGAAGAAAGAGGCTGGAATGGTTGTTGCAGAGGCCTCTACACCAAAAACAGAGTCTGCAAATCTTGTGCAGGAAGAAGAATGGGCGTTTACTACTGTCTGCAGTTTTGACCCATCTTCTCATGATCAGTGCATGTCTGCAGTAGACTCAGATGTTTGGTACTTTGACAGTGGGGCGACCAAACATATTACCTCGTAGCGCAGTTTCTTCTCTTCACTCGAGCCTGCCCCTACAGGGAATACTGTCACATGCGCCAATAACTCCTCTTATCCTATTATGGGAGTTGGTAAGATCATTCTGACTACTGCTGATGGTAGTTCTTTCACTTTGTCAGATGCTTTATTTGTGCCAGGGATAAAAAAGAACCTGTTATCAGTTTCTGCATTAGCCAAGATTGGCTTGGTTGTGAAATTCGTTGATGACAGGTGTACAGTCCATGATCTCTCAAATGGCGATGTGATTATTGCTTCTGGCATTTTATGTCGTGGGCTGTATAAGCTCATAGACTATGAAAGATCTGTGAATGATTCGACATGCAGTTCATGATTCTCAGGCTATGTCAGATGCAAAGCTTTGGCATGCACGATTTGGTCATCTGAACTTTGCTAGTTTGTTACGCCTGCAGAAATCTGAAATGGTGTCCTCTTTGCCCAAACTTGAGGCACCTGGAAAACATGTTTGTGAAGGCTGTATTTTGGGCAAAATGCAGCGTTCTTCCTTTCCAAAAGATGGTTCAGTTCGGGCTATGCAGAAATTGCAACTTGTACATAGTGATGTCTGTGGTCCTATGCAGACACCCTCTTTTGGAAATTACCTTTACTTCGTGACTTTCATTGATGATTTTTCCAGGCATGCATGAATATATCCACTCAAAGCAAAGTCCGAAGTGTTCATGTGCTTCAAACAGTTTTTGGTTTTGGCTGAAAATCTGTCAGCATGTAAAATGGGCACCCTCCGTTCTGATCGAGGGGGGGAATATATGTCTTCAGATTTTAATGCATTTCTGGCTGAACGTGGGATAAAACACCAGTGTACAGTGCCGTATACACCTCAACAGAATGGAGTTGCTGAACGAAAGAACAGGTCACTCATGGAGATGGCGAGGTGCATGGTCAAAAGTCAGGCTTTACCACATAGTTTCTGGCTTGAGGCTGTCATGTGTGCAGCATATGTACTGAACAGGTGTCCCACCAAAGCGTTGCAGTCCATCACTCCATATGAGGCTTGGCATGACCGCAAGCCATCTGTTGCTCATCTGCGTGTTTTTGGTTGTTTGGCATATGCATTAGCGCCTGAACAACATCGCAGAAAATTGGATGATAAGGCAGTAAAATGTATTTTTGTTGGGTACAGTTCTGAAAGTAAAGGCTATCGTCTGTATCATCCACATACTAAACGCATTTTGGTTAGCCGTGATGTTGTCTTTGTGGAAGATGCTATTCAGCCATTGCTTTCATGTACTAAGGAGACATCTGTTAGCTCCAAAGACATGTATGATACTTTGATGCCTCTTTTTACAAGTGGACAGGCTAGCGCTGGTCCTAATGAGGCAACTTCTCAGCCTTTGCAGGTTTCATATGATGATGCAGATCATTCCATTTCTGATGCAGATTTACATGATGCACTTGTTGATGAGAGAGCTGATATTGAACAGGCAAAAACTATGCCAAAATGGCTGGTGCAGACTTTGCGTGATAGCAAATTAGATGCACCTTTGTCATATCGTACTCGTTCAGGCTCTCATAGTACCTCCTTTGCATCAGATTGCTATGCTATGGCTGCATCTAGTCTCTGTGATGAGAATGAGCCTGTTTCTTTTGATGAAGCACAAAATTCAGAAAATTGGATGGCTGCTATGCAATCTGAATATGATGCTATAATGAAGAATGGTACATGGTCTTTATGTGACTTGCCTCCTGGCAAGAAGGCCATTGGCACTAAGTGGGTATACAAGCTGAAGCGTAAACCTGATGGTACAGTTGACAGGTATAAGGCTAGGCTTGTTGCAAAGGGTTATGCGCAGGAAAGAGGCATTGCTTTTGATGAGACCTTTGCACCTACATGCCGTATGACTACTGTTCGGAGCATTTGTGCACTTGCAGCCATCATGGTTGGAATGTACATCAGTTGGACATTAAAACAGCATTTCTGAATGGTGACTTGCATGAAGAAGTGTATGTTTTTCAGCCCCGTGGCTTTGTGCAGAAAGGGCATGAAAACCAGGTGTGCAGGTTAAAGAAGGCGTTATATGGTTTATAGCAAGCACCACGTGCTTGGTATGAGAAAATACATGCCTATCTGATTGCACATGGTTTTGAGAACAGTCCAACTGAAAGCACCTTATATGTTAAGCGTGCTAATGATGTGCTTCTGATCATTGTTGTCTATGTAGACGACATGCTGCTCACTAGTCCTCTTGAGAAGCATATTGCTGATTTCAAGGCTGATTTGCATGCCTCATTTGAGATGTCTGATTTGGGGCATTTGCATCACTATTTGGGCATTCAGTTTATGCAAGTTGATGGTGGAATGGCTTTTTGTCAAACGAAATATATTGACACATTATTGCAGCGTTTTGGCCTTGAAGATTGTAAGCCTATTGCCACTCCTATGGAGACAGGTTTACGATTGAGTCTTCATGATGCTGGAGATGCATTTGATGCTGTTCTCTATCAGCAGGCCGTTGGATGCTTGATTTACTTATGCATTACTCGGCCAGATATTCAGTTTGCTGTCTCACAGATGAGCAGGTTTATGCATTGCCCAGGAGTCACGCATTGGAAAGCGGTTAAGCGCATCTTTCGCTACTTGAGTGGTACTCGGCTACTTGGGTTGTTTTATCCCAAGGGGGGATCACTACCGCCAGATTTGCATGCTTTTTCTGACTCAGATTGGGCTGGTTGCTATGACACTCGTGTGTCCACCAGTGGTTTTTGCTTCATGCTTGGTAGCTCATGTATATCTTGGTTGAGCAAGAAGCAGCCTACTGTGGCCACTTCCAGTTGAGAGGCTGAGTATAGGGCAGCTTTCACAGCGACTGTTGAATGTGTGTGGCTCAGACGCCTTATGGCTGATTTGGGTGTTGGCCAGTCTTCTGCCACCACCATCTTCACTGACAGTCAGAGCACATTGGCAGTTGCGAGGAACCCTGTGTTCCATGCTCGCACTAAGCACATTGAGGTGCATTATCACTATGTCAGGGAGAGGTTCTCTGCTGGGGAGATCAGCTTGGCATATGTGCCCACGCAGGAGAACATTGCAGACCTTTTCACGAAGGCTCTGCCTAGGGAGAAGTTTGAAGCTTTCCGCAAAGCTTTGGGCTTACTTCCTTTTGTGGAGTGATTTCCACATAGCTCGGCACTTCCTTATACATGAGTGCCAGCTCCTTGTTCACCGCATCACTTCTAGGGGGGATTTGTTGATATATTTAGGTAGTGATGTGTGTGAACACTCTAGGACCGCCGGGGCACTTTTTTCCCTCTTTAGGAGGTTTTTTTCCCCCGGCTTGTATATATGCCTATTGCGCTAATGGGCTACTTATCTTTGTACATTCTCTAGTAATACATTCAGTCTTGTGTGTTGTGCTCCAAGCTTCTTCTTCTTCCTTGTGCTGTTCGCGTGCTTCCGCAGACGTCTAACTCCAACAATGATAATTTCAATTACAGTATTTGAAAAAAAAAAATTTCTTTTCTTTTTTCTTATCTCTGTCATCCTTCTTTGATTGCGCAAAATTAACAGATTTTTGCTTACTAGTAGATGACCTCCATTTACCTTTGCCCTTCTGACTAACCAGGCTTGATCTACAACACACATAATGGACCTGTTCTGCCTAGATTGACCTTTGTGCAACAGACTAAAGACTAACTCCTCAATCGAAGAGTAGAAGTAAAACAAGTGAACTATCAGGAAAGACTTCATCAACAAAAATCAACTGCTCCTTGAAATCTTTGATCTTTATAAAAAAAACTCTCAATGGAATCTCCTTTATTCATGTACTCACTCTCTAGCTATTTTTGGAGGTAAGCAACACGAGCCTCATTCCTTGCCTGGTATAAAGCGGTAAGTGTATCCCAAGCATCCTTTGTTATTTTGCAAGAGTGAATGTGAGGAATAATGGCATGTTTGATAGACAAGGCTATCAATACATGTGCCTGAGCATCTCTACCATCCCAACAAAGTTGCTCTATAGTAGGTGCAACAAGAACTGCAACACAAATAGGAACTTGAAGAATATCACTATCTTCAATGCCATCTCCATCACCTTCATTAACTGTATTTGCAGGTGTAATAGGACATTTTTCAACACCCTACATAATATTTTTTGGAGATAGATGTCTGCAGAAGCACGCGAACAACACAAGGAAGAAGAAGAAGCTTGGAGCACAAACACACTATATTGAACGTATTACCAGAGAATGTACAAAGATAAGTAGCCAGGCGTATATACAAGCCGGGGGAAAAAGACCTCCAAAAGAGGGAAAAAAGTGCCCCGGCGTTCCTAGTGTGTTCACACACATCACTACCTAAATATATCAACAAATCCCCCCTGGGAGTGATGCGGTGAACAAGTAGCTGGCACTCATGTAGCTGGCACTCATGTACCTTTTTCTACCTTTCATTCAGTTAATAAATCACTTTTGTATAGGTGTGTGTGAGTGCCACACTAGAGAATAAGTGGGATTCATTCTCCTTTCAGTTTAGAAATCCCACATAGCATGCTTTTTTGCCATTTTGTATATAAAGAGGTCTCCACCTCTTCTTTTGGGAGATCTTTTCTTGAAGTAATAAGATAATGCTAGTTAGTAGTTAGACTCTTGCTCTCTTGTTGTCATGATGTGCATGCGTACTTGTTCTCTTCTCGTCTGACGCTTGTAACACGTTGATGTGCGATTACATCGCGATTATGCTTGTGATTATGATTATGTGCATCATTAGCGATGCTTATGTCATGTCTTCTTGTTAATTACATTGTTAATCGTGCATTGATGAAGTGCCATTACGTCTGTTGGGTGCTTCTATGCAAACATTTGGCTCGCATGAGATGCTTCCCGGATTGATAAGTATGAATTGTGATGCTACAACATCAACAATTTTTGGTGCCGTTGCCGAGGAGCGTTCTCCTTTCACCTATGTGATGGTTTATGGCGTGAAAGTGACGTGTACGCAAGCTTTTCATGATGATGTTTATGGCGTGAAAGTGACATGTACGCAAGCTTTTCATGATGATTTTTTGAGTTCTTCATTTCATTACGCTCTTGTGAGCATTTGTGGCAAGATTTACAATAACTTGTTGAGATGAGCCATTTTTGGTGTGATGAATATCCCCTTTTTAGGCGATTAATCCACCATGTGTGGTGATTCTTCAAGTCATGAGTAGGATAGGAGTAGTTTTTAGAAATCTTTTAGTCATAATGTTGATTTTTTCTATTAACTTTGTTTTGATTTCTCTAATCATGTGTAAATAATTTTATTTTGGGGTTCTTCTACAAAAATTAATGGAGTATTTGGCTCGTCATCTTCGTCAACAAGCTTGGAAATGGAAGGTATGGTCTAGTAATTTTTATGCACATACACCATAAGGCTCGAAGTTTGAAAGGATAGGAGACACTCTCTTCCCATGGGCGATTCCAAAGATTACTATGCACATAACCACTCTCTTCTCTTCTTAATCGATGTTCTTGAAGGAACTCCCTAGAAGTTTCCCATGGAGGAACAGACAATGGACAGGAGGAAAGAAATGACTAAATAGGAGAAGAAATGAACAGGATTCATAAAATGGGGAATTCTAGCAACAAGCCTAGTTCGATAATGCATAGATAGTACCCTAGCCTGAGAAGAAGGAGCTAGATTCACCTGCAAAACCTTTGATAAAAAAGGACTGTTGATGGATGAAGGTATATTGGGTCCTTTGGATATTATAGAAAAGCTCGAGGGGTTAAAGGATAGAGTTAGTTTGATGATTGGTTATGCCCATGTATTCTGTGACAAAAACTCTACTAACCCGAACTTGTCACTTAGCACAAGATGTTCACCTTTGAGGCAGTCATTATGGGCTCAACGGAGATTGTTGATGTTAGCTAGAGAGGAGCTAAGCAGGATGAGCATGATATTGTTCAGGGTAATGGGAGGATCTTATGGAGCACTGCAGATCTAGAATTTGTGGCTTCAAAGTGGTGGATAATGAGAATGGAGTTAGTTCCATGGGAGCACCCAAAGCCCTTCAAAGTTTAGCCTACTACGACTGGATCTACATACAGGAATGTTGGTTCTAAATGAGCGCTCATGTCCATTGCCCTTGCTGTCAGTAACACTCTTGGCTTGCCTCCTCAAGGTTCTTCCCCGAAAAGCAAACCAGATTTAGGAGGAGGTATTGTTCGAGTTTCTGCAAGGCCAGGGCCCAGAAACAAAGCATCACAAAGTAAGAGTTCACACCCATCCTGCGTGATATGCTTTCGGGTATAGCAGATGGTTGAGAAAGAGATCCTCTAATGTTCCACACCCTCAATGGTGAGGCCCTCGAAAGATATGAAAAAGAACCCAATTTGAAACAAATGTCGTGCAATTGTTTTTAGAGATGGTAGGGATAATGATGCAGCGGATGGTGATTGCATCAAGCATGCCATACAGAAAATGTCTAGAGAACAAGGAATGCCTGAAGGGCTTTGGTGTGCAGAACAAGAGGAGGAAGGAGGAGATGGAGGGAGAGAGAAGAGAGGAGAGACGCGCGGACATGCGTGGGAGCCTCGAAACCCACATAATGATCTCTCGTGAGGCAATGCTCTATATATGATGTATATATATGAATATGGGGGTAAGGTCACATGACCCTTACATCCCCAAAAATCTCCCACTTAAGGGTCAGTGTGACCGTAAGTGGTAATATATACAAAGAATGATGTAGGACTATACAATAATGTGCAAGAAGAGTCCGAATCTCTACCCATACCAGATCAGCCTACACCAACTGCCTCAAACAAGGTGTATCCATGCACCTCAAACTGCTCTAGACTCATATCGATAAGAGTCGAGCTCACATATGACTGATGCAAGAACTGATGAAGTTCCTGCAAAGCTCCCACTCGCTCTATGCCTATGTCAATCATCAAACGACTGACAACTCCAAGTGCAAATGCTCCAATAGCAACTGCAATGTCTGGTCTCGAGCATAACAACTCGTACATCAGACTTCCGAATGCTGATGAAACATGTGCTATCCTGGCTAACCTAAGTATGTCGGCCATGCCTATATCCAAGGCATCCAAAGCATTATCATCAAGACCAACATGTCCTGATATATCTGTGTCAACATCTGGCATGAGCGAATCCAAGAATGACTGCATAATAGTTGACTTCTCAACATCTAAATCAGTCATCCTATCAACCAAGGATGTGTCTAGGTGTGCATCCTGAGAGCTAATATGCTCTACCATACACTGTGTATCATGAGAGCAATCCTGCTCTACCACACCAAGTGTATGATCATGCTCCACATGAGCTAACTGTACAACATCAACACCAAGGTCAAACTGATGATCACACTCTAATTGAGTATCATCATAATGCTCTACATGAGCATCCACATCATGCTTTAAAGCATCCAACTGATCATCCAAAGTGTGCTCCACAAGAGCATCCATATGATCAAAACAATCATGCTCTATATAAGCATCATGAGCATCCAAAATATGCTCTACATGTGCATCCATCTGAGCATCTGAATCCTGTCATACATGTGCATCATGAATGTCAATAGACCTATGTGTAGGTAGACAAAATGAGACATGACGAGTCTCACACCGCACATAAGGGTGAACTCCCACTGAGACGAGACTGTCTCTCACATGAAGTACCTGCAGTGGATACGTGTGCCCAACCCTGGCACCTCTGACAAGCATAAGCTGTCCCAACTGCAACTGGAAATGATGCTCACCAAGGAATGCATAACATCTGCTCTCCTGTAACTGGCTAACTGAAATCAAGCTCATACGGAATGAAGGCACATAGCGTACATGTATGAGCATAAGTGATGCTCCACTAGGTAGCATAAGGCATATATCTCCAACACCCTCAATGTCATATGTCATACCATAAGGCATATGCACACATCCACGACTCTCACTTGAGAATCGACAAAACCACTCACGATGTGGAGTAATATGAAAAGTGGCTAATGCATCAAGCAACCAAGCCATATGTGTGCTATCCAATGAACAAGAGGAACCATGAGATGAACCATAGGAGAAAGTGATATCACCATCACTGACATAATCAACTGCCATAGACTCTCTTGAAATCACTACCTGACCTGCATCACGTGCATATCTCTGACATCGTCGTCGCATCCGCCTGAAGCAATGTCGTCAAATATGGCCCTCAAGACCACAATGCCAACATCGAAGTCGTAGATGTGATCTATGTCTCACATGAGTCAATGGACTCGCATACATGTCATGTAGTCTGTGCCATAATGCACTACTCGTCTCCTCATACATAACAGACTCATATATAGAATCCACAAGCTGTAATCGGATAGTGGAGCTGGCCAATGCATCCATATCCATCCATACGTGCTCGGGCATGTCACGAGGCCTCTGTGCATCTCTATGCACATACATGTGTAACCTTGCACGAACCAATGTATGCCACAGCTGAGCTTTTCATCTCGGAAAGTCAATACCATCGAATCAAGAAAACACCATGCTGGCAATCCAAGAATAGCAATGTAACAAGAGACTAAAAACGATGCTCTATCCTCAATAGGATCACGCCTGCATATCCATATGCATAACTCACATCACAAATGTCTCGATGGAGAAAGAACCATGTGAACCACCTGCCACATAACCATGCATCTAGCATGTACATAAAACCATGAGCATAAGCCTGCTCACCAAGTCTCCAAAGTGACCAAGTAGATGTGAAAGAATCCTGGGAAAATTTCGACAGAGTATCCCCTGTAAACTGAGCAATCAAAGAAGATAACCAATAATGAAAGAACAATAAGTAATCTGTCACCACCTGTCACTGATCAAATCAAGAAGATAATGGCAACTACATGTGCCAAAAAACTAATGGCAATACACGCCAATACAATGGTGATGCACCTCCCACTCAAGAATGAATCCTTCAAGATGGTCCAACTTATCACAAATAACCTGTGACCAAGTCCAAATGAATGGAGATAAACAATGATCCAAAGCTATCACACAAGCTTCAAGATCCACTAGAGCTCCTTTCTAGCATAAAAGCCAATGAAATTTCGGCAGCATCTCCTCTAAAAATGGACTCTAGAACCAAAATAACCATGCGGGAATCACCATCCACATATGCCAAGAATCACACTGGCAAATATATATCAATCAATGACCAAATGCTAATAATGGTGACAAACGAATGTTTAACTGAGGCTCCAATCTGGATCATGTACCTGTAAAGAAAACAAAAGATACAAGTACCAAACAAGATCCAAAATCAACTCTCATAAAAGTATGTGAAACCGGCAAGTAAATCCATAACCAAATGGCGTAAGCAAGATATAGACCACAATGCCACTATACATCCATGATCGAATTCATGATGACATAAACCTCAAAAAAAAGTATACCACAATGTCATCTTACATGTCAAATACGTGACAAGATCATGCTCTACTCTCATATGGAAGAGCTACCACAATGATCATACATGTACAATGCTTTGAAGCTCTGAAAATAAGAGCTTTCACACCAAAAATTCTCTCTCGAAGAAGTTCCAAACCAAAATGAAACTCTAAACACAACTAGGGTTGTTATGACAAAGATGTGCTGCTCTGTGTTTTGCTATCTCAGAGGTGATAACCTCTGAATTCGAACTTTTGGTCTTCAGCAAACTTCAAGATCTGATTCTTGGCTACGTAACGAGATAAAGAACATCTTAATCGGAGGTGCGTAGCTCAAGATATGCTTAAAACAAGCACCTACTGTTAATTTCACTTTCACTTGCAATAGTATTGCTCTGTATTCTGCAATTTCGGCAATCTAAAACTCAGAATCTAGATCTGGCTTCTTCTACAAAGTTGTGGTTATCTTTTCAAGCTACACACAGCTGAATCATCGAATTCTGAGCTGTAGAACGCAAGTTATGACAAAAAAACCGACCTGTTGTCCTAGTGAATATAGATTCACTTTCTACAGTAGTTTGCGTTTTTTGAATTTTCGGCACTTTAGAAGTCCGAACCAGGTTCTGCGCCCTTCTGTGAAGTTGTAGCCCTCTATGTTAGCTACACACAAAACTTTAAAACCCATCAATCCGAACTTCTTAGCTCAAGTTACGACCGAAATTCTAAACTGTTGTTGAGAGATGCCAAACTTCACTTCTACCTCTTCTCACCTAAGCTTCCATTGAAGCTTCTTGCAGACAAGCCTTCAACATGATCTGATACCAATGAAGGGCTTTGGTGTGCAAAACAAGAGGAGGAAGGAGGAGATGGAGGGAGAGAGAAGAGAGGAGAGATGCACGGACATGTGTGGGAGCCTCAAAACCCACATAATGATCTCTCGTGAGGCAATGCTCTATATATGATGTATATATATGAATATGGGGGTAAGGTCACATGACCCTTACATCCCCAATAATGCCACCAGTTCAGATGGGAAGATTTTGAAAGAAATCATCGAACCAAGGCTCCAGATAGTAGGGACCAACGATTCTAGGAGCTATACTCAAGATGAATTCATGAAAGCATTGTGGCAGTCATGGATCTAGAGTCATGCTGTGTGGATATATGTGTGGTTATGTTGCAGGAGGAGAGCTCAGATGGCAACAAAACCTCCGAAGGGGATTTAGAACTGGCGGATGAGGTTACACAAAGAAGGGAAGGGCAGATACCATCAAAGATGAAATTTGAAGCAGACAGAAGGAATTGCTTTGAATTCTTCTAAGCGTCCTTTTACTAAGGAGAACCTAGGGTTTTGGCACATGCCTCTGCGTCTTGGCATTTCATTCCCATAGCAAGAAACACGTGGTCAAATTGAAGGACCTGAATGGTAAAAGCGGATTTGCAGGCTCTGAGTGCAGTTTTGAATTGGATGAGTTAAAGAGGAAGGCTGAATTGAGCGATTTGCATGAGATCCAGCAAGAGGAAGTAAATGCTAAACTCTTGGAGAGAAGAAAAGATGGGTGTCAGCAGTCTCGAACAATCTCATGCATGCTTGTATCTCAAAGGCATGAACCTATGGGGCCTCATTCATGTAGGTGCAACCTGTTTGCTTGAAGATTCTGGATCAGCTCAGCTTCGCTTCAGGTTTCACATGCCTGTAGCGGGCTTATTTTTGGTTAAATAATGTGCATGGGTAGTGCTCCAAGGATAGGAAACAGGAGTAGCACTCGTGGCCTCGGTAAAGAGGGTGCTCATCTGTTGGCACTCAACTAAGAAGAAAAGATCGGAAATAAAAAATTTAGCATGAATGCAATAGGGCAGAGAGTTCAATCGAGGAGGTCGAGTCTTAAATGTATGAGCTTCAGATCCAGATGTGGTTATGGGTCAAGCTGCAACAATGGGTGAAGCTTCTAGTATGAGTACAAGGAAAGGAAATACATAGAGGAGGGATAAGACGGTTGAGGGGTGAGCCACAGATATTTCCTTGGAAGTCTAGTGGCTTGTGGGTCATTGTTCACTTTGGCCACAACATTGAAGAATGAACTGCAGAAGTAAGGATTTCAGCTGTCAATAGTGGAGAGTATAGCGGGAATACCAGCAACATGCTTTTGCTTGTGGTTTCTGAATAATATGAAGAAATGGCAGAAGTTTCAAAAAGGGGAAATTTTCACTCTAAAGATGAATCATTTATCTTCAATAGGGATTGGAAGCACTGGCAAAGGCTGACTAAAAATACAAGGCTACTTATTTGAAAGAATGCATCTGCTAATGTTTGAATGAAAAGTAATCACTCATTATTAAGACAAAAAGTGAAGCTGTTAAATCCTGTTCCTCTGAAGCTTTAATAAACAGGTCTTGTACAATCACAAAAGCACAATAGGAACGATTGTTGAAGTGAGAAATAATGCCTACAGGTACTTGGGTTAATTGACAGAGGAGAAGGATTCAAAATATTAAGCATTCATGGACTACTTTGGGGAGAATCAATTCCATCAACAAAGGTTGGAATCAGTAAAGTTAATTCTGAATCGCACTCAAGAATCGTTCAAAGGATCTCTTGCACAGACAGGGGGCAAGGTCTTACTATGAACAGGCCAAACTCTTATGAACAAGGGCCCTGCTAATAAGTATGAATGCACCAGTGATGGTTGAGCTGAATGGAGAAAAAGATCACCTTGAGATGGAAATGAAAGAGCTGAGAGCCCACGAGATTTCACTTACAGCAAGGCACTACCTACCAGATGAAAGCTAGGAGGATTAGAGCATCGATGAACTCATAGCGGAAGGTTCGAGGGAGAGGCATCATGGCTAAGTTAGATCAAAATGGCACTGTATTGCAGCCACTGGTGGGCAGTCAAGAATTTTTTTGCTTTATGAACCAAGCTACAACGGAGGCTAAAAGTCACTGTCTGGTCTATGTCTATGGTAAAGCATCAAATTCCATTCGAGATTGTGTTGCTTGTGTAAACAATTACTTGCAGCAAAATTATGGGAAACAATGCTGGTGTTAATTCCCATCGAATCGGCAAACTAGACGGACTCCAATGGTGTATGTCCTAAAGATATGGCGACTCGCAAGCTATTCCAAGATTGTTCTGCCCTCAAGTGTAGAACCTGGGGACTCGCTACCCCACTGTTACTTTATTCCATCACTAAAAGCCACAAGGCAAGTGCCAAGGAGTGATTGTTGCACAGGGCGGGCCTCACTCTCTGAAGTTCTCTTACCAGTTGTGAGGAGTAATCATCGCTCCTGCATTCTTTGCCTAATGTGCGAGTGGCGGCGTTCGCATGATAAGGTTCAGCCGAGGCCTTTTCCTCCAGGTTTTTACTTTGAAATTACAACTGTACAAGGAAGGGCATAGTACCCATGGAACCCCCCTTATCCCACAAGAACAGAGGTTTGCAAAGCTGGGTTAGATTGCGGTCACAACTACCGCGAAGCAAGATAAACGGTGGCCTTCAACCACAAGATACAAATTTCCATGATAACATGTCCCTTACATGTTGTCAGTGGGGGTTGAACCCTCGCCCCCGCCTCAAGAGGCAAAACACCCAACCACACAACCAAGCGGCTTGGGACAACCCCCCCTTTTTTTTTTCCCTTTGCATTGTTAGCATGTAAAAGTAAAATAGCGTTTACTTATGCGCAAGCTTGACATATTCAACCCTCTAGGAGGACAAAATTGAAAGTTAATTGAATTTGGAAGGGGGGAAGAGTGTATATTAGAATTGAGCTCTATCCACGTTAGGAAAGAGGGCATCTCGATTTCTTTAGGGATGGTATGAGTTTGCAAGATTCTAATGACCCAACTCCCAAGTAAAGAGTGGGATATCACTAAGGTTCTGATGAGCAGGAAAAACGTTTTTCACTTTTAATAAGGGCTTAAAGGGCATGCAACATGCAAAACTTTAGGACTATTGCTTCTTTGATTGATGTAAGCCTCATCATACTCAAAAATCCATCCACCGTTTTAGTTGCGAAGGTAGAATGATAAGAGCCATCTATCTCATTGAATGATTGTATTTGATATGAACGGGATGGTCTGTCTTAAAAACAAAGAAGAAACATGATCTTTCAAAACTTGATTACTTGTGGAAATTCAATCATCATCAAAATCAATGTATGCATGAACACAAATGCTCTATCTTCATCTTCTTCGTGGGTTCTAACATGAATGGGAATTGTGTTTTTATGCATATTTGAAACTTGTTAACCCTTCATGTGCATTAATCAGTGAAATGAAACATAAGAAATATGTGGTACTCATATAACTTTAAAAAAATCTTTGCTTTACCAATATTTTCCCAAGTTTGTGTAACATGTATATTTGGCGAAACCTATTTTTTTTCGTAGAAGAACCCCATTAGAATTTTTTTTTACACATTTCAAAAACATTTAAAAAAGAACACACAAAACCTCAAACACATTCTAAAACACCTTCAAAAATACCAAATAAATATTAAAAATACTCAAAAAACAAAAATTGTTTCAACAAGACATGGGAAAGAAAAAGGTGAAAGAAAGAAGGAAGGGGGAAAAGGTTGCACAAAAGAAGGAAGAAAAAGAGGAAATGCATGCATTAATCACACATGATAAAGGTGAAAAAGATAGAAAAAATTTGCATGGGGTAGATGAATTTGATGGAATTTCTAAGGGGGTAGGATCCATAGTTGCAACCAAGGAATATAGTAACAATTTTGTGGATGTACTAATTGGTCATGACCATAGAAATATGAGTGCTTATATTAACCCTAATTGTGAGTGGAATTTAATTCATATTGATTTAGTGACTATTATTTTGGACAACATTCAACTAACCACTCATTCCTCTATCCTCATGAATGAAGAAAATTATGATTGCATGGGTCAAGTTGTGTTGCCTATTATGGTGAATGGTGAATGGTCAAGTTTTTTGAAACATTTTTTGTCATGGAAGGTATAGATGAAGACTTGGTCATAGGCACTCAAAGGTTTATTAAACAAAGTCATCAAGAGTTTGAAGTGTCGTGTCCATCTATTATGTCTACCTCTACATGTGTGTCCATTGAAAATCCTAATGATTATCCTCATTTTAAGGATTGTGGATATGATCACCTATTTAAAGATCGTGCTTTTAATCCACAAAATAGTCTTTCCACTCATGCTTTTTTAGCTAATGCTTCTTTGAGTAAGTCACAGGAAATCATGGTGAATGGAGAAATGGAGGACTCTAAGTGCTTGGGGGATGTCGAAGGGCCCTCTCTCCCTTTAAACTTGGATTCTCTTTATGGATCCACGGGCAAGGATGTGCTACATTTGGCTCATCAAGAAGAGGATAAGCAAATACTTTGTAACAATGCTATGGAAAATGATATTGAATCCATGGTCAATCATGATAATCCATCACCCATTCGTATATCTAGAGATTCTATGCATAATAAGGATAAATCTATCGATGAATCCCTAGATCGATCTCAAATCACACAACCTAATGATCTAGTGCATGAACATGTTGTATGTGTAGAAGATCAACCTTTGTTGCATTCCCCATGTAAAGATGAGTTTTCCCTAAAGACTCACATAGAAGGCCCAAAAGACCCTTACATGAAGAAGAAGAAATCACATTTTCCTTGTAATATCAAGCAAATTTGGGTGGCCAAACAACTATTTAGAGCCCAATCAAATTGCACTATGATACGGGTACCAAAAAGATCCCTTGTACAAAATCAACCCCCTCACACTAGACTTCATAATATATGGTCTAGAACCATCATGCTTTATCTTCAAGAAAGACCACTTCCAACCAAAGGATCCAAAGCAATCAAGCCAAAACTCAGAAAAGATCCAAGGAGAAACCTCAAGGTTAAGACCAACAAAGTGAAGACATATTGGAGGCCTAAAACCTCTTCGTGCAGTATCCATGGGTGTCAAATTCAACCTTGCCCAATGCACAACATATGTTTAAGATGCACACTAAGTATGCATGCGAATAGGGCCTCATCCAAAGGCCAAGCATTAGGCACACTAAGTTTAATCCAGGCACAAAAAGGGCACATGTACATATAATTCAAAGATTTGCTTTTCATTTTTCTTTTTTCAGGTTGGTGGACAAAGGTATCATCCATTTCAAATGGTTGATGGAAAAGAAGTGGCTCTTGGAGTTGGACATTTGGAGAAAGCCTCATCATTGCCTCACCCTTGAGCACTTTGCTCAAGATTCATCCATTTTTGCACCATTGATTTTTGTATGCATTTCAAATGGTTGATGGAAAAGAAGCATCTCTTTGAGTTGGACATTTGGAGAAAGCCTCATCATTGCCTCACCCTTGAGCACTTTGCTCAAGATTCATCCATTTTTGCACCATTGATTTTTGTATGCATTTTTTAGAGTATGCATAAGATAGGGTCACATTACAAGGCCATGCATATGCACTTTTTTGCTTTCTACCCATGCACCCTTAGTCCCCACTCATGCATATGGACTAAGAAGAGATGAATTAATTTCATCTATTTGTATCTATTATCTACATTTGGTCATTTCATTTTGATACATCATCCATCCATTACACAATAAAAAAAAAGGGAATAGAAAGCATTCTAGCATATTCATCTACATGAGGCAAAAGACACAAGTTAAAAGACAATCAACTCCAAACAAACATGCAAAAAGCAAGATGAAGAAAAGCAACAAAGCAGAGCACTCCAATGGCACAAGGATCATGCAAATCAAAAGTAGCTCCAACACACTCTTCCACAAAAGACTCCATACTTGCAAAAGCTTTGTTGAGGACAACAAAGTCAAGGAGGGGGGGAGTGTTGAAGATACAAAATATATTTCTTGGATCCACTCTATTTTCATCATCATTTGTACCTTTTTCTACCTTTCATTCAGTTAATAAAGCACTTGTATAGATGTGTGTGAGTGCCACACTAGAGAATAAGTGGGATTCATTCTCCTTTCAATTTAGAAATCCCACATAGCATGCTTTTTTACCGTTTTGTATATAAAGAGGTCTCCACCTCTTCTTTTGGGAGAGCTTTTCTAGAAGTAATGAGATAATGCTAGTTTGTAGTTAGACTCTTGCTCTCTTGTTGTCATGATGTGCATGCATACTTGTTCTCTTCTCGTATAACGCTTGTGACACATTGATGCGTGATTACATCGCGATTATGCTTGTGATTATGATTATGTGCATCATTAGCGATGTTTATGTTGTGTCTTCTTGTTAATTACGTTGTTAATCGTGCATTGATGAAGCACCATTACGTCTGTTGAGTGCTTCTATGCAAACATTTGGGTCTCATGAGATGCTTCCTGGATTGATAAGTATGAGTTGTGATGCTACAACGTCAACAACTCATACTTATCCCGGATTGTAGTATAGTGGTGAGTATCCCCACCTGTCATGCGGGAGACTCGGGTTCGATCCCTGACAACAGCACCAAAAGTTGTTGACGTTGTAGCATCACAACTCATACTTATCGATCCGGGAAGCATCTCATGAGACCCAAATGTTTGCGTAGAAGCACTCAGCAGATGTAATGGCACTTCATCAATGCATGATTTAACAACGTAATTAACAAGAAGACATGACATAAGCATCGCTAATGATACACATAATCATAATCACAAGCATAATCGTGATGTAATCGCACATCAACGTGTCACAAGCGTTATACAAAAAGAGAACAAGTATGCATGCACATCATGACAACAAGAGAGCAAGAGTCTAACTACAAACTAGCATTATCTCATTACTTCTAGAAAAGCTCTCCCAAAAAGAGGTGGAGACCTCTTTATATACAAAATGGCAAAAAAGAATGCTATGTGGGATTTCTAAACTGAAAAGAGAATGAATCCCACTTATTCTCTAGTGTGGCACTCACACACACCTACACAAGAGTGCTTTATTAACTGAATGAAAGGTAGAAAAAGGTACAAATGATGATGAAAATAGAGTGGATCCAAGAAATATATGTTGTATCTTCAACAACTACCCTATTGAGTTTTGCTAAACCTATAATAGACTTCAAAGTTCCTATACATACGAACCAAAACCTATATATCTTTTTGGCACAAAAAGAGAAAATTACTTGCACAAGTGCTACGATAGTGCATTCGGAGGCCGAAATGAGCTCAAATCGTGATTTCGACACCACAAAGTGAAGTCATTTTGAACTCTTAATCATCCTAAGTATGCCTACAAAATTGGCACAAAAAGATAAAATTACGTACGCAGGTGTTCCAATAGTGCATTCGGAGGCTGAAACGAGCTCAAATCCTCATTTCGACATGAAAAAGTAAAGTCGTTTTGAACTCCTCATCATCGATTTTAGTGCAATTTTGAGATTTTCATTGGAGGGGTGTCGATGACAACCTAGATGAAGCAGTGACATGCTTTGATACCAGTTGATGGAGTTTAAGGTCTATGAAAGCACATAAACAACACAAGGAAGAAGAAGAGCTTGGAGCACAACACACAATATTGAATGTATTACCAAGAGAATGTACAAAGATAAGTGGCCTATTAGGGTTATAGGTGTATATACAAGCTTGGGGGAAAAAAACCTCCTAAAGAGGAAAAAAAGTGCCTTGGTTATCCTAGTTTGTTCACACATATCACTACTGAGATATATCAATAGACAATCTCTTACAAACCTATTTCCTTGATGTGGTTTTGATATTGCGACTCAAGGGGAGTCCTTCCTTCCAAAAATAGGCGGAGTAGACACACTATTTTGACCATTTTGTAAAGAGGTGGTGGTGGTGCCGAGTTCTAGAAATATGATATTTTTAGGCCAGCTAGGGTCTACACCCCTTCCCATTTCTCTTCTTCACTGTGCAATGAATGTAACACCTTCGGAGAGAGTTAATTTCCAAATCTTGTTGATTACCTTAATTTAGAGCCTCTAAATATGTCTTGCCCCATGGTGATGCATTTGATGGTGCAAGTCTCCCACCGCCAAGTACTTAGACTACAAGCCCCCTAGAAGCATTAGATAAGATTTTCCCTCAAAGAACTCTAGTTGCCAAGGTCGCCTTCAAGGAGATGCAATAAAAAAGGGGATAACAACTTTCAAAGCTCATGAATTGGGAATGTTTAAATGATTAGCGAGATCATCTACTGTACAATCGTCTTGTCAAACTAAGAATGTAATCCATATGGCGTTTTTCATAAATAATAATCAAAATACAAACATTAGCCACACATTGGATATTTTTGCCATTGCCATCTACTAATGAAGGTTGCACATCTTGAATAGGAGACATCCATGGAGCAGCTGGTTGTTTTTTATGGTGTTATATGAATCTCCTATGTTAACTAGTGACTGGAACACATTTGTAATGTGGAAGCCAACTTGGAATTTTTTGAGTGGTCATGAATCTACCCCTGGTCTCCATTAATTGTATATAGCAACCAAATAGAGCTTATCAAATATTTGTTTTCTTGGTCATTTATACCCAATATAAAGTAATTTATGGCATAAGCATCCAACTGGTTTAGACGTATCTAAAATTGTTCATTCTAGTGTAGGACCAAATTCTCAAGAGTAGAGGTAAGCATAGGTGCATGTGCTCCTTAAACAAGCAAAGGTGCTTGACCTAGTGGCTAAGACATATGGATGGGAAGGAGGTCTTGGGTTCAACTCCTATGAGATTCACGGGAGAGACCCAAGAGCTCTAGAGCCTTCTAGAAGCATCCTGTTGAGTTAACTCTAGCTGACTTAGATATGATGCACATGTAGTTACATGGCCAATAATTGGTCGAATAGTATCAACCTGCTAAAGAGGGAAACCCCTTGGAGAGAGCTATATATAGAGGCATAAAATTGGGAGGAGAGTCATCTCTCTAGCACATGGTGGTCCTAATGCTCCTAGTTCTTCACATTGGTATCAAAACCATGGTGCAACTTCTATGGAGACCTTTGGAGGTTTGATTATCTTGTCTATGAGATGGAACTACTTTCATTTTATTCATTTCATAGTTCATCTTCTCTCTTGCACCCTAACGATTTCATAGATCCTTCTCTCAGATAGATGGATTCTTGCTCACATGCATGCACTTCTTCTTGCTTGCAATAACAGAGATCCAAGTGTAGGAAAAATGGGGTAGTTGTAAATTTAGAGGCACAATTTGAACTTGTGCAATGTGGGCTGAGAAAAAAAGATGATCTTTGGTCATCCTCAAAATTCTATTGGATTAAGTAAACTTGATTGTTGTCTGATGAGGATAATTACTCAAATAGTCAATTGTTCAATGAACATAAGTCTGTAATCTATTTGGCGTGATTCGGTGAAGATAATGCAGTGTGATAGTGATATTGTGTTAATAAGTTCAGTGTACATTTGTTCGGTGATATAGTTGGGAAAAACACAAGGATCCAACATTACTAGATTTTGCTAGCCCAAGAACCCCACTGACCTTATCTTGTTCCTTAACCGGAGTGGATAGTAGAGGTTAACATTGGTGATCCTATTGGGGACTGGTTACTATCAAATACATGCCGATAACATGGTCTGGTGAGAATTATCTGAAGTATCATAGTGATAAAAACCCTATTCGAATATACAATGCATTAGGGACCCCAAAACACAAGGAAGGTGAAGGTACAAGCTCAGAAGGAAGGAGTGTTGTAAGTGGAAGTGTGATGCCACCACAATATTTCCTCATTCATGATCCACAAGAAATGTTGGTGAATTCTTTGATGGCACTCGGTGAAAGTCCGGTGTCTGATAAGAGTCTGGTGAGAACTAGTGTTCTAGGTACTATCAAAGATACAATTTCAAGCGAAAGGACGCAACACACGTAGTTTGCATAGACTAATCCGACTCCAAAAAGTCATGGTAGATATTCTAAAAATAATCGAAGAACCAATTATAAAGCCGATGGTTACACAAGAAGGATGGAGAATGCCAATTGAGAGGTGCTTGGCACAATTCCCATCATTTTGGAGTAACAGGAAACTGCCCCAGATAGAAGACATTGAACCGATTCAACCTATTAATATACAACTCCTGCAAGGTTTACCTATTGCCACTGATCAAGCATCACCCACGACCACTGAGTCTGATGAGGTAGTAGATGCTCATGAGTATTCAATCCAAAGGTAATGGAAGATTTGGGTGACCAACAAAAAAGGCAGCAGGGAAGACAAAGAAGGCAATTCACCACTAGGGTAGCTTACACAAAGTTTGGGGGGTTTCCAGGAGATGATCTTGATGCCCATGTCAGAATATTTGAAATTAATTATAGCATGCTAGAAAACCCCAATGATGTAGAATATAAAGCTATTGTTTTCCAATCTACCTTGGTTAATGAAGCTGCCTGATGGCTAACCAAATTCGATCTTAAACATTTCTGGCGATATGATGATGTTTAGAATGCATTTCTGCAGCAATTTAGATTAAAGAAGAATGCTGCTAAAATTTTTGATTTCTTACAAAATAATGGACAAAAATTGAATCAAGGAGTGCAGGAATAAGCTACCATTTTCCACACCCACCTAAGGTAACTCCTACTAGCAAACGCTAATTTGCCGAATGATGTCATAACACAATGGTTCATGAATGGACTAAATGCACAACTGAGATAGGTAATGATTATTTGGTGCATCGATGGCATGAGATTGGATGCAATAATCAAAATGGACCTACAATTGGAACATAAAGTAGGAGGATTCACTGAAGATCTGGAATGGGCAAAGTCTGGAAAAAGTAATGCTGACGAAGCATTAAAGCAAGTTTTTTGTGTGAAGTGCAAAAATTTTAGACATGTAGCAACCAATTGTGATTTAAACCAAGTTTATTATGCAATTTGTGAAAATGGGAGCCATTCTATTGATATGTGCCCGTACAATGCCAAGGCATAAAATAGACTTGCAGTCAATGCAATTCTATAGGAACTTGGTGAGCTACGAAAAGGTATGTCCCTCCTTAGATGCAGAATCAAACTTATTCCTCGTATACAAATTTTAGAACACCACAAATTGGTAACTACAATTCTCAACGATGGAATCAAGGAGCAGAAAAACACCACAAATCAAACATTGGGTCATATCCACAGGCACTACAAAGATGCTCAAGGTTATGACAAAAGGAAGAAGGATTGTCAAAACCCCATAGCAAATATGGTAGTGATTTCACTGGTGGAGATGTAAGTAGCAACCGTCTAGACTCGTTTTGGTAGGATTTTGCAACCTGCTATTGAAATATTTGAACCAGGATTCAAGGACTAGCAGAAAAAATTCTCCAAGGCAACTCAGTGGGCACAAGCCAAAGCTATTATTTTTCCTAATCTTGTATTGGTTACTCTTCAACAAGTAGAACCGTCCGTACCCAAAGTAACCAAACCGACAATAGTGGATGTATTGAAATCATCAAGAACAACATCGACATGACCATCATATATTATAGCCTGGGACATACTATCAAAAGCCCTAATTATGCTTCCTTTAGGTCAATTATTGTTGTTTGTTCCTGATATATATTTTTTTAAAAATAAGAAAATTATAGTAATGGTGAAACATATAGATGTACAAAGGTGCAGGTGCGTATAGATGAAACGTATAGATGAAGTCTAATCTGTTGCAGGTGCCTAGAAGGATCTCCTTATAGCTCAGAGAGAGGTTGAGTTGCTAGCAAATAGGTTGAAGATAGCTCCAGAAAATTTGAGCATGCCTGCAATTGAAGAAAAGGTGTGGGAGGTCCTCCACATTGCCACAAAATATACATACTTCACCATTAATAGTAATCTTCCTGGCTTTGGCACCACACCATATCCCATTATGTATGATGAGCCAGAGCAGGACAAAGTGCTTTATATTGTAAGGAAGATTCCAAATACATAAAAATCTGTGATGCCACTATGAGGCATTCCAATTAACCTTCCACCTAGAGTTCAACTTATGCAGAATGAGTTGGACAGAGCCCTTCTTCTTTTTAAATAGCTTCTAGATGTCTTGAGCAATCTCCAAAAGTTGAACTAGTCTTCTTTTGGTGCATTGTAGCAGTTTGTCCTCAAGCATTCTTTTATGCTTCAGGATCACTTGTAAACAACCAGGAGAAAAATCAGCAAATTCTTTGATTTGATGATCAATCATGGGGACACTTGCATCAGTTAAATCATTCCATCAAGTAAGACCATTTTGGAGTATTTATGTTCCTTAATTCCAAGATGCCCATTATTCTAGAGAGAGAGAGAGAGCCATCCTGTCCATATGTTATCATGCAAAAGAAATTCAGAATAAGTGAAAAACTTGTAGGAGTTAGATGTCTGCAGAAGCGCATGAACAACACAAGGAAGAAGAAGAAGCTTGGAGCACAACACACAATACTGAATGCATTACCACTAGAATGTACAAAGATAAGTAGCCCATTAGGGCAATATGCATATATACAAGCCGGGGAAAAAAACCTCCTAAAGAGGGAAAAAAGTGCCCTAATGGTCCTAGAGTGTTCACACATATCACTACCTAAATATATCAAAAAATCCCCCTGGGAATGATGCAGTGAACAAGGAGTTGGCACTCATGTATAAGGAAATGCCAAGCTATGTGGAATCAAATAAAAAAAGAAAGTAAGCCCGAAGCTTTGTGGAAAGCTTCAAACTTCTCCCTAGGCAGAGCCTTCATAAAAAGGTTTGCAATGTTCTCCTGCGTGGCCACATATGCCAAGCTAATCTCCCTAGCAGAGAACCTCTCCCTGACATAATGATAATGCACCTCAATGTGCTTAGTGCAAGCATGGAACACAAGGTTCCTCAAAACTGCCAATGTGCTCTGACTATCAGTGAAGATGGTGATGGCAGAAGACTGACCAACACCCAAATAAGCCACAAGGCGTCTGAGGCACGTACACTCAACAGTCACTGTGAAAGCTTCCCTATACTCAACTTCACAACTGGAAGTGGCCATAGTAGGTTGCTTCTTGCTCAACCAAGATATACATGAGCTACCAAGCATGAAGCAAAATCCACTAGTGGAAACATGAGTGTCATAACAACCAACCCAATCACTATCAGAAAAAACATGCAAATTTGGTGGTAGTGATCCCCACTTGGGATAAAACAATTCAAGTAGCCGGGTAACACTCAAGTAGCAAAAGATGCGCTTAACCGCCTACCAATGCTTGACACCTGATGAATGCATAAACCTGCTCATCTGTGAGACAACAAACTGAATATTTGGTCGAGTAATGCATAAGTAAATCAAGCATCCAACAACCCGCTGATAGAGAACAACATCAAATGCATCTCCAACATCATGAAGACTCAATCATAAATCTGTCTCCATAGGAGTGGCAATAGGCTTACAATATTCAAGGCCAAAACGTTGCAATAATGTGTCCATATATTTCATTTGACACAAAGCCATTCCACCATCAACTTCCATAAACTGAATGCCCAAATAGTGATGAAAATGCCTGAAATCAGACATCTCAAATGAGGCATGCAAATCAGCCTTAAAATTAGCAATATGCATGTCATGAGGACCAATGAGCAGCATGTCATCAACATACACCACAATGATCAGAAGTACATCATTAGCACGCTTAACATATAAGGTGCTTTCAGTTGGACTATTCTCAAAACCATGTGCAATGAGATAGGCATGTATCTTTTCATACGAAGCACATGGTGCTTGCTTTAAACCATATAATGCCTTGTTTAACATGTACACCTGGTTTTCATGCCCTTTTTGCACAAAGCCACGGGGCTGAAAAACATACACTTCTTCATGCAAGTCACCATTCAAAAATGTTGTTTTAATGTCCAATTGATGTGCATTCCAACCATATTTAGCTACAAGTCCACAGATGCTATGAAGAGTAGCGATTCAGCAAGTAGGAGCAAAGGTTTCATCAAAATCAATGCCTCTTTCCTACGCATAACCCTTTGAAACAAGCCTAGCCTTATACCTGTCAACTATTTCGTCAGGTTTAGGCTTCAGCTTGTATACCCACTTAGTGCAATTGGCCTTCTTGCCAGGAGGCAAGTCATATAATGACCAGGTACCATTTTTCATGATAGCATCATATTCAGATTGCATTATAACCATCCAATGTTCAAAATTTTGTGCTCCATCAAATAAAACATGTTCAACCTCATCATAGAGAATAGAGGCAGCCATAGCATAGCAATCTGATGCAAAAAAGGCACTATGAGAGCTTGACTGAGTACGATAAGATAGAGGTGCATCTAATTTGCTATCATGCAAAGTTTGCACCAGCCATTTTTGCATAGTTTTTTGTGTGCTCAATATAAGCTCTCATCAACAATGCATCGTGTAAATTTGCATGAGAAATGGAATGATATGCATCATCGTATGAAACCTGCAAAGGCTCACAAGTTGTCTCATTAGGACCAACACTAGACTGTCCACATGTAAAAAGAGGCAGGAAAGTATCATACATGTCTTTGGAGCTAACAGATGTCTCCTTAGTACATGATAGCAATGGCTGAATAGCATCTTCCACAAAAACAACATCACAACTAGCCAACATGCATTTTGTTCGTGGATGGTACAGACAATAGCCTTCACTTTCAGAATTCTACCCAACAAAAATACATTTTATAGCTTTATCATCCAATTTTTAGTGATGTTGTTTAGGCACTAATGCATATGCAAGACAACCAAACACACACAGATGAGCAACAAATGGCTTGCGACCATGCCAAGCCTCATATGGAGTGATAGACTGCAGCGCTTTAGTGGGACACCTATTTAGTACATATGCTGCACACATAACAGCCTCAAGCCAAAAACTATGTGGTAAAGCCTAACTTTTGACCATACACCTCGCCATCTCCATGAGTGACCTGTTCTTTTGTTCAGCAACTCCATTCTATTGAGGTGTATATGAAATTGTACACTGATGTTTTATCCCATGTTCAACCAAAAATGCATTAAAGTCAGAAGACATATATTCCCCCCCTTGATCAGAATGGAGGATGCCCATTTTACATGATGAGAGATTTTCAACCAAAACCAAAAACTATTTGAAACCCATAAACACTTCGAACTTTGCTTTCAATGGATATACCCATGCGTGCCTAGAAAATCATCAATAAAAGTCACAAAATAAAGGTAATTTCCCAAAGAGGGAGTCTCCATAGGACCATAGACATCACTATGAACAAGCTGCAATTTCTATGTAGCTCAAACTGAACCATCTTTTGGAAACGAGGAACGCTACATTTTGCCCAAAATATAGCCTTCGCATACATGTTTATCAGGTGCCTCAAGTTTGGGCAAAGAGAACACCACTTCAAAAATTTCTGCAGGCGTAGCAAACTAGTAAAATTCACATGACCAAAGTGTGCATGCCAAAGCTTTGCATTTGACATAGCCTGAGAATCATGTACTACACATGCTAAATCATTCACAAATTTTTCATAATCTATGAGCTTATACAACCCATGAGATAAAATGCCAGAAGGAATAATCACATCGTCATTTGACAGATCATGAATTGTACATCTGTCATCAACAAATTTCACAACCAAGCTAATCTTGGTTAAAACCGAAACTGATAACATATTCTTCTTGATCCTTGGCACAAATAAAGCATCTGACAAAGTGAAAGAACTACCATTAGCAGTATTCAGAATGATCTTAACAACTCCCATGATAGGATAAGAGGAGTTTTTGGCGCATGTGACAGTATTCCTTGTAGGGGCAGGCTCCATTGAAGAGAAGAAACTGTGTTGTGAGGTAATATGTTTTGTTGCCCCACTACCAAAGTACCAAACATCTGAGTCTACTATAGACATGCACTGCTCATGAGAAGATGGGTCAAAACTACAAACAGTAGCAAATGCCCATTCTTCATCCTGCACAAGATTACCATACTCTATTTTTGGTGTAGGGGCCTTTGTAACAACCATTCCGGCCTCTTTCTTCTTTGCCTCTTTAGCAGCCAGTTTTGGATAGTTCTTAATGACATGATCATTTGCTTTATAGTATTTGCAAAACAGTTTCTTCTTTTCTGATTTCTTGTCATCTTTGTCTTCCTTATTCAATTGTGCAGAATTAGCAAGTTTTTGCTTACTAGTTGAAGAGCTCCATTTCCTTTGCCCTTCTGACTAGCCAGGAAAGCTTGATCTACAACACACATAATAGAATTGTTTTGCCTAGACTGATCTTCCTACAATAGAACATAAACTAACTCTTAAAATGTTAAGGCATTTGGATTGCCTTTCATCATCAACCAAAGAGTAGAAGCAAAACTCTGATGTGATTCAGGAAGACCATTTAAAACAGTCTGTACAAGTGTCAGGAAGGATTTCATCAGCAAAAATCAATTTTTTCTTAAAATCCTTGATATTTGTCAGAAAATTGTCCATAGAATCACCTTCATTCATGTGCTCACTCTCCAATTGTTTTCGGAGGTAAGAACCACGAGCCTCATTCTTAGCCTGGTATAATGTGGTAAGTGCATACCAAGCATCCTTAGCTATTTTGCAAGAGCGAATGTGAGGAATAATGGCAAGTTTGATAGACAAGGCTATCAATGCATGTGCCTGGGCATCTTTGCCATCCCAACGAATTTTCTCTACATTAGGTGCAGTAAAAACCGCAGCATGAACAGGAGTCTATAGAATATCACCATCATTGACACCTTCAGTACCTGCAGTTGTAATAGTTGCAGGTGTGATAGGATGTTTTTCAACACCTACACAATGTTCCATAGTCCTTTTGCAACCAATACATGTCGCATCATATAAACCCTGAATGGGAGTTGGTACCATCCAACTTATCCTCAACAACCAAAATTCGGAATACATGATTGCTTTCAGCCATAGTCGGTGACTAAAATACCTTGATGCAAAAAATTGACTGTATCTCAAAAAGTTGAACAGAACTGCCAAGACAAATTCTTCTAAACCTGTAGCATACTTCAAGATGCTTATAATAGTGAACCAAAATTGGTATATACCTTTGGCACAAAAAGATGAAATAACCTGCATAAGTGTTGCGATAGTGCATTCAGAGGCCAAAATGAGCTCATATCCTAATTTTGGCACGTTGCGTACGCTTAGAACTCTGAAACATCCTGAGTATGCTCACCAAAATTCATGCAATTTTAAGACTGCAACTCGAGAGGTGTCGACGATGCCCTAGATGAAGCGGCGACATGCTCTAATACCAATTGTTGGAGTTAGACATCTGCGGAAGCACGCAAACAACACAAGAAAGAAGAAGAAGCTTCAAGCACAACACACAATACTGAATGTATTACCACTAGAATAAGATAAGTAGCCCATTAGGGCAATAGGCATATATACAAGCCGAGGAAAAAAAACCTCCGAAAGAGGCAAGAGAGTGCCACGGTGGTCCTAGAGTGTTCACACTCATCACTACCTAAATATATCAACAAAGCTTGGGGTTAGGGCTATAGTACTTTTTAATTGTGATCCAGGCTTGCCATAGCCTGTAGCAGAGGTTGCTACCCACAAGAGAATATAAATGAGGAGAGAGAATGATATCCCATAACGAGTGATTTTTCTAGGATTTATAGTCAACTAAAGCAAAATTGTTTATATTCCTTTCAATCAACATAGCCCAAATATCTTGAGAATCAATGGCTCTGGCTATCCATTTGGCACCGAGGTGGATAGCCATCTTAGGAGGACACAAAATTCCAAGACCCCCTTCCTTTTTAGGCAGGCAACATATGTTCCAAGCAACCTTAGGGATTTTATTGTGTTGGGGACTGCCTCCCCAGAGAAATCTCCTAGAAAGAGCAATCACTTGGTTATAATGCTTTTTATAAGGCATCCAAAAAGATAAGAAATAAGTAAGAGAGGGCAAGACATAGTGATTTAACACAAAAACCCTGTGAGATATGGATGATTGACAAGCATACCAATTAAAAATTTTGTTCCTGAACCTCTGCGTAACCCAATCCCATCTTTGATTGAGGGAAACCTGAAAACCCATGGGGATGCCCAACAATCTAAAGACTTCTCCATCCTTATTGATGTCACAACCAAGAGTAGATATACAATCAGGAGTGAAATTGCTAGAGGATTTAAAGGCTATCTTTTTATGATTGATATGGGACCCACTAGCAAGAAAAAAAAAACATTGAGGTGTTCAAGCACACATTTGGAAGAATTAGGGTCGACTTTAACTATGATGTTTGTGTCATCAGCAAAAGCCTAAAGGCAAAGTTGAGTGTCAGCTTCAGGGATATCAATTTCCTCTAGCTTCTTGTTATGCAATGCATCTTTTATGAGCCAACCTAGGGCATCACTAGAGATAGCAACAAGCAAGGGGGCATCCTTGCTTGATGAATATTCTAAGTCTGAGAGTGGGGGAGAGGGTACCATTGATGGACACTTTGGAGTGAGCATTACCAAAAAGGGTGCTAATAGCTTTTATAAAGTTTCTTCCAACACCTATATCCTGAAGGGATTGGAGCACAAACTCCCACTCTATCCTATTGTAGGCCTTATCAAAGTCATTTTTAAAGAAAAAAAGGCTGATTCGACTCATTGGCATAATCTATTCCTTCCCAAAAGAAATTTAAAAAAATCCTTTGTGCTCAGGGAGGATAATGTCCTTCATCAAGGGACTAAGCCTCGTAGCAAGAGTAGAAGCAAAGATCTTATAAATGGTGTTCAAACAGGTAATAGGTCTCCAATTGTTTAGGTCCTCTTTTGTGAATCAATTTTATAACCCTAGTATTGATTTCAATAGGAAGAGTGCCTTGACTAATAGATTCTTTCCACATCAAGAGAATCAAGGGAGTCAGGAAATCTTTTAGCATAATGAAAAACTCATTTTGAAGGCCATCAAGGCCAGGAGTTTTGCAGTGTTTCAATTTACCTATGGTTTCTTTAATCTAACCGGCAGTGAGGGGCAGGTCTAGCAAGGCATCCAGGCTAAGAGGGATAATTTTTTTCCTTTTAAGAGCAATGGTGGTTTTGGCTCCATAGATATCCTTCCACCACTTGGGAGAACTAGAGAAAACATCAGTAAAGAAGCCAGTGGCCTCCTGCGAATTCTCCTCAATAGTGATTGCAAATCCACCTATCTTTTTCATCAACATAGGAATGAAACCATTACTTTTTTTTTCAACAGAGAAAACATACTCTTGTTAGGTCTATCCAGATTTCCTGCTCAAAAGTCTCTTTAGGAGGAGAGAATGCTACTAGCTTCAATGTAACCCTCATATCTAAGTCTATCCTAAAGCAATAAAATTCTATCCATATTTTGAGGGCCTTGAGAGGCACTAAGTGGAAATTTCTCGATAGATGGCTTGCCTTCTACTAGCTCTGAGGGCTATCTTAAGATTTTTATAGTAAGTGAACAAAGCATGAACCTCTCGTATGGCTTTGGACCAAGCCACAAGAGGGTTGGGGCATCTGCTAAAGTGAAAGGAGAAAATGTTTTTGGTTTTCTCCAACACACAGGGAATTTTCAACAACGAGGGGCCTAGGTGAGGCCACCCGTACTTGTAATTGGGGAAATTTTGACTAAGAGAGATCAAAAGGGGAGTGTGGTTTGAAATGCAAATGAAATTGTCACAAGAGACTTTAATATCCTAGATTTACTGGGAGAAAGGAATGTTCATGTAACATCTGTCAAGTTTGGCTACTAGGAAGTTGTCCCCGTTCTGTCTGTTATTCCAAGTAAAGCCAAACTTATTTGAGATATCATAAGGTCTTGATTAGCCACAAGTCTAAGCCAAGAGTTCCACTCGACCATGAATGGAAGAGGCTCTTTTAACAATATCTTTGATGGATGGTCGTGACCATGTTGAAATCCCTAATAATTAATAGGGGGCCAGGAAGGTTGCATAACTCTTCCTAACATTTAGCACACAGGGAAGGACAATTAGCAGCATACAAGTTGACCAAAACACAGTCAAGGGGCTTCTTAAGAGATACCCCAATCCATTGATGAATAGGACTATAAAAATTGTCTTGAATAAGGTGGCTGAGGAAGTGTGCTATATCGATTGAGGCACCACCTATACCCTGAGGGTGGTTAGTAGAAAACCAATTGTGATTCCTAGAAACAACATCAAGGTGCAAGGGAAGTTTAGAACCAATTTTAATCTTCTGGAGGCATAAGAAATCAAGAAAAATTGAAAGATCATGCATCCACTTGGCTAAACACTTAGCTCTAACGGGATCAAACATGCCTTTAATATTAAAAGAAAGAATTTTTATACGATTCATGATAAAAAAAAACAAATAGGATGAACCTCTAAACTGTTAGACAACATTACTTTCTAATGTTTTTGGTTAACTTATTTGGAGAAACAGAGTTTTTTAGAATGTGTTTCCTTTTGGGCTTAGAAATGCCCTCTCTTCTTCTTGCCCTGGTAACTGTTTGAACAGAGGGGCTTCATTTTCTTTTTGGTTACTCTGGAAGTTGTCCAATTCCAGACCAATTTGTTGAAAACCTCTAATTTCAGAGTTGTCATGATTGTTTAATTCAACTGCAAATTTTACTCATCAGAAGGAGAGAAGTTAGTATTGAAAATTGGATCACGAATAAATTCTGAAGTCACATTCCAAACATTATTTCTTTTTTTTGTTACTATAGTCCAACCTTCATTAGGCTCAATCTGGTGAGACTAAATCTCTCTGGGAGAAGAGTGAACTAGTTGGTCCATGTGGCGGGAGGATTCCCCCTGAAATTCAAAGATCATTTTTGTTTGATTAGGCAAGGAAAAATTTTCTCCTAACTCCTTAAATGGATGTTATACTCCTCTAGAAGAATATCAAAAGAATTGTTCCAAGTTTTACCTTTCTTTTTGGTCTATTTTTACCTAGGGCTTCTTGAGGGTAGTACTATGAGCGGCTTTTGGAGCTTGTAGATCATCCGAATGGTGGTCTGAAGGGCGTTGACTATTCTCCTTGAGGAGAGGACAATCCCTAATCCAATCTCCTTGTTTATATTATTTAAAACAGTCATTTGATAAATTTCTAAAGGAGACCTTTTGTTCATATAGACAAAAACCATCAGAGTCCTTGATTTTGAGTGTAGTTTTCACAAGCTTAGAAATGTTGATTTCTACTAAATTTTGAGGATCCCATTTAGGATTAATCTCTAGCCCTTTGACCCAAAGTTTTACCAAGAAGTGAGCATAAGCCCTCTACCCAAGGGTCAAATTTCACGCATAAGTCTAGGAATTCTACCTAGACCAACACCTTGGTTGGTTTGGGTCCACGAGGATTGAATCCTAAGAACCATCTAAAAAAAGAGATGGGTGTTGATCTGATGATCAATTCCCCTCAGTGATAAATTTCAACGTGCTACTCGAGTCATCAAAGGTGAACAAATAATATCCATTTGGTAAGTATTGGATTTGTTTGACAAACAGAACTTTAAGTTCCCAATTGGACCTGATCCATTGCTTAAGAACCTCCTAGGGAGGCCTTGGCCCATGGCATAGGGCTATAACCACCTTATCAGCAAGTTGTGATTGCCAATGAGTAAAACAATTCTTATTAATGACCAAAGTTGCATCCTCTATTAGGCTACTGTAACACACACCTTGTTTAATAAAACAATCGAGTGTAGGCATCAGGGATCCCTTTCACTTATCCAACATAAGTTCAGAAAGCTTACCTGCTTGATTGAACAAATCAAAAGAGGGGATACCTTGAGCAACCGCATCAACAAAGGATTTAGGGGTGTGAACTGAAGCAATTCGAGGTGCATTCTTCTGTAGCAGGTGGGTAGATTGAGAACCACACTCGGAGACAACAAACTGAATATTTGGCCGAGTAATGCATAAATAAATCAAGCATCCAACAACTTGCTGATAGAGAACAACATCAAATGTATCTCCAACATCATGAAGACTCAATCGTAAACCTATCTCCATAGGAGTGGCTTTAGGCTTATAGTCTTCAAGGCCAAAATGTCGCAATAGTGTGTCAACATATTTGGTTTGACACAAAGCCATTCCACCATCACCTTGCATAAACTGAATGCCAACATAGTGATGCAAATGCCCAAAATCAGACATATTAAATGAGGCATGCAAATCAGCCTTAAAATTAGCAATATGCATGTCATGAGGACCAGTGAATAGCATGTCACCAACATACACCACAATGATCAAAAGCACATCATTAGCACACTTAACATATAAGGTTCTTTCAATTGGACTATTCTTAAAACCATGTGCAATGAGACATGCATGTATCTTTTCATACCAAGCACGTGGTGCTTTTTTTAAACCATATAATGCCTTCTTTAACCTGCACACCTGATTTTCATGCCCTTTTTGCACAAAGCCACGGGGCTGAAAAACATACACTTCTTCATGCAAGTCACCATTCAGAAATGTTATTTTAATGTCCAACTAATGTACATTCCAACCATGATGATCTACAAGTGCACAGATGCTACAAATAATAGTGATTCGGCAAGTAGGAGCAAAGGTTTCATCAAAATCAATGCCTCTTTCCTACACATAACCCTTTGCAACAAGCCTAGCCTTATACCTGTCAATTGTTCTATCAGGTTTATGCTTCAGCTTGTATGCCCACTCAGTGCCAATGGCCTTCTTGCCAGGAGGCAAGTCACATAAAGACCAAGTACCATTTTTCATAATAGCATCATATTCAGATTGCATTGCAGCCATCCAATGTTCAAAATTTTGTGCTTCATCAAACAAAACAGGTTTAGTCTCATCACAGAGACTAAATGCAGCCATAGCATATCAATCTCATGCAAAAGAGGCACTATGAGAGTTTGAACAAGTATGATAAGATGAGGTGCACCTAATTTGCTGTCACACAAAGTCTGCACCAGCCATTTTTTTGACATAGTTTTTTGCCTAGTCAATATTAGCTCTCTCATCAACAAGTGCATCGTGTAAATTTGCATGAGAAATGGAATGATCTGCATCATCACATGAAACCTGCAAAGGTTGAGAAGTTGCCTCATTAGGACCAGCACTAGACTGTCCACCTATAAAAAGAGGCAGCAAAGTATCATACATGTCTTTGGAGCTAACATATGTCTCCATAGTACATTATAGCAATGACTAAATAACATCTTCCACTAAAACAACATCACAGCTAACCAGAATGCATTTAGTCTATGGATGATACAAACAATAGCCTTTACCTTTAGAATTGTACCCAACAAAATTACATTTTACTGCTTTATCATCCAATTTTCTGTGATGTTGTTCAGGCTGTAATGCATATCCCAGACAACCAAAAACATGTAGATGAGCAAGATATGGCTTACAAACATGCCAAGCCTCATATTAAGTGATAGATTGCAACACATTAGTGGGACACCTATTCAGTACATATACTGCACACATAACAGTCTCAAACTAGAAACTATGTGGTAAAGGTTGACTCTTGACCATACACCTCACCATCTCCATGAGTGACCTGTTCTTCTGTTCAACAACTCCATTCTGTTGAAGTGTATACGGCGTTGTACAGTGATGTTTTATCCCATGTTCAGCCAGAAATGCATTAAAATCAGAAGACATATATTCCCCCCCTCGATTAGAATGGAGGATGTCCATTTTATATGCTGACAGATTTTCAACCAAAATAAAAAACTGTTTGAAGCACATAAACACTTCAGACTTTTCTTTCAATGGATATACCCATGCGTGCCTAGAAAAATCATCAATGAAAGTCACGAAGTAGATATAATTTCCAAAAGAGGGAGTCTGCATAGGACCATAGACATCACTATGAAAAACTTGTAATTTCTACATAGCTCGAGTTGAACCATCTTTTGGAAATGAGGAATGCTGCATTTTGCCCAAAATACAGCCTTCGCATACATGTTTACCGGGTGCCTCAAGTTTGGGCAAAGAGGACACCATTTCAGATTTCTGTAGGCATAGAAAATTAGTAAAATTTGGATGACCAAAGCGTGCATGCCAAAGCTTTGCATCTGACATAGCCTGAGAATCATGTACTACACATGCTAAATCATTAGGTTTTTCATAATCTATGAGCTTATACAAACCCATGAGATAAAATGCCAGAAGCCATAATCACATCGCCATTTGACAAATCATGGACTGTACATCTGTCATCAATAAATTTTACAACCAAGCTAATCTTGGCTAAAGCCGAAACTGATAAAAAATTCTTCTTGATCCTTGGCACAAATAAAGCATCTAACAAAGTGAAAGAACTACCATCAACAGTAGTCAAAATGATCTTACCAACTCCCATGATAAGATAAGAGGATTTGTTGGCGCATGTGATAGTATTCCTTGTAGGGGGAGGCTCCAATGAAGAGAAGAAACTACGTTGTGAGGTAATATGTTTGGTCACCCCACTATCAAAGTACCAAACATCTGAGTCTACTGCACACATGCACTGATCATGAGAAGATGAGTCAAAATTGCAAACAATAGTAAACACCCATTCTTCATCCTACACAAGATTAGCAGACTCTATTTTCAGTGTAGAGGTCTCTGCAACAACCATTCTGGCCTCTTTCTTCTTTGCCTCTTTAGTAGTCAATTTTGGATAGTTCTTAATGACATGATCATTTGCTTTATAGTATTTGCAAAATAATTTCTGCTTTTTTTATTTCTTCTCATCTTTGTCTTCCTTCTTCAATTGTGCAGAATTAGCAGATTTTTGCTTACTAGTTGAAGAGCTCCATTTCCTTTTCCCTTTTGAATAGCCAGGCAAGCTTGATCTGCAACACACATAATAGACCTGTTTTGCCTGGAGTGATCTTCTTGCAATAGAGCAGAAACTAACTCTTCAAATGTTAAGGCATTTGGGTTGCCTTTCATCAACCGAAGAGTAGAAGAAAAACTCTGATATGATTCAGGAAGACCATTTAGAACAGTTTGTACAAGTGAACTATTAGGAAGGATTTCATCAGCAGAAATCAATTATTCCTTCAAATCCTTGATTTTTGTCAAAAAATTATCCATAGAATCACCTTCATCCATGTGCTCACTCTCCAACTATTTTCGGAGGTAAGCAACACGAGCCTCATTCCTAGCCTAGTATACTGTGGTAAGTGTATCCCAAGCATCCTTCGCTGTTTTGCAAGAGTGAATGTGTGGAATAATGGCATGTTTGACAGATAAGGCTATCAATGCATGTGCTGGGGCATCTCTGCCATCCCAACGAATTTGCTCTATAGTAGGTGTAGTAGAAACCACAACACGAACAAGAATCTATACAATATCACCATCGTCGACACCTTCAACATTAGCTTCAGTACCTGCAATTGTAATAATTACAGGTGTGATATGATGTTTTTCAACACTCTACACAATGCTCCATAGTCCTTTTGCAACCAATACATGTCGCATCATATAAGCCCAGAACGGGTAGTTGGTACCATCCAACTTATCCTGAACAACCAACCTACGGAATACATCACTGCTTTCAGCCATGGCTGGTGACTAAAATACCTTGATGTAGAAAATTGATTATATCTCAAAAAGTTGAACAAAACTGCCTAGACAAATTCTCCTAAACTTGTAGCAGACTTCGAGATGCTTATAATGGTGAACCAAAACTGGAGTATACCTTTGGCACAAAAAGACAAAATAGGCTGCACAAGTGTTGCGATAGTGCGTTTGGAGGCCAAAATGAGCTTAGATCGTGTCTGCGGAAGCACGTGAACAACACAAGGAGGAAGAAGAAGAAGCTTGAAGCACAACACACAATACTAAATGTATTACCACTAGAATGTACAAAAATAAGTAGCCCGTTAGGACAATAGGCGTATATACAAGCTGAGGAAAAAAACCTCCTAAAGAGGGAAAAAACTGCCATGGTGGTCCTAGAGTGTTCACACGCATCACTACCTAAATATATCAACAAAACTTGGGGTTAGGGCTACAAGACTTTTTAATTGTCATCTAGGCTTGCCATAGCCCGCAGTAGAGGTTGCTACCCACAAGAGAATATAAATGAGGAGAGACAATGATGTCCCATAATGAGTGATTTTTCCAAGATTTATAGTCAACTAAAGAAGAATTGTTTATATTACTTTTAATCAACATAGCCCAAATATCTTGAGAATCAATGGCTCTGACTATCCATTTGGCAGCGAGGTGGGTAGCCATCTTAGGAGGACACAAAATTCCAAGATCCCCTTCCTTTTTAGGCAGACAACATATGTTCCAAGCAACCTTAGGGATTTTATTGTGCTGGGGACTACCTCCCTAGAGAAATCTCCTGGAAAGATCAATCACTTGGTTAAAATGCTTTTTATAAGGCATCCAAAAAGATAAGAAATAAGTAAGCGAGGACAAGACATAGTGGTTTAACACAAGAACTCTGTGAGAAAGGTTCTTTTACATTTAAGACGCCTGTCCTAGTACATTTGTCCTTATTCGGCGGCCGTCTAACACTGCTATTTCTATTGCACCTACTGCAGAGCAAATTCATTAGGATGGAAGAGATGCTCATGCACATGCATTGATATCTTTGTCTATCAAACGTGCTATTATTCCTCACATTCGCTCTTGTAGAACAGCATCGGTTTAGGCAGAATAGGTCCATTATGTGTGTTGCAGATCAAGCTTTCCTGGCTAGTCAGAAGGGCAAAGGAAAATGGAGCTCTTCTAATAGTAAGCAGAAATCTGCAAATGCTGCACATTCGAAGAACCAGGATAAAGATGAGAAGAAATAAAAAAAGCAGAAATTGTTTTGCAAGTACTGTAAAGGGAATGATCATATTATAAAGAATTGTCCAAAACGGGCTGCAAAAGAGGCAAAGAAAAAGGAGGCTAGAATGGTTGTTGCAGAAGCCTCTACACCGAAAACAGAGTCTGCTAATCTTCTGCAGGAAGAAGAATGGGCGTTTACTACTATTTGCAGTTTTGACCCATCTTCTCATGAGTAGTGCATGTCTACAGTGGACTCAGATGTTTGGTACTTTGACAGCGGGGTGACCAAACGTCTTACCTCGCAGCGCAGTTTCTTCTCTTCACTCGAGCCTGCCCCTACAGGGAATACTGTCACATGCGCCAACAACTCCTCTTATCCTATTATGGGAGTTGGTAAGATCATTCTGACTACTGCTGATGGTAGTTCTTTCACCTTGTCAGATGCTTTATTTGTGCTAGGGATGAAGAAGAATCTGTTATCAGTTTTTGCATTAGCCAAGATTGGCTTGGTTGTGAAATTTGTTGATGATAGATGTACAGTTCATGATATGTCAAATGGCGATGTTAATATTGCTTATGGCATTTTACGTCGTGGGCTGTATAAGCTCATAGACTATGAAAGATTTGTGAATGATTCGACATGTGTAGTTCATGATTCTCAGGCTATGTCAGATGCAAAGCTTCGGCATGCACACTTTGGTCATCTGAATTTTGCTAGTTTGCTACGCCTGCAGATTTTTGATATGGTGTCTTCTTTGCCCAAGCTTGAGGCACCTGGAAAACATGTATGTGAAGGCTGTATTTTGGGCAAAATGCAGCATTCCTCCTTTCCAGAAGATGGTTTAGTTCGGGCTATGCAGAAATTGCAGCTTGTACATAGTGATGTCTGTGGTCCTATGCAGACACCTTCTTTTGGAAACTATCTTTACTTTGTGACTTTCATTGATGATTTTTCCAGGCATGCATGGGTATATCCATTGAAGGCAAAGTCCGAAGTGTTTTTGTGCTTCAAACAGTTTTTGGTTTTGGTTGAAAATCTATCAAAATGTAAAAATACTCGTTCAGGCTCTCATAGTGCCTCCTTTGCATCAGATTGCTATGCTATGGCTGCATCTAGTCTCTATGATGAGAATGAGCCTGTTCCTTTTGATGAAGCACAAAATTCAGAAAGTTGGATGGCTGCTATGCAATCTGAATATGATGCTATAATGAAGAATGGTACTTGGTCTTTATGTGACTTGCCTCCTGGCAAGAAAGCCATCGGTACTAAGTGGGTATACAAGTTGAAGCATAAACCTGATGGTATAGTTGACAAGTATAAGGCTAGGCTTGTTGCAAAGGGTTATACACAGGAAAGAGGCATTGATTTTGATGAGACCTTTGCACCCACATGTCGTATGACTACTGTTCGGAGCATCTGTGCACTTGCAGCCCATAATGGTTGGAATGTTGCTCTTGATTCTCACAATGGTAAAAAGTGCTTACAAAGAGTCACAAAATGACTTATATACTTGTGCCTTAAAATTGGTCCTTTCACACAAGAGACTGGCAGTTTATTGACTAAAAGGCTAATTCCCTACTAATTTACAAAGGTAATGATACAAATCTCTATGGGTATGCATCTAGGGGACTCCTCTAGTGCATTTACATCGGAAAATATATTACAAAATGACTATGGTACAAAAATAAAGTGTCCAAATCGGAAAAGTTTTGGGGCCCTTCTTTTTCTTTGCATCTCTGCTCTTCTTTGCTCCGCAAAAAGGTGCAATACCTCATCTCTGATACATAGCTTCAAACAAACACCTCAAGAGATAGTTTGACTTGCAGGAAGATGATTTGGATAGTATCTAGAAAGATGGCCTATTCTAGAACTACCGACACCAACTAAACAAGTGGCATTTTTCTTGGATGGCTTGCTAAGCGCCAAGCTCATGTCTTATGTCTACTTAAAGGAACCTAGATCCATATAGCAATGTGTGCGCATGTGTATGAACATAGAGGATAACTTGGGCGATAATTAGATCTTTCAAAGATCTACAAAGACTCAAACAATGCTACTAGTTTCACTTCAAAACCATCTACTACAATAGATGAGCTAGCAGAGAAAGTAATTGAGAATATAGGAGTCTCAAGCAAGCATACCCCTAGGATGGTCTCAGTGAAGTGATGTTACACCTGTGGAGGAGACCATATGGCTAATGTTTTCCCAATCATTGCACAACCCCAAGGGAAGCCAAATGGCCAATACTACACAATAGAGAGATGACACACTAGCCACAATGTGCATGAATGCCCTTACAACAAGCAGGTGGTTAGGCAAAACTATCCTCAACCATATCAACAACAAGGAAGAAATCCAATTCAGTACCAACCCTCTCAATACTTTAGGCCTTAGTAGCCTTACCAACCATAATACCATGCTCAGCAAAGACCTCAACTAATGTTGGGTCAACAACCTTAGCCCTCAGCCAATGTGATCCCACTCACGTATGCGTCAATTGAGGGCAACATGAGTAAAGCCCTAGTACGTGCACCACTATTAATTTCAAAAAGTGATCCCAATACTCAAAGCTTTGACCCAACTAAGACAACCGAGACCCCAAGTACCTAGAGGTAAATGCTATACATGCTAGGGAGATCATTCCATTCGTGATTGTCCAATCCCTGCACTAGGACAACCCCAATGAGTGACAATTCAAGGATTTTGTCCTGATTGTGGCAAGGAACAGCTCTTAAGAGACTTCCCTAAGAGCCCAGTCAATGTACCAAAGGTACCAAAGGTTATTCCTATCAATGTAATTGGATTGGTAGTGGATTCCAATGGGAGTGTCACTACAACTGCCCCCATGCAAGTAGTCACTAGAGCTCAAACATTACAATGTAACCAAGGCTTAGGATAGGAAAAGAGTTATGAAGTTAGCGAGATTAAGAGAGTAAGTAATAAGAGGACAAGATCTTGGAAGGATAGCCATGAGTAGATGAAAAGACAATGGACAAAGAAGATGGTGTGAACATGATGAAAGTTTAAGGGATACTAAAGCTAAAATTATAGAAATCACATCTCAGACACACTCTCACACACCATCACCATCGCCATCACCGAACACTAATAAACCCCATGACCACCTAGAGTAGGATCAATCCTAACAGATCCTACTCCAAAGACCTAGACATGATGTTCAAGGCACATGAGGCCAAAACTGAAGAAGGGCCAAATGTGGCAAAATTAGATAAGTGTTACCCTAGATCCGATTTAGAAATTGAGAGGACTAAGCTCTGTGCAGAAACGGTGGAATTGGCTCAGACTATGTTTGAGGTCGGCCATCTTTTCAAGTGCACTAACTCATCCAAGGCACAATTGCACCTTGATGGATTGTTAGAGAGATAAGAGGAGAATAGCCAAATTGGGAAAATCATCTACATCTCAAGTAAATAATGATCGAAGTGGAAGAATAAGTTTGTCACCAAAGGAAGCTTATGTAGTTGATTCCACTAATATGAAAATCTCTTCCTCTGTGAAGCACTACTCATAAGCATTCTTACAAGAGATTCAAGAAGAGAAATGGGTCAAAGAGAGCGAGAATACCCCGCCTATTGAGATAGTGAATGATCTTCATGATCAATTCCCATAAGACATTCCCTCAATCTATGGGGAGCAACAAGATGTGCAATTAAGTGATCAATTAGACTTTGAGTCTAATTCCTTGTAGCAATTGCCTCATTTCACTGGCCCATGCGAGTTTAAGTCTATCAATGTGAGAGCATGATCATGGTAAAAATGAAGACTCGATCTTACCTAGAAATACAGATGTAGTGAAGAACAATAAAGTGCAGTGCCATCTGACTTTAGAGGAGCTACTCAAAGTTAAGTTAGAACTGTGGAAACACATGAGTGAAGGAGAAGAATGAAACACCTATCTCCCTATTACTTATTAGGGCTACACAACAAAGGTAATTTTGGACTCAGGTGTAGGAGTCACTATTGCTACTACTTCCTTGTGGAAGTGATGGGTCGCTAGCACTTAGATCAATGAGAATGAAACTACAGATGGCACATGAACATATTGAGATACCTGTATGACTACTAGAAGGCATAACTCTCACTACTTATGGTGTGTAGTTTGAACATACTTTGGCCATATGTTAATTTGGCAAGAACCACACATATGAGATGATCTTAGGTAGATCAATTGTAGATAGTGTAAGATTGGGTGGTGCAAGTTTGCATCAACTTAAAGAAAGTTAACGCAGACAATATCATATATAGCTATCAACTTCCTATCACTGAATATATGTTGGAACATGTAGCAAGAAAGGACGTCTACAACTTCCTTGATGTATTTTTTGGCTACAATCATATAGTTATTGCCCCAGAAGACCAATACGAGATGGTTTTTGCCATCTAGTGGGGAATTTTTGCACTTGGTGTGATGCTTTTTGGGCTCACCAATGCCTCTACTACGTTTCAAAGGCCGATGTGTCATGTGTTCAAAGAGTTCTTGTGTAAGAACTTAGAATTCTATATTGATGACTTATGCATTCATTCCAACATTAGACAAACACATATCCCTAAGCTAAAATCGATCTTTAACAAATGTAGAGAGTATCAGGTCTGCTTGAACCCTTGAAAAGTGTGTTTTAATGGTTAAGCAAGGCAAAATTCAAGGACACATAGTGTCAAAGAATGACATATCGACGGATGAAGATAAAGTTAAAGCCATAATGGAGTTATCCAGACCAAACAATTTCAAGGAAGTACAAGCTTTCATGGGGCATTATGATTATTATCGACACTTTATCCACATGTATGCATAGATAGATAGATAGATAGATAGATAGATAGATAGATAGATAGATAGATAGATAGATAGATAGATAGATAGATAGATAGATATGTGGATGATACAGACGATAGCCTTTGCTTTCAGAATTGTACCCAACAAGAATACATTTCACTACCTTATCATCCAATTTTTTGCATTGTTCAGGCACTAATGCATATGCCAAACAACCAAAAACACATAGATGAGCAACATATGGCTTGCAACCATGCCAAGCCTCATATGGAGTGATAGATTGCAGTGCTTTAGTGGGACACCTGTTAAGTACATATGCTGCACACATAACAACCTCAAAGCGAGAAACTATGTGGTAAAGCTTGACTCTTGATGATACACCTCACCATCTCCATGAGTGACCTATTCTTCTATTCAACAAATCCATTCTGTTGAGATGTATATGAAACTTTATAGTGATGTTTTACCCCACGTTCAACCAAAAATGCATTAAATTTAGAAGACATATATTCCCCCCCTCGATCAGAACGGAGGTGCCTATTTTAGATGCTGATAGATTTTCAGCCAAAACCAAAAACTGTTTGAAGCACATAAATACTTCTGACTTTGCTTTGAGCAAATATACCCATGCATGCCTAGAAAAATCATCAATGAAAGTCATTAGGTAAAAGTTTCCAAAAGAGGGTGTTTCGATAGGACCACAAACATCACTGTGAACAAGCTGTAATTTCTGATTAGCTCGCACAGAACCATCTTTTAAAAAGGAGGAACGCTGCATTTTGCCCAAAATAAAGCCTTCATAGACATGTTTTCTGGGTGCCTAAGTTTGGGCAAAGAGGACACCATTTCAAATTTCTACAAGCATAACAAACTAGCAAAATTCAGATGATCAAAGTGTGCATGCCAAAGCTTTGCATCTGACAGAGCCTGAGAATCATGTATTGTGCATGCTGAATCATTCACAAATTTTTCATAGTCTATGAGCTTATACATCACACAACATAAAATGTAAGAAGCAATAATCATGTTTCCATTTGACAGATCATGATTTGTCATCAATAAATTTCACAATCAAGCCAATCTTGGCTAATGCAAAAATTGATAACAGATTCTTCTTGATCCCTAGCACAAATAAAGCATCCAACAATGTAAAAGAACTACCATGAGTAGTAGTCAGAATGATCTTTTCAATTTCCATGATCGAATAAGAGGAGTTGTTGGTGCATGTCACAATATTCCTTGTAGGGACAAGCTCGAGTGAAGTGAAGAAATTGCACTGAGGTAATATGTTTGGTTGCCCCACTATCAAAGTACCAAACGTCTTAGTCTATTGCAGACATACACTGTACAGGAGAAGATGGATCAAAACTACAAACAATAGTAAATGCCCTCTGCAACAACCATTCTAGCCTCTTTTTTCTTTGCCTCTTTTGCAGCCAGTTTTGGATAGTTATTTATGACATGATCGTTTCCTTTATAGTAATTACAAAAGAATTTTTGCTTTTCTGATTTCTTCTCATCTTTGTCTTCCTTCTTCGAATATGCAGCATTTGCACATTTCTAATTACTAGTAGATGATCTCCATTTACCTTTGCCATTTTGACTAGCTAGGAAAGCTTGATTTGCAGCACACATAATGGACCTCTTCTGCCTAGACTGATCTTGTTGCAACAGAACAGAGACTAACTCCTCAAGTGACAAGACATTTGGATTTTGTTTCATCATCAAACGAAGAGTAGAAGGAAAACTATGATATGAATGAGGAAGATCATTCAAAATGATCTGCACAAGTGAGCTATCTGGTATAACTTCATCAGTAGAAATCAATTGTTCCTTCAAGTCTTTGATCTTTGCTAGAAAATTGTACATAGAATCGCCTTCATTCATGTGCTCTCTCCAGTTGTTTTTCGAGGTAAGCAACACGATCCTCATTCCTTGTTTGGTATAATGTGATAAGTATATCCCAAGCATCCTTAGCTGTTTGCAAGAGCAAATGTGAGGAATAATGGAACGTTTCATAAAAAAGGCTATCAATGCATGTGCCTGAGCATCTCTGCCATCCCAACCAACTTGCTCTACAGTAGGTGCAATTGGTATTGCAGCACAAACAGGAATCTATAGAATATCACCATATTCGATGCTATCTACATCAACTTCAGTACTTGTATTTTCAAGTGTAATAGGACGTTTTTAATCACCTTGCACAATATTCCACAATCCTTTTACGACCAATACATGACACATCATATAAGCCCACAATGGGCAATTCGTACCATCCAACTTATCCTCAACAACCAACATATGAAATACATCACTGCTTTTAGCCATGGCCATTCTGTAAAATACCCTGATGCTGAAAATTGACTGTATCTCAAAAAGTTGAACATAACTACCCTGTTGCATTTTTCTAAACATGTGGCAGACTTTGACATTCTTATACTGGCAAACCAAAACCTATATATATCTTTGGCACAAGAAGATGAAATAGCTAGCACAAGCACTGTGATAGTGTGTTTGGAGGCCGAAACGAGCTCATATCACGATTTTGGCACACAAAGCAAAGTGGGTTTTTATCTCCTAATCACCCTAAGTTCATGTGATTCTGAGACTATGACCAGAGAGGTGTCGAAGATGCCCTAGATGAAGTGGCGACTTGCTCTGATCCCAATTGTTGGAGTTAGATGTCTGTGGAAGCACACAAACAACACAAGGAAGAAGAAGAAGCTTGGATCACATCACACAATACTGAATGCATTACCACTAGAATGTACAAACATAAGTAACCCATTAAAACTATAGGTGTATATACAAGCCGAGGGAAAAAAAACCTCTTAAAGAGGGAAAAAAGTGCCCCGACAGTCCTAGTGTGCTCACAGACATCACTACCTAAATATATCAACATGATCTTTCGATAGCTTATGCAAGTAGGTAGTTAAATGTGGCTAAGTGAAATTACACCAACATGAAAAGAGAAGGATCCAGCATGATATATGCGTTCAAAAAGTTTAGACATTATCTGATTGTAAATAAGTTAAAATTTTTTATAGACTATCAAGTGCTACTCTATCTGGTGAATAAACCTTGTAGTACTAGTAGATTAGTAATATGGTTCCTCTTACTAATGGAATATGACTTTGAGGTGGTTGTTTGAAAAGTTAAAACCCACCTTAGACCGGACTCACCTTTCTAGACTCACCCTAGGAGCGTCCCCGTAAGGAGAGTTAGATGAACTTACTGAAGCTTACTGATTCAGCCTAGAGGTTATACCTAATTGGGCCAAAACTATTATGCCTATTCTAAATTTTGGACCCAAGTATCCTGTATTAAAAGCCAAAGGTAAAGAAGTGGTGAGATCCCAAAAATATCACATAATTGTAGGCAGTGAGAGATGAGGAAGAGATGGACATCCTAGACTTTGTGTCCATGAAAGTGAATATCTAAGGATTCAAGGTGTGTTAGGTGGACATTTTGGAACAGATCGGGTGATCAAAGCTATACTGTTTGCAAGACTTTGATGACCAACCCTCCACATGGATGCTCATACCTATGTGAAGTGGCGTGATATTTGTTAGTGGACTTCATATCTGATACTGTTTGGGCTCCTAAACCCAAGGGAAAATGCCTTACACACTCTTATGTTTTGCTCCAACTCCTTGAAATGAATCGAGTTATATTACTTGAAGTCCCCAATTTTATCTCTAATTGATAATTTCTTTTTAAGCAGTCAACAAAGATTTGAATTGAATTTCTCGAAGACTTCATCCATGGAGATTGGCATCCGAGAGAGAGAATGTCATGCCATTACAAAGTGACAACATGTTGACAATAGAAACACGAGTCATGAGTATTCACCAATTGATTTCTTTTAGTTATCAAACGGATATATTATACCAAATGCAAAAATCCAGGGCACAACAGCTCAACATGTGCGCTGAATCAACTGTATTGTGCCATTTGCCACACCACCGACCACACTACGGAGACTTGCCCGTACAATGCCAAGGTACAGAGCAGAGTAGTAGTTAATGCCATCATTCAGGAGCAGGGACAATCGGCTAGCCATTATGTACCACCACAGATGAGGAACACCCCGTACCAGGGATACAAGAATTATCGAGGAGGGCGGACAAATAACTTCGGACAAGCTCGATGGAATGCAGACACATCAGGAGAAGGTACTTCTAATCCAACTCCAAAATGTCATTTCTGTGGGGAAATAGGGCATATCCAGAGGTTCTGCAAAGATGCAGTGGAGTATGACAAAAAGAAAAAGGAATGGCAACATCCGATGGCAAATCTGGTGTATATCTCACCTGTGGATATGCAAACAGTAGCGGTACAAACACGATCGGGCAAGCAACTACAACCAGCTGTGGAGATCTTCGAACTAGGAATTCTTGAACAATTGAAGGCGTTCACAAAGGCAAGCAAGTGGACTACGCAAGAACAAGCTATTTTCCCTGATCCAGTTCCGGTGACGCAGCAAAGTATCCTGTCGGGGGTACTAGAGAAGCGAAATTTAACTCATATGGTACTAGAGTCCATACCAGAGACCGTACCGGAAACACCCAAAATTGATTCGGTGTGGGATGTTCTATCCAAGGCATCAATTACATTGCCATTGGGTCAATTATTGGCTTTGGTCCTTGGAGTTTGCCAACAGTTCTAGCAGCAGGTTAGCCCAGGCTCCTCGAGTGCTTCGGCAACAGCTACAATCCAACCGGAATTGGACCCAATGGTGGACCATACGTTACCACTGATTACGCTATGGTACAAAAATCACAAAATCACACAAGTCTTAATTGATGACAGATCTGGTGTTAATATTGCCACAACAACCCTTTACAAACGGCTGGGTTGGACGCAAATTGAACTTGTTCAATTCTTTGTACATATGGCTGATCAATCTCGAGTCCATCCGGTGGGCTTGGTGCGAGATATTCCGATTACTCTACAAGCTTCTATTTTCAAAATGACCTTTGTTGTGCTAGATTTACCAAAATTGAGCTTGGATTACAATCTGCTCTTTGGACGTCCCTAGCTAAAACAAGCTAAGGTAGTGCAAGACTGGTCAGCACATGAATTAGTCTTTAAAAATAATCACCGAAAATATGTTGTCCCGCTGGACAACATGAAACCCTATGACTTACATGCATGCCCATACTTAGAGGAGCCTGTACACATGTTGGATGGTCTCTCTGATGATGAGGAAGAAGCTTTTCTTACTACCAACAAGGATCTAATGGCACTTGACACTGTAGATTTATAAACGGTGGCTGATAACTGGAGTCCGACAGCTTGTACGGTGACACCACTGACCGGAGTGCATGAATCCAACATAGATCAGACCGTGGATGAGGCATTGCTTCAACAATTACTCCAGTCTAGAGACGATGAGGATAGGCCCCGATAGTTCTATGTACCGGAAGATCAGTTGATCACTTGCAATTCAGGTGATCAAACCAACCCACCACCAAGAAAGATAAAAGCAAGACTATTGGAGACTTTCCAGGAGCATCTGTTGCAGCTGCTGCGAGAGTTTGCTGATGTGTTTGCCTGGTGTGTACCTAAGTACCAACTTAGGGACTTGCGGAGAAAGAGACTATACCTCGATCCCCCTCAAGTGCATATAGTGGGGATTCACGCTTTATTTATCAATCCAAGGAGTATCAAAACCTAGCCGAGTGTATGAAGACATGATTCAAATGATGATCAATGCAAATGAGCTTCCCAAAGAGTGCAAACAAGGCAAAGACTAATCCAAACAAGCTTCAACTGTCAGTCATGGTGTCATGATACTTGGAGCAACATCCAACAGTAAATTGAGCTTTTCTCTCAGCTCCGAACTCTGAATATAGCAAATAGCATATGCATTTCAAAGTTCTTGAGAAGACGCATCCAATGTTGGTATTTTCACTCAATTCTGATGCTTCTACTTCAAGTTATGAGCAAAATACTGAGTCGCAAGAATGACCTTCCTACACTTCAACACTTTCTACACTTCACACACACCTTAACCACAACAAACAAACACTTTCATGGATAGACAACACTTCCTAACACTCTTTCCAAGCAACACACATGCATACAAGATCACAAAGAAGAAGATACAGAGAGGAGAAGACACAAATTCGAAATTTTGTGCTCTTGATTCTCACAATGGCAAAAAGTCTTTACAAAGAGTCACAAATTGACTTATATACATGTGCCCTAAAAATGGTCCTTTCACACAAGAGACCGGCACTTTATTCACTAAAAGGCTAATTTCCTACTAATTTACATGGGTAAGCTACTAATCTTCTGTGGGGATGCATCTAGAGGACTCCTCTAGTGCTTTTACATCGGAAATTATATTACAAAATGATTATGATACAAAAATAAGATGTTCAAATCGAAAACATTTTGGGGCCCATCATTTTCTCTGCCTTGTGCTCTTCTTCGCTCTGCAACACTCTCCCCCTCCTTGTCTCTATCGTCCCTTGACAGGCTTTACTTCTTGTCTTCAGTTTGTTGTCTGCATGCATCTTTTGGTCAGTTCTGCCTGTTTGTTAAACAGGTGTTCAATTTTGATGGCCTCTTCTTGATTCTTCTTTTACATCCTCTAGGCCTGATGCATTTATGTTGCCTGTTAAGTCGGGTTGCCACGCACACCACCAGTGGAAGGTATGAGGATGTGATCCTTCAGCCTTCTATCTAGACCTTCCAAAGACCCAGATGTTGAAGGACCTTCTTGTGGTTTCGGAACCGCTGGATATCTTCTTGCACATCTTCATGGATACTTTCCTGGCCCTGGTTCCTCCTTCCACCTACGTGCTTTTCCTTGATATCTGCCCCTGCGGGGCTCTGTGCAGAGAATTGGATGATGCCATCTGCACTCAATATATACCAGAAATCAGTGGCAAGCTGGTATCAAGAATAACTTTCACTTATCCTCATTGAAATTGTCAACTCTCCGAGTGTCGGTCGTCCCTTCCCCGTGGGTGTGAGAAAGGTAATACCTGGGATTTTTTCATTCTTATTTACATTTTTTATGTTTTTGCCTGAAAGAAAAACAGAAAAGTTAGTTCGTAGCCGAAGTAGTTATTAATTTTTGAGTGATTTTCTTAGATTATGTACATGTGCTCTCCTATTTCCCGAGAGGGAAATGTGCTTCACTATCCTGAAATAGAAGAAAATTGTGCCGAATGCTTGGCCTTGTAGTGTGGCCCTATCATGCATACTTTGGGTTCTGGTAACTCTAAATGTGTGCAACTCAAATTATTTGGTAGATGTATACAGCTTGTCTTGTCTTTCGGCATCCAAATCTACTTTATTCTGTTGGGACGGATTGTGTTCCCAACATTCCTGGTGAATGTGGTGCTTCTCATGTGGTGCTTCTGTTTTGTCTGCTTTTGAATCTTGGAGCGACATGTGAATCGTATGTAGACTCTTGCTTTATCCTGTAACGATTTATCTTTCGTCTTTTTGCCTTTAGATCATACTGATTCTCCTTGTGCTTTGACTCATCCTTTTTGATGATTGTCATTTGAGTACATGACTTGGGAATCCATATCCGCGTTCGGGCCGGCTGGGCATCTATCACCTTCTTCGGAATCCATACTTTCTTAATCCTTTGTGGAACTGGGTGTTCAATGTGACCTGCATTCTCATTCTGTTGTTGTTTCCGATGGCGAGAGCAGTCCTGTTGTTGAAGATATGCTGTCACTTGATCTTTTCTGATCCAAGCCCGTCTAGTGTAAGGAACGGGGTATATTGTGATGTGTGCCGATTCATAAGAGGCTTGCTGACTTGTCTCGCTCGTGCTCGGTTCCTCACTGAGGCTGTTATTGGGTAAGACACTAGTCTGGTGATTTACTGGATTAGAAGGTTGTGTGCAATCAAGATTTGGTGTGTCCTCACATGAAGTACTCGATGAAGAAGTTCCCATAGTGCGAGTGAACATACATTCATCATCATGTTCATTTAAGTGAGTTCTTGATTCTATACTTTTGGCTTTGATTGGTCGTTCATCTAGCATGATGAATACTTCACGATGTCCTATCTTGGCCGAGATGTATCCTAAGGCCAATTGAATAGTCACTTCATATTTGTATATCCAATCTTGAACTAACACGAGCTCTTCTAATAAATCCTGGTCGTGGCATACTAAGAGTTGCTGTTCCATTGTGTTGTTTCCGAGATGTAGAGGTAAGGTAATCTCTCCTATACATTTGGTAATTTTTCCTCCTATCCCAATCAGCTGTGCCTTAGATGGACGTAATTCTATTTTGAGTTTTTGAGTCAATGAAAATTTGATACAGCTTATAGCAGCTCCTGTGTCAATGAGAGCATCCACTAAGTGGTACTCTTTTGTTCCAGCACCTGAATTCAAATATGGTTGCGTCCTTTGCTGACCTAGGTCTTCAGTGGCTCTAAAATTAGCCATTGGGATGAGTTGCTTGCCTAGTCGATATCTCTCATCTCTTTCTCTCATCCACTCTTTTCTTTTCCTGATTCGTTCTAGCGCTTCTTTTCTAGCTTCTTCTCGTATTCTTTCTTCCTCTATACGCCTATTTTTACCCATTATTAATCGTGACATTATCTCTTCTGTTAATGGCTCTAAATATTTTTTCACTCGACATCCACTTATATAGTTTGGTAATACCTCTCCATCTAGGGTTGGTAATCTGATGGCTCCGCTTGTGGATATGCGATTGATGATTAACGGGCCATATCCCCTTTTTTGTAATTTCTTAGCATGTTGTTTCAAAGTATAAACCAATACTAAATCTCCTTCCCTCAAGTTTTTATCTTTGATATGAGCATCAAAATAGGCTTTCTGTCGCCTTTTTGCAGCATAAATCCCTGCTACCGCTTGTAACCTCGTTTCATGTAACTTCTCTATTTGATCCAATTGAGCTGAGAGTTCATGTCCCGTCCACTCATAAGTTGTTGCTACTCTGAGAGTGGGTATTAAGAAATCAATTGGCAAAATAGCATTCTGTCCATACACTAAGTTAAAAGGAGTAGTTCCTATAGTTGTTTTGTAGGCTACTCGGAATGCCCATAAAGCATGATGTAATTGTTTATCCCACTCCGATCTACCTTTGTTCACAATTTTTGTGAGGACTGTACATAAGATTTTATTTGAACTTTCAGCCTGTCCATTGGCTTGTGGGTGATAAGGGGCTGATTTCTTATGAATTACTAAGAATTCATTCAGTAAGGCTTCTATTACTTCATTCACAAAATGCGTACCTCTATCACTCACAATTTCTATCTGCAGTCCAAATCTAGTGAAAACGTTCTCAAAGAGAAACTTGGCTTTAGTTCTTGCATCATTTTTCTTGGTTGCTTTGGCTTCAACCCATTTGGTCAAATAGTCTATGGCTACTATTATGTACTCGGCATGGGATCCTTTAGCTGGTGGGCTAATAGGTCCTATGAAGTCTATTCCCCATTTAGTAAAGGCTCTGGCACTCATCATGGGTTTCAACGACATTTCATCTCTTCTAAGTGGATATTTCATTCGTTGACATGTATCACATCGTTGAACATATGTGGCTGCATCTTGATGTATAGTTGGCCACCACATCCCTGCAAAGAGAATCATTTTTGCAGTCTTATCTGCAAAGAAATGTCCTCCTGCAGCTCCTGTATGTGCCATCTCTAAGACAACAAGATACTCATATTCATGAATGCACATTCGTAAATGATTATCTCTTCCTTGCTTAAAAAGTTGTTTTCCTATGACAACATAGTCCTTGCTTTGTTCTACAAGTGCACGTTTCCTTGCTAGCGTGGCTCCTTCTGGGTATTCTTGGGTCTTCAAGAACTTTACCAAAGGCATGCTCCATCTCGGTGCTACAGTGGAGTAGCATAAATTAGAGTTCTCTTCTGGATTACGTTCTTGACAAATTGGGCAGGATGATACATAATTATGTGTATCCCTTCGCATGGTTGGCCAATATATGCCTAATCTTTTCAATGTTTGCCATGTTCCGATTGCATTTAAATGAGTTTTCCATTGAGTTACATGTGCTTTTTGAGGCCACATTTCTTGTTCCTCCTCTTCCACGCATCTCATGAGTAATCCACTTGAGTCTTTGTGATATAGACTTCCAGCAGCGATATGAAGGTTTTTAGTCTTCCATAGATCTTGGTTTTGAGTCGGTGTGATCCCATGTTTAGGTCCATATGTGAGTATTGGGATCAACTTTTCTGCCCATTGAGGACATACTTCAAGATTGAAAAGGTATGTGTCAGGCAGATCATCTGGTACTCCTATGGGTGGTTCTCCATGTGTCATTCTTGATAAGTGGTCTTCTCTAATGTGGGTATTCCCTTTCTTGACAACTACTTCAAAATCGAATTCCATCAACAATAGAAACCATCGTACTAGTCGTCCTGTATTACAAGGCTTATTGACTAAGTACAGTAGGGCTTGATGATCAATGAAGAATTTGAAATTGTTTGCCAATAAGTAGTGTCGAAACTTCTTTACCGCGTACACCATTCCTAGACCTTCTCTTTCAGTCGTGGTATAATTGCATTCTGCTTGATTCAATTGTCTACTGGCATAGGCTATAGGGTGATCTAAGTTTCCTGTATTTGCGGGTTGAGCTAGGATGCAACCAATGGCAAACTTGGAAGCATCTACGTGAATGTGAAATGGTTTGTTCCAATTAGGTACTCGAAGGATTGGGGCTGAACTCAATCGACTCTTTAATTTGTTAAACGCCTTTTCACATTCTTCAGTCCAGGTAAACTGAGTTAATAATGCATAAAGAGGTCTAGCAATTATGGCATACATATATATAAATCTTCGGTAGTATCCGCAATGTCCCATAAATGCTTGTACTTCTTTAGCAGTCTTTGGTCTCGGTAAGTCCAGAATTACTTTGATCTTGTCTTCATCAGTTGAGATTCCATTCTTAGAGATAATATGTCCTAATATCTTTCCTTGTCGAACCATGAAGACACACTTTTCTGGATTGACGCATACTCTATATTGTCGACATTTGGCAAAGATCTTTCCTAGTTTAGGGATATGTTCTGATCGTATAGCTGAATAAGTGCATAAATCATCCACGTATACCTCCATACTCTTTCTCAGGAACTCCTTGAATACATGGCACATCTGTTGGAGTTAGACGTCTGCGGAAGCACGCGAACAGCACAAGGAAGAAGAAGAAGCTTGGAGCACAACACACAAGACTGAATGTATTACTAGAGAATGTACAAAGATAAGTAGCCCATTAGGGCAATAGGCGTATATACAAGCCGGGGGAAAAAAACCTCCTAAAGAGGGAAAAAAGTGCCCCGGCAGTCCTAGAGTGTTCACACACATCACAACCTAAATATATCAACAAATCCCCCCTGGGAGTGATGCGGTGAACAAGGAGCTGGCACTCATGTATAAGGAAGTGCCAAGCTATGTGGAAATCACTCCACAAAAGGAAGTAAGCCCAAAGCTTTGCGGAAAGCTTCAAACTTCTCCCTAGGCAGAGCCTTCGTGAAAAGGTCTGCAATGTTCTCCTGCGTGGGCACATATGCCAAGCTGATCTCCCCAGTAGAGAACCTCTCCCTGACATAGTGATAATGCACCTCAATGTGCTTAGTGCGAGCATGGAACACAGGGTTCCTCGCAACTGCCAATGCGCTCTGACTGTCAGTGAAGATGGTGGTGGCAGAAGACTGGCCAACACCCAAATCAGCCATAAGGCGTCTCAGCCACACACACTCAACAGTCGCTGTGAAAGCTACCCTATACTCAGCCTCACAACTGGAAGTGGCCACAGTAGGCTGCTTCTTGCTCAACCAAGATATACATGAGCTACCAAGCATGAAGCAAAAACCACTGGTGGACACACGAGTGTCATAGCAACCAGCCCAATCTCACTCAGAAAAAGCATGAAAATCTAGCGGTAGTGATCCCCCCTTGGGATAAAACAACCCAAGTAGCCGAGTACCACTCAAGTAGCGAAAGATGCGCTTAACCGCTTTCCAATGCGTGACTCCTGGGCAATGCATAAACCTGCTCATCTGTGAGACAGCAAACTGAATATCTGGCCGAGTAATGCATAAGTAAATCAAGCATCCAACAGCCTACTGATAGAGAACAGCATCAAATGCATCTCCAGCATCATGAAGACTCAATCGTAAACCTGTCTCCATAGGAGTGGCAATAGGCTTACAGTCTTCAAGGCCAAAACGCTGCAATAATGTGTCAATATATTTCGTTTGACACAAGGCCATTCCACCATCAACGTGCATAAACTGAATGCCCAAATAGTGATGCAAATGCCCCAAATCAGACATCTCAAATGAGGCATGCAAATCAGCCTTAAAATCAGCAATATGTGTCTCAATAGGACCAGTGAGCAGCATGTCATCAACATAGACAACAATGATCAGAAGCACATCATTAGCACGCTTAACATATAAGGTGCTTTCAGTTGGACTGTTCTCAAAACCATGTGCAATCAGATAGGCATGTATCTTCTCATACCAAGCACGTGGTGCTTGCTTCAAACCATATAACGCCTTCTTTAACCTGCACACCTGGTTTTCATGCCCTTTCTGCACAAAGCCACGGGGCTGAAAAACATACACTTCTTCATGCAAGTCACCATTCAGGAATGCTGTTTTAATGTCCAACTGATGTACATTCCAACCATGATGGGCTGCAAGTGCACAAATGCTCCGAACAGTAGTCATACAGCATGTAGGTGCAAAGGTCTCATCAAAATCAATGCCTCTTTCGTGTGCATAACCCTTTGCAACAAGCCTAGCCTTATACCTGTCAACTGTACCATCAGGTTTACGCTTCAGCTTGTATACCCACTTAGTGCCAATGGCCTTCTTGCTAGGAGGCAAGTCACATAAAGACCATGTACCATTCTTCATTATAGCATCATATTCAGATTGCATAGCAGCCATCCAATTTTCTGAATTTTGTGCTTCATCAAAAGAAACAGGCTCATTCTCATCACAGAGACTAGATGCAGCCATAGCATAGCAATCTGATGCAAAGGAGGCACTATGAGAGCCTGAACGAGTACGATATGACAAAGGTGCATCTAATTTGTTGTCACGCAAAGTCTGCACCAGCCATTTTGGCATAGTTTTTGCCTGCTCAATATCAGCTCTCTCATCAGCAAGTGCATCATGTAAATCTGCATCAGAAATGGAATGATCTGCATCATCATATGAAACCTGCAAAGGCTGAGAAGTTGCATCATTAGGACCAGCAATAGACTGTCCACCTGTAAAAAGAGGCATCAAAGTATCATACATGTCTTTGGAGCTAACAGATGTCTCCTTAGTACATGAAAGCAATGGCTGAATAGCATCTTCCACAAAGACAACATCACGGCTAACCAGAATGCGTTTAGTCTGTGGATGATATAGACGATAGCCTTTACTTTCAGAACTGTACCCAACAAAAATACATTTTACTGCCTTATCATCCAATTTTCTGCGATGTTGTTCAGACACTAATGCATATGCCAAACAACCAAAAACACGCAGATGAGCAACAGATGGCTTGCGGTCATGCCAAGCTTCATATGGAGTGATAGACTGCAACGCTTTAGTGGGACACCTGTTCAGTACATATGCTGCACACATGACAACCTCAAGCCAGAAACTATGAGGTAAAGCCTGACTCTTGACCATACACCTCGCCATCTCCATGAGAGACCTGTTCTTCCGTTCAGCAACTCCATTCTGTTGAGGTGTATACGGCACTGTACACTGGTGTTTTATCCCACGTTCAGCCAGAAATGCATTAAAATCTGAAGACATATATTCCCCCCCTCGATCAGAACGGAGGGTGCCCATTTTACATGCTGACAGATTTTCAGCCAAAACCAAAAACTGTTTGAAGCACATGAACACTTCGGACTTTGCTTTGAGTGGATATACCCATGCATGCCTCGAAAAATCATCAATGAAAGTCACGAAGTAAAGGTAATTTCCAAAAGAGGGTGTCTGCATAGGACCACAGACATCACTATGTACAAGCTGCAATTTCTGCGTAGCCCGAACTGAACCATCTTTTGGAAAGGAAGAACGCTGCATTTTTCCCAAAATACAGCCTTCACAAACATGTTTTCCAGGTGCCTCAAGTTTGGGCAAAGAGGACGCCATTTCAGATTTCTGTAGGCGTAACAAACTAGCAAAATTCAGATGACCAAAGCGTGCATGCCAAAGCTTTGCATCTGACATAGCCTGAGAATCATGAACTGCACATGCCGAATCATTCACAGATCTTTCATAGTCTATGAGCTTATACAGCCCACGACATAAAATGCCAGAAGCAATAATCACATCGCCATTTGAGAGATCATGGACTGTACACCTGTCATCAACAAATTTCACAACCAAGCCAATCTTGGCTAATGCAGAAACTGATAACAGATTCTTTTTGATCCCTGGCACAAATAAAGCATCTGACAAAGTGAAAGAACTACCATCAGCAGTAGTCAGAATGATCTTACCAACTCCCATAACAGGATAAGAGGAGTTATTGGCGCATGTGACAGTATTCCCTGTAGGGGCAGGCTCGAGTGAAGAGAAGAAACTGCGATGCGAGGTAATATGTTTGGTCGCCCCACTGTCAAAGTACCAAACATCTGAGTCTACTGCAGACATGCACTGATCAGGAGAAGATGGGTCAAAACTGCAGACAGTAGTAAACGCCCATTCTTCTTCCTGCACAAGATTTGCAGACTCTGTTTTTGGTGTAGAGGCCTCTGCAACAACCATTCCAGCCTCTTTCTTCTTTGCCTCTTTAGCAGCCAGTTTTGGACAGTTCTTTATGATATGATCATTGCCTTTACAGTACTTACAAAACAATTTCTGCTTTTTTGATTTTTTCTCATCTTTGTCTTGGTTCTTTGAATGTGCAGCATTTGCAGATTTCTGCTTACTAGTAGAAGAGCTCCATTTTCCTTTGCCCTTCTGACTAGCCAGGAAAGCTTGATCTGCAACACGCATAATGGACCTGTTCTGCCTGGACTGATCTTCCTGCAATAGAACAGAGACTAATTCCTCAAATGACAAGGCATTCGGATTGCCTTTCATCATCAACCGAAGAGTAGAGGCAAAACTCTGATATGAATAAGGAAGACCATTCAGAACGGTCTGCACAAGTGAGCTATCTGGTATAACCTCATCAGCAGAAATCAATTGTTCCTTCAGGTCTTTGATCTTTGTAAGAAAACTGTCCATAGAATCACCTTCATTCATGTGTTCACTCTCCAACTGTTTTCGGAGGTAAGCAGCACGAGCCTCATTCCTAGCCTGGTACAAAGTGGTAAGTGTATCCCAAGCATCCTTCGCTGTTCTGCAAGAGCGAATGTGAGGAATAATGGCACGTTTGAGAGACAAAGCTATCAATGCATGTGCCTGGGCATCTCTGCCATCCCAACGAATCTGCTCTGCAGTAGGTGCAACAGAAACAACAGCACGAACAGGAATCTGCGGAATATCATCTTCGACACCATCTTCATCAGCTCCAACACCTGTATTTGCAGTACCTGTCGTTACAGGTGTAACAGGACGTCTTTCAACACCCTGCACAATGTTCCACAATCCTTTTGCAACCAGTACATGTCGCATCATATAAGCCCATAATGGGTAGTTGGTACCATCCAACTTATCCTCAACAGCCAACATACGGAATACATCACTCCTTTCAGCCATGGCCGGTGACTAAAATACCTTGATGCAGAAAATTGACTGTATCTAAAAAAGTTGAACAGAACTGCCCAAACGAGTTCTGCTTGACCTGTAGCAGACTTCGAGACGCTTAAACTGGCGAATAGAAACTGGTATATACCTTTGGCACAAAAGGACGAAATAGCTTGCACAAGCGCTGCGATAGTGCGTTCGGAGGCCGAAACGAGCTCAGATCGCGATTTTGGCACCACAGAGAAAAGCAGTTTTGATCTCGAAAACACCCTGAGTATGCTCACCAAATTTCGTGCGAATCTGAGACTGCAAACGGAGGAGTGTCGACGGCGCCCTAGAAGAAGCGACGACCTGCTCTGATACCAATTGTTGGAGTTAGACGTCTGCGAAAGCACGCGAACAGCACAAGGAAGAAGAAGAAGCTTGGAGCACAACACACAAGATTGAATGTATTACTAGAGAATGTACAAAGATAAGTAGCCCATTAGGGCAATAGGCATATATACAAGCCGGGGGAAAAAAACCTCCTAAAGAGGGAAAAAAGTGCCCCGGCAGTCCTAGAGTGTTCACACACATCACTACCTAAATATATCAACAACATCAATCTTTGGAAAGTGGCTGGGGCATTGGTTAGGCCGAAAGGCATAACCCTAAAAGCGTATACTCCCCATTCAGTCGGAAAGGATGTTTTATGTTGCTCCTCAGGACCGATGGCTACCTTATTATACCCCAAAGGCCATCCAAAAAACTGTAAACTTCCTTCCCTGCAACTCTTTCCAAAAGATGATCCGTGATGGGTAATGGGTAACTATCTCTTATGGGGGCAGCATTTACTTTTTTCAGGTTGATGCATACTCTTAACTTACCATTCTTTTTCGGTACAACCACCAAAGGTGACACCCATTCCGTATGTTTGATCTCGTAAATGAACCCAACATCTAACAACTTATCGATCTCTTCCTTGATTTTTGCTGAGTAAACATCATTGTATGTGTATGGTCTTTGTTTGGAAGGTTTAGCTTCAGATGTCATAGGGTCAACTCCTTTCAAATCTTTATACGTCCAGGCAAAGACATCCCTATATTCTCAAATGAGTCGTATCAACTCTTGCTCTTCTTCCAATGAGACATCTTGACCTATAAAGGTACATCTTTCTTCTCCTTCCTCTAGGGTTACTACTATTTTCTTGGTTTGCTCTTTATTGTCATATGCTATTCCTTTGCTTTATCTAATCCAAGCCCTCCTTCCTATGTTGGTTCTTGATTTATTTCATTATCTATGACACTTACTTCTTGAGTTTCATTTTCCGTTTCCATATGTTCAAGTTCCATTTCAATGCTCTCATAATCCTCCTTCCATTCCTTTTCAATTACTTCTCCTTCTTCAGCCTCTTGAAGAACTACCACGTATAGACTAACGTCATATCCTTCCTCATCAATGCGTTCATTCATGGTTATCACTTCTTCGTTTACACACACATCCAGAGTGGCTAAAATCTCCATCCAACCATGAGGTTCGAATTCTTCATCTAGGAATATTTGAGGCATGTAAGCTAGATCTTGTATAGACCTAGCTATTCCTTGCCCTTGCTACCATCCTTTCCTCCTATCCTCTTCCTTTTTCGCAGCTTGGCATATCCATAGATGAGTGTCTTCGTTCATCCACGATTGATCGCTTGAACCTATACTGTGAATCGACTGATCATCTTCCTCCTTATGAATCTGATTCCATTGTAAGGGGGGAACATCTTGATATGTATATGTGTGGAGATTTATTCTTGTGGTGATTCCTTCATGCTGTAGGTATACTGCGTCCTTTCCCCAATCTTGCACTACCTTTAGCTGTCTCATGAAGGGTCTTCCAAGTATCATCTCATAATTGCTAGCCCTTTCAAATTGACAGATTTCTAAGGTGTGCTCGAATTCAACTCCGCAAGTGGTAAAACTTACCCGTTCCAATAATCCCAAAGGTCATTCAGTGTGTCCGTCTGCCATTTGTATCTTCATGCGTGTTGGTCTTAGAGCTAGTTTTCCCCATTTCTCCTAGATTTCTTTAGTTGCAATTCCTACTCCAGCTCCAACATCCAGGATAGCTTTAGTAGTGTAACCCCTATAAGTAATTGGCAAACATGTATTTCCTTCATCTCCCTCACTGAAATCTCCAACCTTATCGATTGGGATTTTGACTGTGGCCACTTCATCAGGCATCTCCTTCTCTTCCGTCTTGATCTCCAACTGACTGGTTAATTTCTCCTTCAAATGTGGTTTGACCTTCAAAAGTTCTTCCAATGTCAGAGTGCAAGGGATTTTTACCTTTTAAAGGTGTTGTATGATGTCCGATGTTTGGACTGATGGGTTCTGTTCTTTTTATCTTATTGAGGGAATGCGGTATAATTCTGAATTATGTTCGTATTTTCCTATGTAAGGGCAAGACCTTTTCACTGTCGTTTTCCCTCTCACTTTGATCAAAGGGTAATAATCCTTCTGAATTCAGCTCGGGTATTGAATGTTCTACTTCACCTCCTGCTTCTAACTCTTCAAAGGGTGGTTCTATTCTTTCCACTTTCTTCCATCTTTCTTCTTGGACTCTTGCCCACAGGTCTTTAGGCCATTCTCCGTCTACTTCGGGGACAATGGATCCTTCCCTTTTATTCTCATAGTGATTTTCATTATGAGTCTCACCTTTTTTGGTTTTCTTGGAGTCATTAGGGATGACACACTCTTGGAATTCTTCTTCGGGAATTCGTGAAATGGGTAGTCTACAGACAGGTTTTTCTAAGGTTTGTTGAGCTACTTCGATTAATTTCTTGCAAATCTCCAACCTTTCTTTCTCTAAGTCACCTCTAGGATATTCTTTTTCATGTTGTTCAATGGTCGGTCCTGCTCTGATTCGTGCCTTGTACGCCTGAATCCACATGGCTAACTCCTCTAGCATGGGATTTGCCAAACTGATCCTACCTCTTCTTGTTTACACTTTCCTTTTTTATTTTCTTCTTCAAGTTTCTATTGTTCTTTTTGATCTTGTTCATTTTTTTCCTTCTCCATCTGTTGTTGTAGTTTCTTTTCCTTTATTCTATCTCTACGATTCTTCCATCTCTGGGTTCGTTTACTTGTAATACTTTTCCCAAGCTCTTGTGAGTCTTCAACTACTTGGGGTACATGTATATTCATTCCTCTGTCACCTTGATTATTTTCTTCAGTTTTTTCTGGGGTCTCTCTAGCTTTAGCTCTTGTTATTGCTTTCAATGGCATAGTGTACTCCTTATCACTCCCTGACGACTCTATCATTTCTATCACGTTAATCTGTACCTTAAAGTTAACTTTGTTGGGGTTTTTGGGGAAATCTCTAAAAAGGTGTTCTTTACCACAATCACTACAGTATCCTTCCCAGACTCGCTGTGGTGGTGGTGGGTTTGGTAGTGTACATTCTCTGATATAATGATCACCTCCGCATCTATAACATGGTCCTCTAGGTACAGGCGGTCTATTCATAGGTCGGGGGGGTATGTGTGCCCTAAGGGCTGTGTACATTAATGACACATAATGCTGCTCATATCCGTAAGAATTATTTGGTGCTTCCATGCCATATGTATATGGTTCGTACATTTGTCCATATTCTATCATAGAGCTCTCGTAACTAGGATAGTTTCCTTGACTATGATCATAAGATGAGTCATATGGTTCATTACTAGACAATGGTGTGGCTGGAACTATTGCTCTCTCTAAGTTTTCTTCAGGTTGAGCTATTTTTACTGGGGCAACATTTTGAGGATGGGGCGGTTGTTGTCCTAACACTGTTTGTGGTTGAGTGTAACTTTGATAAGCATAGGGTCGTGGTGCTGGTGCCTGCTGCTGATATGGAGGGTATCTAAAGGCTTCTCCTCCTTGATCTCTCTGCCGGTATCCATAAGGTCTCATGAGCCGTTGTACTTGTCTTGTTTGCCGATTGTAAGGACAGTTTTCTGTACTATGGTTTGTGTACTTTTGTTCTATGCTACAATATTGTAGAGGGCCTGGAATAGGTGGTCTATTGTACGCATAGGCAGGTGGTGGGACTACTCCCCTAGTGCACAAATGAGAAGGATGATCACCTCCACACTGCATACATCTTCTAAGCATGGGTACTTGCATGGGGTTATTGGGGTAGTTCCTCTATCCTTGAACATTCAGTTTCTTTGCTCCTAAGTCGGCTATTTCCTCCACATTGTTCTTAGGGTTTGATATGTTGCTGACTGAATCTTCACTTTTCACACTACCTTGAGGTATTTTCAGGTCTTCTGCTAGATTGTCTTTTAGGTCGATACATTCTTTCATACACTCTTGCAAAGTTTGAACTCTTTTCACATATAGTAATGATCTTAATGATCCATTCACTAACCCTTCCAAAAACAATGACACCATCTTGTTTTGAGTGGGTCTTTCTTCAACAGGGCATCTGTCCACATATTGTTTGAATCTTCTTGCAGCCAATCTCACTGATTCTGTAGGAGCTTGCTTAAAACTATGGATCAATGATGAAGAGTTGTTTTTTATCCCAGATTTAGTGAATTCCTCAATCATTTCTTGGTAGACTTGCTCCATGTTTTGAAAATTATTAGGATCTAATGGCTGGAACCAAGCTAAAGCTGTGTCTGTCAAAGTTAGACCAAAGGATTCATATTGGATCAAGAAATCTTCCACTTGTTCGGCTCTGATAACTTGCTTGAATTCAGCTATATGATTGTAAGGTTCACTAGAGCCATCGTAATGGTTTCTCATGCAATTAGCAACTTGAATAGGCCTTAATCTTCTTCCTGCTTCAAGTGGTCTAGGCATCACAGGGAAAACTGGTCTTCCTATCGGTATACCAGGTCCTCTTACCACAAGTGGTCTATTTGGGACAGGGATTCTATTCCTTGGGTCAACAGGTGGCTGAGGACAATAGTTCGGATTATTTGCAGGCATAGCAAACTGCACATGGGGTCTAATCGGGATTTGTGTTTGTTATTTTTGTCCTGACTGTTGATATGAATTATCTTGAAAGGTTCCTTGAGGGTTCTGAGAAGTAGTAGCTTGATCCCTAGAAGGGAACACTGGAATGTTCTGATACTTCAACCTTGCTCTTTCTAACTCTGTTAGAGGCCAGTATCTCCTATGATTTTTGTCCAAATATATGATGATGGTGGGGAATTCAGGATCTTGTAACTCATAGACAGTAACTGGGTTAGGGGCTACTTCCCATAATGAAGAGTGGGCTCTAAGGAGATGCTCCATTCCATTGATCAAATACACATCCATTAAGGAGTCATCTTGGGGAACTAGGTCTCCTCTCCAAGCCCTAACGACATTAGATCTCCCTTTGGGGGTGTTCACTTGTTCTTCATGTTCCTCTGCATTAGGGTTATGAGCATTATCTTCTTCGCCGTGTTCGTTGATACTTTCAGGGTGTTCCGTGACTACATAGTGGATGTCTCTCTTGTCCATATAAATTCCTCCTGCATACTTAACTGCTGGCCTAGGCACTATGTACGCATCTGAAGCTTTCTTCAATCTGGCCACTGATCGGTTTAGACCATCTAGGTAGATAGGTATCTCATTTTGGTTAGTGTTCACATATTCCAAGGATGTCCGATATTCTCCTTCAATGATTGACATCATGCCAATCATTGGTAGAGTATTTTGCATATCCTCGGAAGCCATGGGAATTTCTTCCTCTGACTCACTAGAGGTTTCAGAATAATGTGAGCGGCTACTGGGTTCGATTACACTTCCTACTGAAGAGATTACACTCCTTCGGCTTCCTAGGGTTCTCCCAGACCTTAGGTTCATTCACTTAAAAGCTTCTGATTAACCTTAGCCAATCTCCAGCTCCTAGAGTTCTTCCCTGAGGGTTTGAATTCTAGAGGAAAATTTGGTTGGAAAAAGACTGACAAAGAATTCTTAGTTCAAGATACTTGACCCACCCAAAAAAAAGCCCACGATACTCGATACTTCACCCAAGCAGAGTGTATCCCGATACTCGATATATGACACACTAGAAGGGTACCACGATACTTGATATTTGAGCAAAGCGGTACATGATACTTGACGAATTGGCTGGACACGATATACAATACTTGTTATAGATGATACTCGATACTTCAGGAAACACGATATACGATGCTTGGAAAACTCGATATACGATACTTGACCAATATCGCGTGCCAATCACGATACTCGATACTTGCCAGGTATCGCGATCAGAAATCTTGCGATACGCGATATACGATACTCCACCAAAAAATGTCCACGATACTCGACACACAACAAGTATCGCGAGAAAATTCCCGACGATACTCGATATTTGTCAGGTATCAGGAAAGTCGTCTCCATGATACACGATACTCAGCTAGTATCGAGATCAGAGACTCACGATACACGATACTCAATGAGTATCGTGATCTGAATTTCACGATACACGATATGCGATATCCAACAACTATTGTGAGAAATTCTCAACGATATTCGATACTTCATATGTATCGTCAGACTCAATTCAACGATACCCGATACTTGACAGGTATCACGAAGAGAATTCAACGATACACGATACTGAACAAGGCCAGGTATCGCGATACTCGACCACAAGAAATCACGATACTCAGGTATCAACCGCGAGAGAACATGATACTTGACACTTTTCCAATTTTGTGGCAATTGTTTTTGGATTTTGATTGCATAAAAAGGTCTCTTAAGCTTATCTACCCTCTCCCCTCAGTCTGTAACACAGAAAATAATTCTTTTCTACCCTGGGATGGCCTTCACGATATTCGCTGCAGGTCGTTTTACTGAAACACTTAATTTGAAAGAGAGTTATGCATCCAGAATCAGTGTGCTCACCTTGGAATCTCTTTCCAAGCTCCTCTAACACTCACTCTCTCTCTGTGCAGCTTCAAGCTCTCTATTCTCCGTTCGCGATACTCGACAGCCTGCTTTCTCTCTCGATACTTGCTTGGAAACAAGTGACTTGATCAATGACACTTTTTGGTTTTTATACCTTTTGAAAAAATCTTTCCTAATTAAAAGGCTGAAAAGACAAAAAGAAAAGAGGATGGGAACTAGTCTATCTTCCTACTGCTCCCTTCTTCCCCTTACTCTACTCCACTCACTTCCCTAGGCTAATAACTCACTACACACACTTCAAGAGTGAGAAGTAGTAAGTGCAGATAAATGTGACTTACCAAAGAAGAGAAATTCACAACTCCTCTACTCGCTTCAATGCTAAAAGCTACTTACCATCACACGAATGCCTCGATTTGATTCGACACTCCCCGGCAATGGCGCCAAAAAATGTGTGTACCTAAGTACCAACTTAGGGACTTACAGAGAAAGAGACTATACCTCGATCCCCCTCAAGTGCATATAGTGGGGATCCACGCTTTATTTATCAATCCAAGGAGTATCAAAACCTAGTCGAGTGTATGAAGACATGCATTCAAATGATGATCAATGCAAATGAGCTTCCCAAAGAGTGCAAACAAGGCAAAGGCTAATCCAAACAAGCTTCAACTGTCAGTCCTGGTGTCACGATACTTGGAGAAGCAGCCAATAGTAAATTGAGCTTTTCTCTCAGCTGCAAACTCCGAATATAGCAAATCGCATATGCAATTTGAAGCTCTCAAGAAGACGCATCCAATGGTGGTATTTTCACTCAATTCTGATGCTTCTACTTCAAGTTATGAGCAAAATACTGAGTCACAGGAATGACCTTCCTACAATTTAGCACTTCCTACACTTCACACACACCTTAACCACATCAAACAAACACTTTCATGGATAGACAACACTTCCTAACACTCTTTCCATGCATACACATGCATACAAGCTCACATGCATACCAAGTACGTCTTAAAACATGTAAATACTTCATCCTTATGCTTCATGAAATAAAGGATTGTCCACCTATTGTAATCATCAATAAATGACACATAGTACCCTAAATTTGAGATAGGTGGGTCTTTGCTAGGATCCCACACAACAGTGTGGACAAGCTCCAAATAGTCTTCATAGATGTACCCTCTTTTGTTGAATGGTTGCCTATGAGCTTTGCCAAATTGGCAAGCTCCACACTTGTATATCATGTGTTTCTTGGTCACATTGGGAATGCTAAGCACACTTTGATTCTTGCACATTTTCTCCAGAGTCCTTTCTCCTATGTGCCCTAGCCTTTTGTGCAATATTTCCAACTCAGATAAGGTTTGATCTCTATAAGTGAATAGTGGTATGTTCCTTGTGTCTTCAATTTTAAATATGAATAGTCTACGTGACTTCTCACCTTTGGAAATCCTTTTGAAGCCTTGTTGGGGGTCTTCCACATATGCTCCATGCTTAGTGAACCTGACCTGTAAACCTTTTTCCACAATCTATCCAACACTAAGTAGGTTTTTTGTTATGTTGGCACATACAGAACTCTGCTCAAGAGGTTCATACTACCATCAGATGATTTGACATTTCCAATTTGCTTAATTGAAAGGTTAGTGTCATCACTTGTTTGTGCCTCATGCTTCCCTTTGGGTTCTTCAAGATCAGATAATAGAGCTACATTTCCAGCCACATGATTTGAACAACCTGAATCAATGTAGAAAAGATGGTGATCATCTTTACCTTGCTTGGATGTCATATTCATGATTGAGTAAAGAGTCTTCTTGGTCTTCAGTGTAGTTATTGTAGTTCCTTCTTCCTCTAAAGTTTCCTTGGTCGTTATTGTTGTTGTAGCCTTGATTATAGTTATGGTTGTAGTTGTCTCCACCATTGTTGTACTTGCCTCTGGATTGTCCATAGCTTCCTCTATGGAAGTCTCTTCCCCTTTGGCTCCTTGTATTCTTCAAAAATTCTTCTATAGTGTGGTTGTGAGACCACAAATGTTGCATGGTGAGTTGTTATAGGGTCTCCCCCTACCTTGCTTTCCTCCTCTGCCCCTTCCTCTAGCACCTCTTCCTCTTCCTGCATAATTAGCTTGAGAGGTACTAGCCTCTTCTTCCTGCTTCTTACTTTTACCTTTATCCTTAGCTTTATTATTATCTGTATAAAGGGCAAAAGATTGGTTACCTCTTGAGTTGTCACCATTTCTATTGAGCTTTGTCTCGTGGGTGAACATTTGCCCCATCAAGGTGTTGAGACCAGGCATTTGCATATCCATGTAGAGGTCCATTGTTGTGGTGAAGGACTCCCACTTGTGATCAGCCTTGATTCCATTAATGATCTGCCTCACAATGTGTTCCTCTTCTATCTCCTCTCCAATTCTTGCAAATTGATCAGCCACATCTTTCATTTTGGTTACATAGTCAGCCACTCCTTGCTTTGGTTAATTCTTTAGGGTTGTGGACTCCACCCACAGTTGATTTTTCTTAGCTCTTGTGTTTGAGGAAAAATATGATGAAAGTACTTCCCAAGTCTCTTGGGAGGTCTTGCAATTTCTAACATGTGGTAACAAGAAATCAGAGATTGATTTTAGTAGATATGACTTGGCAAGAGCATTCTTTGCAAGCCATGTGGTTAGCTTCTCTTTCTCTTCCTTTCTTGGTTGATGCTTGCTCCTGAAGATTGGCATTCCTTCATCTACCGAGATATATCCATATAGACTTCTCCCTTGAAGATATGCTTGCATCCTTAGTGACCAAGCTGAGTAGTTGTTCCTATCCAATTCGTCAATGAAGGATGGAAATCCATCTCCCATCTTGATTGTTGTTCTTCTGAGACCACTGTTGGAGGAGATGGTGGATAGTCACAAGAGATGAAGTGGTGTAGCTAAAACCTGTTTCACACCTACTAAAAGTGATGGTTGGAGAGTGTAGTAGGCCTTTTTTCCTAGCTAATGAACATAAATAATAACATATTTTGCTTGGATGATGATCCACTATTTGAAGGATCAAGACAGATAGGTTGGAAGATAGTTGTAAGATAAAAAACTTGCTATTTTAGTTCATACACATGTCCAGTGTTTTGAATAGTTCTCTGAGCACAATAGCAATTGGATTAATTCCTTTTAGGGAACTCTAACTAACTTAATGAGATAACAATCATGAGTGATTTCATCCAAAATTATGGATTACATGCAGAGAAATGTGTTTAGCAAATCATACTATCATCCCGATATTTTCGGGCTATGACAGTCTACAGGCTAGTGAGTAAAGACGAGCTAATATCCGACGATCCTGAGAAGATTTGTTAATGGAAATTTGTAGAGTTTTAGTAAACACTATTATGAATCTACCATGCTTTAGATCATGGCAAATGATCAACTATACAGAGAGAACACACTCTAACAAAATCACTGTTTTGATGGAGTTGTGATAGAAAAGTAAAAATGATAAGTAATGATCATGTATGCATTAAATCATATAAAAATACAATGTCATTGGCTATAAACCATTGCTCAATGAGTAAGAAGCGAGTAAGCTATGAGCTGAGCTCCTCTTCTCAATGATAGTACATCAAAATGATCTCTGAACATCGAGATGTCCATAGGTTTTTAGATCCTCCTTTTAAAGTCATGCTTGGAGCCATGGTTTGAATTCAAACTCAAACTTCCACCTAAACATGAGTGCTAACATCTAGGATAGATTCTCTCTTAATTCACCAATCAGAATGATTCATAAGTTAGCTCCTCCTAACTCCACGTGGATACAATCCTCTTTTACAGAAGTAAGTGTGGAGTGAATTTACAAGAGGTAGAACATATGGAGCCTTCCAAAGGTTATGCCAATAAGTTAAGCATAAGTGAGATAATCAAGCATGTAGGCTTGGGTTTAATTGTGCAAACAAAGAATTGGTCCAGTGATTATACCACATAAAGAATGGTTATCATGAAAGCTTGCGAAGTGCGGAAACACTCATCATCTTTGCAATCTACTAGCACAACAAGCATCCGACAACATTCAGACTACCCTATGTTGTGAAGAGAAGTACTTCAAACGCTAAGAAAACAGGAGATGCAGTTAGATAGCACTAATGGCAGCCATGTCATTGTCGCCATCATCATGTTTTCAACATATGAGTAAGCTGAAGTGCCCCGCCTCTACAGTGTTGTCGCCATTGTGGAGTTAGCCTATGTGAAGACATCTTGATGGTCAAACATCACCAAAAGATTACATGGAACAAGATCGTCCTCTTTCTCTCTTACCTTTGCCTCTATTTACTTAATTACCCAACTCCACAAGTAGCCACCTCAAAGAAAATCCCCCAACTTTTGTGCTGCCAAAAAAATGCAGAGGAAGAGCACACTACAATGTGCAGGAAAGCAACCGATTACATGCATGGACCCAAATGATAGATACATCAAATAGAGAATCCTTTGCAAGCTATTGTCAAATGCATATTGGTTCTCAAAGCAAAACCTGTTTTAATGTAGTTTGGAACCCACCGATTGTGTCCTGCCCGACATAATAGAAAGCTTCATAACCTATCCCTCATGAATGCCACGCTTCAAGTCGATCATAGCACACTCATTCCCAACTAATGGAAAATACGACATGGAGGTGTTTGGAAGTGTTGCTCTAGAGAACTGCCTTATGAACTTGCTCTAAAAAATATGACCCTTGTCTGCAATCTTGTTCTATGCAATCCTTCTCGAGAGGCGATGGAGTAAAGGAATCGTGACTTCCATCAGGCCCCCTCTTCAACGGCTGAAAGGTCTCCCATCCTCCCTTTGTGGAACTGCATGCATCATGTACATGTGAACTGTTTGCCCTTCAAATCCCCGACTTGCTTCTGCCCGACCACAGATCGCTCTCCATGTACACAGAGCCACTTCTCTTTGAAATCGTGGCACCTCCTTGTTAGTACGCATCCAGCCCATGAGAGCAAGCTGCAAAAGAGGTGGCTCACCCTCATGTGAATTGTTTGCCCTTCGAATCGCCTGCTGCTTGCTTCTGCCTGGCCACAAATCACCCTCCATGCACAAGAGCCGCTTCTCTTTGAAATCGTGGCACCTAGTTAGTACGCATCTAACAGAGGGAAGGCGGACCACTGCCCCAGCCCTCTCCTTTGCTCCTTTGTACAAGGATTTAGAAACAACTTAAGTCCACAAAAATTGAAGCCATATTGTGCATATCCAATAGCCATGTCTCTTCCCAAAAAACATTCCTTGAAATTTATGCTTGTGTTCTTCTACCTTTTCCAATAGTTTAGGTAATGGAACCGGCTTGCAAGCCACAAATGAGAGTGCTAAAATCTGGACTGACACCTTCTATCTACATTTGGGTAGGGTGGTTAAGTGCTTTAATGCCATACTCCTCTTTGACATAACCATACATGAGAGCATTTCAAGAAATAACATCCTTCTTGGGAAGAATGTCAAACACTTCTGATGCTCTCTTAGAAAACCATGATCTATGTACATGTCCACCGATGCATTGCTAAGAGAAAAATTCATCACCAACATCGCACCTTTCTCTTCCAAATACTTGCAATCAACCCTCTTTCCATGCAAAATGTATGTAGTCATACATGTGATTTACATAATGGAAACCAAAAAATCAACCATTTGTATGGATAGCAAATACACCGACGAGATGTCATTGAGACCCATGATGGGAGGATGTGCATTCTTTAACTAGGGAATAGAATTTGTTGGTCCTATTAATCCCCTAGCTAAGAGTTCACATGCGGAGTATATTATTATTGCCATAGATTATCTAACCAAATGGATAGAAGTGAATGCCACTAGGAAAAACAATGCACAAACCACATATACGTTTTTGTTCAAGAATATTTTTATGAGATATGGTTTGCCAATAGAACTAGTCAATGACTGTGGTACCCACTTCTTGAATGAGGTGATTAAATACTTGTTGAATTCATGGTCATCCATAAGAAGTTGGCTCTGCACCATCCACAAGCAGACAGACCGGATGAAAGCACAAAAAATATCCTTTGCACTTTTCTCACGAAGTTGGTGAACAATAAATGTTTTGATTGGGACAGACAACTACATCATGTTGTTTGAGCTTATAGAGTGGCATATAAAATGATACTCAACACCACACCCTTTTAGATGGTGTTTGGTTAGAATGCAGTGTCACCATTAGAATTCTTGATACCTACTTTAAAATTAGCACATTGGACCGAGCATGAGCTTTCGTCTAGAATTTTTGATTTAGAATGATTGGGAGAAACTAGATTAAGAGTAGTCGTTGGGATCTACATATCGAAGAAGCGACAAAAAGTTTACTTTGATGCACATGTGAAAGATAAAGGCTTGAAGGTAGGAGACTTAGTCTTAGTGTATACATTGAAGTAGTATGCCAAGAAATTAGAAAAGTGTGGCTATGGACCAATGATAATTAATAGAATATCAACAAGTGGAGCGGTCTAGCTAGCTACTCTAGAGCAAAAAATACTACCTAATTACATTAGTGGATGTAGAGTGACATTATATCGAGAACCCCTGTTGTCAGGATCTTGCTCACGCGCATACAGAGGTTACACAAATAGAAAACACACAGAGAATAGATGCAACAAGAGACGAGACCGAACGCAAGATTGGGTGCAATCTCCCCCCATGCACTCTGTTTCAACAATCCACAGAGTGCATGTATTTATAGGACTTTTTGATTACGTTGAAAAGAGTTACATGAGAGTGGCTTCGAAAAGCAAGCGTGAAACTAAAAGTTGGTAACTTTTACAGAAAGCCATTGCTTTGAATAATAGCAATTGCGGTCTACAACGACCCTTATTCTAACCATTACTTTTCTAACAATAGAACCTTCTATGCAGGTTTATTTACAAGCCAAATAATAATTATTCGGATTATTGATATCCGCCCTTTCACGCCTTGCACGCTCCTCAGGAACCTTCAACTGCTATATCAAAAACATCAGACACACATTAATACATTAATAATATAACACTTTAACAATGCATTGTTCAATAATATACAACATGCCTCTCAATTGACAAGCAACTGACCTCAGTTGATAAAATAATTTAACACTCTAACAATTAGAATGCATTATTCAACATATTCCATGTTACATTCCAACAATAACAATGCATTATTCAACATATTCCATGTTACTGTTACAATCCAACAATGCATTGGCCACCATATTCCATGTTACAATCCAACAATGCATTGGCCAACATATTCCATGTTACAATCCAACAATGCATTGGCCAACATATTCCATGTTACTATCCAACAATGCATTGGCCAACATATTCCATGTTACTATCCAATAATGCATTGGCCAACATATTCCATGTTACAATCCAACAATGCATTGTTCAACATATTCCATAAGTTATAACATGCCCCTCAGTTGAAAAAGCAAGTGACCTCAGTTGATAAAATAATAAACATGGATGGCCAGTCACATGTTTCATCACTGAATAAACAGAATAGGCATGTGCCATGTAAAATCACATGCATGGAAATGTTCATGGAGCTGGTACATTAATGTGTTTGTGTACGATAAGCAATGGCAACTTTTCATCCCAGTTAGTAGGATTATCTAATGAATAACAATGCAATAAATCAAGAATAGTACTGTTGGTAGCCTCACTTTGTCCATTACTGTCAGGATGATATGCAAAACTAAAATCTATTTTAGAACCAAAATGTTGAAATAAGGCAACCCAAAAATGATTACAAAATCTAACATCACGATCAGATAACATTACTTTAGGAAATCCATGATGTGGGAAAATGCATTTAATGAATAATTTTGCAGCTTGAGGTGCAAGCAAAGTTTTTCTACATGGAATGAAATATGCATATTTACTAAACCTATCAACTATTGTCCAAATCATATCCTTATGTGATGAAATGATGGGAAAACCTATGATAAAATCCAGGGAAATTTGTTCCCATGGTTCATTTGGAATGGAAAGTGGCATTAAAAATCCAAATGGTTTATCATGATGATGTTTGACACGCTGACATACAATGCATTGAGAAACATAAGGTGCAATATCTTTTTCCATGTGTGGCCAAAAGAAGAAATCTTTGCAAGCAAAAATGGTGCTCTGTATGCCTCTATGACCCATGTAAGATGGTTCATGCATTTCTTTAATGACAAAATCTTTAAAAACTTGGGTTATGCACAATCTATGTTGAAAATAAAGAAAACCATTAGGAAATGTATAATGTTCATCAGATAAAGATGCACCATTGTTGAAGTCATGCCATGCACGTGAAAAATACAAATCAGATGCAGAAATGGAAACCATGTGTTGAAAAGAATGAATTTGGATGGCAGAAATATCATTCAAAACAACAGAATGCGAAGGAAAAAAGCTAAGAGCATCCGCTACAACATTAGCTTTACCAGGCTGATATTGTATCATGGGTTGGAAATTTTGAATGAATGATGCCCATTTAAGATGCCTATCTGAAATTAAGGGTTGATTTAATAAATGCTTAATTGCCTGTTGATCGGTTTTGATTAAAACCTCAGAGCCCATAAGATAGTGTTTCCAAATTTGCAAAGCATGCACAACTACTAACAATTCTTTATCATACGTACTATAATTTTGTTCTGAGGGCTTAAGCTTTCTACTCTCAAATGCGATAGGATGGTCATTTTGCATTAAAACAACACCTATTCCTGAACCACTAGCATCAGTAACCACATGAAAGGGTTGTGAAAAATCAGGTAACTGTAAAATAGGTGCATGTGAAAGTGCTGGTTTAAGTTGTTCAAAAGACTGTTGTTGGGTAAGTCCCCATGAAAATTTTATTTTATTTTTCAACAACAAGGTAAGAGGCAATGCTAAATAAGAAAAATTTCAAACAAACTTCCTATAGAAACTAGCCAACCCAAGAAAAGAACGAACATCATTGACTGATTTGGGTGTAGGCCATTCTACTATAACTCTAATCTTTTTTGGATCCACATGCACACCTTCACTTGAAATAATATGTCCTAAATATTCTAGCTTATGCTGAAAGAAATAACTCTTTTTAGGATTAGCATAAAGTGTGTTCTCTCGTAACAAATGAAAAACTGTTTCAGGATGCTTTTCATGTTCACTATCATTCTTACTGTAAACAAGTATATCATCAAAGAATACAAGAACAAAAGCTTGTTAATCAAGAAAAATATTGTTCATCATTCATGCAAATGTCGCAGGGGCATTAGTAAGTCCAAAGGGCATTACCATAAATTCATAATGGCCAGTTTGAGTTCTAAATGCAGTCTTTAAAAATATCACTTTGTGTCATACGAATCAGATGGTAACCCGATTTAAGATCAATTTTACTAAAGACATGAGCTCCTCGTAACTTATCTAATAGATCATCTATTCGAGGAATAGGGTATCTATTCTTGATGGTAATCTTGTTAAGGGCTCTATAATCAATGCACATTCGATAAGTTTTATTCTTCTTCTCTCTAAGAGAACTGGTGCTCCAAATGGGGAAGAACTAGGCCTTATAAGTCCTTTTTGTAGTAGGTCTTTTACTTGGTTTTCTATTTCCTTTTGATGTAGTGGGCCATGTCTATAAGGTGCTTTAGGAGGAGGTGAACTACTAGGGACTAAATCTATGCTATGGTCAAAGGATCCTCGAGATGGTGGTAGTTCAGAGGGATACTCAGACATAAAACAATCCTTGTAAGTACTCATGAAAGGTTTATATGCATCAGGAAGTGAGTGAATATAATCATTGATGACATTGACAAAAACAATGCATGAGTTGAATCCTTTCCTAAATGCACACTTTACTTGAGTGTGACTATCAATGGAAACGGCTGGAAATCATGATGTGCAGACAAAGTAATGATTTGACCTTTGAATTCAAAGTTAAAGGTATGCGTATGGTAATCAATACGTGGTTTATAATGGTGACGAAAAGGCATACCTAGTATAACATCATAAGATTGCAAAGGTGCAATTAAAAATGTTCGTGAATCAACATATGGGCCTATGTTAATCATAACATCTTGCACTTCTCGTGTTACGTTATAACGACTACCTCGAAATGCAGCTTTCACTTTATATAAGGACGAAAACATTTGTAATTTAAGTTCCTGTACTAATAAATGTGAAATGAAGTCTTGTGAACTACCGTCCTCATGTAGAATTTTAACTAGTTTGTTATTTATTGTACCCTGCATGCAAAGTAGAGAGTGAAGAGAGATATCGTTACCCAAGGTACTTAAGTCCTTCTCCAATGATTCCTCTATCCAAATAGGAGGAATTTCTTCATTATGGACCTCCATGTTATGCAACTGAGCTGTAGCTCGTTTCATGTGAAGAGGTCGCAATCTGCACCTTATTTTTGTATGTCCAGGTTTACCACAATTCCAACAGGTGATTCGTGGTTGCTTTTGTTGGGCATCCACCGCTGAAGTTTGAAGGGTAGGTGGTTTGGTTGGTTGGAGAGATGAAGCAATAGGTGGAGTTGAGTAACTAGATTGTGGAGGACGAGGAGAACTAGGGTAAGATGGGGCATTAAAAGTACGCTTCATAGGAAATGTAGGTTTAACATAAAGTGGTCATAGGGTATGAAGCTTAGCTTGGATTCCCACATCCAAACCAACTACCGTTGTAAGGTTGTCTGCCTCAGTTTGTATCTGTTGGAGGACTTCATCACATTGTCGGATCTCATTTTGAGCTCCTCGAAGCTCATGCCGCAAAAGCTCTAGTTGTTGTTCAAGTGTTGCCTCAGGTAGAGGTGAATTACTATAATCCTCCATGGTGCTCTTGGACCCTTAAGCTAGTGCTTTCCTCTCGGGATGTACCCTCAGGAAATGTACCCTAGCAAAAAAGTACCCTATCTAGATGTACCCTGATGTACCGTGAGAGGATGTACCCTGTCTGGATGTACCCTGGTGTACCCTGAGAAGTTTACCCTGAGAAGTGTACCCTGAAAAGATGTACCCTGAGACGCGCCGCGTCGCGTCGCACCGTGCCGCCTTCAAAAGTGAAAACTGAAAGTTATGTTAAATTTAAGGAGAGAGAATTTGAGTAACAACTCCAAGAAAGAGTGTAGTGGTAAAAATACTTCCCTTGAAAGTAGGAGGTTGTGGGTTCGAATCCTCCTGCCTTAGGGAATCTAAACCACTCTATTGCCACTCAAAATTAAAATTGCCTCGCGCGTAGCCAACGGCTGCCAACGATCACCAAGGGAGCCTTGGGTGCCAATGTTTCCAATGTTGCCAATGTAATGCCTAAGTTATTGCCTAAGTTATTGCCTAAGTTATTGTCTAAGTTCTTTGCCTTAGTCGACGCCTTGGAGTAAATCGAAGGAGTAAACGTAGGTGAAAATGTACGTTCTGGTTTTGGAACTGGAACAGAAACAGAAACAGAAGACGAAGACGAAGAAAAAGACGGAATTGGAATTGGAATTGCAAACAGAGAACAAAACCCTCTGTATTGACGCGTGGAGAGCTCTGATACCACTGTTGTCAGGATCTTGCTCATGCGCATACAGAGGTTATGCAAACAGAAAACACACAGAGAATAGACGCAACAAGAGACGAGACCGAACGCAAGATTGGGTGCAATCTCCCCCCATGCACTCTGTTTCAACAATCCACAGAGTGCATGTATTTATAGGACTTTTTTTATTACGTCGAAAAGAGTGGTTACATGAGAGCAGCTTCGAAAACGCCTTGCACGCTCCTTAGGAACCTTCAGCTGCTATATCAGAAACATCAGACACACATTAATACATTAATAATATAACACTTTAACAATGCATTGTTCAATAATATTCAACATCCCCTAATGGGAGAAATGTTGAGTTGACTCAACACAACAAAGAACTGCAAAGAAGAAGAGAGGCGAATTCGAGAAGAAGCTCAGGTAGAAGCCTTATAATGCATCCAACATAGGAAGTTAAGAAGACGAAGTAGAGATCAACCTAGGCAAGATGCTTATGAGGCATCAAAGATATCACATGGCCATGTTCCAAATGATGAGTGGAACCCATCACATGATAGTAGATAGACACCCTTTTCTAACCTTAGAAGTATGAAAGGGCACGAATTAGAGGACCATAAAAGCCTTGATTTTCTTACTATCAGGACTCACAATCAAACATCAATCCTAATGAAGCATACCTCATAGGATTGGGAGGTGTGGAAACCCCTTGCATAGGCAAAGTGAAGCTTCCTATCTCGATTCCAGATGTCCTTATGATAGTAGAAGTATTTAGATTTTCTTACTATCAGGACTCACAATCAAACATCAATCCACTGCTTCGCCATGAGGACCACAAGTACATATCAAACAAATGACATAGCCAAAGAGAACCATGTGCCAAATGATGAGTGCAACCCATCATAGGATAGTAGATAGATGAGTCATCAACCCATGTTGTTCAACCCACTGATGACCAAGATATCACATGGCCATGTGCCAAATGACGAGTGGAACCCATCACAAGATAGTAGATTGAAGTCCTTTTCTAACCTTAGAAGTAATAAAAGGGGCACGAATGAGAGGACCATAAAAGCCTTGATTGCTAAGGCCCAACCACTAGTAGAGTTAGATTTTCTTACTGTCAAGACTTGCAATAAAACATCAATCCTATTGAAGCATACCTCATAGGATTGGGAGGTGTGGAAACCCCTTTCCTAGGCAAAGTGGAGCTTCCTACCTCCATTCAAGATGTCCATATGATAGTTAAAGTGCTAGTGTGTCAAGATGAGGACCTCATGGAACATATTATATTGGGCCAAGACTGGATATATGACTATTCGGTCAACTTAAACCTAAGAAGTGGACTTCTTTAGGTTTGGGTGAACTAGCAAAGGATCACAATTGAACTAGAAAAATTCTACAACCGCTCACCCTACTGACCCATCTGCCAGACCCCTCCTCACTCAGTGCCTCGTACCCTCCTAATCATGACCACTACCCAAATCATTACATCCACAACATCCTTCAGTTTTTGAGCACCCACTTCCCAAGACATGCTCTTTTCATCCATCACCAACCCACTGTACAACACCTCCACCGAATTCCTTGCACTAGTTGTAGGATACCCTATTGTAACTAGTGCAATAGGTAATCCCTGCACCATAGAAGGAATTATCAGCTTCCTCTTCACCCCTCACCCAAGTCCCATTCATCGCAGACCTATATAACTCTACCCTTTGACCCCCTACCATTGTTGCCACCATAAAACCAATCTGGTTTCCCTTCATGTAAGACCTTGCTCGCCCTACCACACCATTCTCTTTGGGAACCCATTTGTAACAACATTAGTGTACACTAACACCATGCACACTTCACCTATCATCCCCATTTTTATGGTAGAACACATGCACCCACTACTCTCTAATCCAATGGACATCTCACCACCTACCACAACACCCCCTTCCCCCACACTTCCACAATCCCCTATTCCCCCTCCACCAACCTCACTGACACCCACCATAGTCTCACGCACATCATTCACACTTCTTATCCCCTCATCCCTTCCCCCTTCATTCACATCTATCACTATTGCATCAACATCAATGCATAGTACATTTAATAGGATGACTCAATGTGTATCATATCTACAATACGATTATCAACAACTCAAAGAAAGAAATGTGATCCTCTTGAGCAAGTCTCAATAATTACAAGTTAGATTCATAGAGTTGGAAGGAGCTAACCAAGAATTACAAGATCAATACCTTACCCTCCAACAGCTGCATGATGAACTGAACACCAAAGTGCAAACAACGAATATGGAAGCTTTCCAAGAATGGGAGGAGATTCAATGAGAACAAAACCCTTGGAATGCCAAGCTACAATGCAATCTAGGGCTCCTACGATGACATATGCTAGCAGTTCTAGAGAAAAACAAGTGGCTTCAGTAGAAAAATCAAGATAATCTAGAGGCTACTATAGATGGAACCCCTTGAGCAACCATTAGTCCCACCAGATTTCAAGCGATTCTTCTAACAATATCCAAATACTACTAGAAGAGCATGCTAATTTCTTGGAGTCATACCAACGACTGGAAGAGGAGTGTCCAGATCTCAAGAAGAGCTAGCCAAGCCCAACATGCAGATACCAGAGGTCGTCCCTCCCCCAAAAAACATGCAAGAACTAGAAAACCAAGAACATGTTGATGAACTGCAAGCATGGTTACTGCAATACAAAAGTTCACCCTCTCCACCTGTGGAACGTGAACCTAAAGAGGTATTCAAAATCCTAGTGGAAGAAAATTTCAAGGAACTCTATGAGCCCATACCCATACCTGGGGGATGCATCACAAAGGAATGCCAAGAAATGTTCTAAATTGAAGTGTGAGAATGGATCAAACCAATGGAACAAATAGGCAGAACACATGATGATCAGGTGGTCATACAGATCCAATGAATGTCAAATCTCAAAGACATAGTACTCAAGTCAACGTATTTCTAGAACCTCTCCCATCAACAACCCATCGCCACATTCAAGCTGCAATATATGCCTTACTTTGTACTACTCGTTGACTACAATGCAGAAATCAAAAGGGTGATTGGAGCAAAAACAACATTTGCAACTCAATTTGATCCAAGGTACCTACTAGAAAAAACAAAGAAGGGAACCATATTTCAACCTAACTACCATGCACGACTATAAGCAATCTATCCAGAGATGATTCACACTTAATCCAATGCAAACTTGTACATAACAAACAATCCATTCTATTTCCTTATACCTCGTAGGCACCCATGAATCGAGTTTGTTGGTTTAGGTAAACACTACCAAAGGGTGCTTAATTTGGCTCAACTACCCTTACTTTGCTCCATCAAAAAGACCACCCACTGTGGCTTACATGATATTAACCACACACCACTAGTCATCATGATTCAAGAATGTCCCTGACATTGCTAGCAAGATGTGTATGAAGATTTTTGAGCTAATAATGGTGACCTTCAAAACACTCAAGAATATAAAAGCCCCATATATCTCTGCTCTAGGCTTCAATGAGGGTGATCTTGACTTGGCCTAAGATATGAGTAAAACACCTTCCATCAACACAATCTATGCATGGCATGCTCAAATCAAGTACCTACCTGGTTGTAACAAGCAGACTTTTGAAGAAATGTTCTCCACATGGTTCTGGGAATACCACTCAAAGATCTTCATTCCCAAACTCACACATTTATTGCAACTATTCACAGTAGAACATACCTTGCATGCAGAACAACTGTGCATTCCACATTTGGACGTACTAGGTCTTGTAGATTGGGACAACTTAATGATAGATCTAGCAAGGAGCCTTAAACTCAAAGAGCATTACTTAGCTACTGATGTCCTGGAATATTACATCACACACCCATCATAATAAAGTTATGTCAGGGATGACAAATGCAAGAGAGGGGGGCGTTGGTGTTGGCAGTAGCCAAGGACGTCGAGGCAGCTTGTTGAGACAAGGGAGCATGCAACAAACCAATCAAAGAGATTAAGAACAAAGGGAAGGCCAAGCTAAACCAAGCAAACAAGGAAGTCAAAGAAGATCCAACAATTAGGCCCATCAAACTTTCGAATGCAACTTCTTATGAAATAGTGATGTTGATCACTACACACCATTGTAAATACCATTTTTTAAAATTCCAACTCCATTTTGTTCAAGCCAAGGAGTCTTCAAGCTTGAGTACTAGATCTATGTACATACCAATTTTCATAATTGTTAGAGCTCGTTTCAGCCTCCAAAATAGCCTAGGAACTAGGCCAAGCACTAGGTTTGGATAGGGCCAAAGCTAGTGAAAAACTATACGAAGATCTAGAGAGCTCATTTTTGAGGGGGGAATTCTTGGGAATTGAAGTGAATTAAGCACATTGTAAACTTCTTTTTGAGCTAATTAAAGATTTCATTGCTCCATCTCTCTATCTTATCATGTGTATATGTGTGTGTGTGCATGTTGGTGTGCTTCTCAGTCACGCACTTGTACTCTCACTTTCTTATGGTCATCATACCACCCTCATGTCTCCTCCAAGTGACAATTATGAGGTGGATTTCCTCACATTGATACTCATCATTGTGCTAGAGTGACAAACTTCTTTATTACATATACCATTCTGAGTACTTCTCAATCGATGGTATGTAACTACATTTAACACTATTTAATTGCCTACTAGCATTAGCAATTGGAATAGCCCATATTTCCATCATTATTTGGTTGTGTTAGAGAAATTCCTCGATGAACCACAATACCCATACAAAGATTGTGGCTCTATAGAGATGGACCAAAGATCCACAGGTAGAATGATTGAGCCTAGCATTAAATAAAAGAATGTAGTTGAGGAGGTCCAAGAGACCATATAAAGGATCAATACTTTAGTGCAAAAGAAGAACTCCTCGAGAGCCAAGACCACTAGTTGACCACACAAGGGAAAGAGACACGGATTATTAGATATAAGTGAAAGAGGAATCCAATGAACAAAAGAACAATCAAGAAGAAGAAGTCAACTATGCTGAAATAGGTAAGGCTGATTTTGAATTGCTTCAAAATTTTAAGAAAGGTGAAATGGAACATACAAAAAAGTTGAGCAAAAACCTAAGCAATAGTGCACCTTAGGCATAGCACAAGCCAACAAAAAGCAAAGCAAGTCAATAGTGGTGGAAGTGAAAAATGACAAAGATCTTTGCACCTACATAGGAAACGACGTCTACGTTGAAGAGGAGAGAGACTTAGTAGGTTTTTTACATGAGTACCAAGATTTATTCACATGGAGTTACAAGGATTTGGAAATTGTAGATCTAGAAATATATGCACATAGTTACTCCATGATGGCTAATGCAAAGCCCACAAAACAAAGTCGTATACATACAATGAGTCTTATTGTACCGAAATAAAGAGAGATTGATAAAGACTTGGAAGTGGGATTCATCTAGAAGATCAAGAACATGGAGTGGGTCTCACCCATTGAGGTAGTTCCCAAGAAGAAGGAGAAGTCATGAGTATGCATAAATCTGAAGAAGGTCAATAGAACAATGGTGCGATACTTACCCTTTACCTATCATCGATTACGTGCTCAAAAAAGTAGCAGGTCAAGAAGTTTATAGCTTCTTGGATGGATTTTTAATCACATGACAATTGTCTTGGAGGACCAACATGAAATGGCCTTTGCTACCAAATGGGGTATCTTTGCATTTTTTTACATGCCCTTTGGTTTGACCATTGTCCCAACTACCTTCTAATGCCTAATGTGTCACATGTCCAAAGAGTTTACATAAGGAAGTGTACCTAGATGACCTCTATATATATGCAAAACAAGTTATTATTCATATTCCTAACCTAAATTGAATCTTTACAAAACATAGATAATATTATGTGTGTCTTTTATAAAAGATCAAAGTCATTGTAGATCTTCCAAGGCCTAAAAGCATCAAGCTTTTATGGGTCATTGTGGTTTCATCATTTCATTTATATGTGCACTATCCTTTCCAGACCATTGTTTGGATTCTTGAACAAATTTGAATGGATTGAAGATTTTGAGAAAGCCTTCCATGAGCCAAAAATCACTAAGCTCAACACAAATCTTGAAATCTCCAGATTGGTATAAATTGTCTCACGCGCAATTAGATGCATCAAATTATGCCATCAGTTGTATGAAGATGTCAACCATGAAGAGATCATACCCATGCTCATCACAAAATTTCTCTTCTGTTTTCTTGTTGATACACATGTCCATATTAACCAAGGTTTGATACCATGTGTGGCTTAAAGTCTTCATCATTAAACATTTGTGTGACAAGGCATGATCTTCCATGTCTGGAGTGTTCTTGTTGAGGGTACCATGATCACTATTGTTTTGCATGTTCACCTTCTCTTGCAACATACCGACATAGCTAGAGATGTGTGTCCTTATTCATCTCGTCAGAATCATTCATAGGCATTATGAATGGAAGTGGTGGAATCATCCTCATCATTATCATTGTGGATGGGATTCCATTTCAAAGGAGGAATATCTTTGTAATTAAATTCATGAAGATTAACTTTTGTGGTTATCCTTTCATGTTGCAGTATAGAGAATTTCGAACCCAACCTTGCACTATTTTCAATCATCTTAGGAAGGGATATTGTAAGAGTAGTTTGTATGTGGGAACCTTATTAAACCAAAAAAATGTTATATTTTGTTCAGCTCGATATTCACTATACCTAGTCTTGAATCTATTATGGCCTTTCTAGTCACTTTGGTGTATTTGATGGGGGGAATCATATTTCCTTCATCCCCTTCATTGAAATCTTCAACTTCATCTATAAGTATGGAAATGATTTTTGAAGCGACTTTGACTTGAGCATGTTGATTATGTCATGATGACACTACTTTTTATTCGTGAGATGGCTTCTTCAAGGAATTCTTATGAGCTTTTTAAGTGGATTCTTATCTCTTGGCACATAACAAGGTGTTTTGTGACACTTTGAATTTTCTTTTTGTGGGCGTAAGTATTCAGATAAAGATCCTAGACTTGTGATGTTTGACTCAAAATCATGCCAAACTGATGCATCCCATGGATCCGCATCATCTTTGGGGGGTAGATCCAAAAAATTAAGTTATGAGAGAGGCCACATGGTTGAATTTGCATGCCTTTCCATCTCTTTGATTGCATTGCTTCCTAGAGATTTTGTTGTTTTTGCCTCTCAATTTCTAGGTCGAGAATGCGTTCTTTGTAAGGCATGTTATGTTGGGAGACTTCAAAGGTTCGTTTTCATGTGTTGGCTCTGTGGGTCTATAGTTTGATTTGTGTTTTCTTGAAATCGAGCTTGATGAACCTCAATTTCTCACTCTATTCCTTAGCTATTTTGGCTTTCACTTGGACTTGTTTCACTTGATTCTCTAGCTCTTTGATTTGTGTTTTCATCCCTTTGTCTCTCATTTTGTGTTTCCCCCCTGATATTGCTTTATCTTTCTCATTAATGGATAGGTCTAATAGTTTATCTTTGGTTTGGGCCTTTCTCTTGGCTTGGGCTCTCGTGACTACCTAGACCAGGATTTCCTCCTCTTAATCACTCTTATTTAACTTTAGATCAATTGGCATTTCGTAGGTTTGGGTAGCCATTGTCACTCTTCTTGGAATGGTTAGGCAATCTTTGAGCCAATGGGTAATTATGCAATCATGAAAACAACTTGGTCTTTGCAGTAGTGATGGAAACACTTGGGATCAATGAGTTGGCTCTATTTGAGGCGGTTTAATTTCTAAAATTTCATCTAGTTTTACTTGAATTGATTGGTCTCTCACTTGGGTGCTAAGGAAAATGTTTGAATAGATGAGACAACATGCACTATGGACAATGAGGATATCCACATGTGAGGATTGCTGGAGATATTGTGCTCTTGATGAGCATGACTTGCAGTGATGGTTAATTTTAGGCTACCTCCAAATCAATGGTCTAAATATTTCCAAAACATGTATGGAAATCGGTCGCCTATTGTATAATCCATTGCTTGTTTTTTTCTAGTCCAACTAGTTCGATAAATTTTGTAAAACATTCCACATTCAAACTCACTAAAGTATGAATGAATGTTTAGAAGTATTGCTAGCTAGAGTAGCCATCAAACGAAGTAGTATTGTGTGTATTATCGCTATCAGTAGAGACAATACCAAAGCTGATTGCTGTGCATTGTTAGGCTGCCAGATGGTTCGAGTATTTTTCATAATATTTTTGTAATTTTGTTGATGAAGCACAATAAATGGACTAGAACAATGTAACTTTTGAATTATTAATATCAAAAGGGTCATGTTCGTGCTGCTTAGTAGAAGAGGAGATGCACGGTAGATCCTCATCGGACTACGCATGGCGTAGCGATTGACTGATTTTATGTTGATTAAAATTGAGTTGAAGTCTGATTTGGTGCAGTGTTCATTTGTGTCAGTTAAGTATTTGATGATTAAGTGATATAATTTAATCATACAGAGTAAATGTGAATCTAAAAACGTAGATAAAAGTTACAATCTTCTGAATGATGTTAATGAATGTTTTTGTATAAGTTAAGTGTATCGATTACTGATCATGAAATGGAAATGGGGGAAGAACGCTTGTGATTGAGGTAGTATCAAAGCTATTTGTGCTTTGGGAATTAAATACGATTGTGTAAACTCGTAATTGGGTTTAATAGCATTAGAGATAGTATTCTGCAAAGAAGGACAAGAACGGAAATAATATAACGGTGTGGTAAAATTATTATAGGGCCTCTATTCCAACAGACCCCTATCCAACCCAAGAACCCTGTCAGAGGAAATCTCTGTTATTCCTATTGGATAGATGCAGTTCAGGTGGGAATAAAGAGGTAACAGTTAACAAAGTTAAAACTGGTGTCGGCCATGGGGCTTGGAATTTAAGTTAGAACTATAAGAATCACTGTGCAAGAACAGTCTCGTATGAATCTCTACACAGAAGATTGCATAATTCATGCCTATAACACATTCCAGTGAAACTTCCCCAAAATATCGGAATGACAGACACCCTTGGAAAGTGAACAATGCATTTGGGATACCAACACGTGGTGATAGGGAAGGTCAATCATCCAAGGGAGGTGGTGTGATACAAACAAGTGGGTTGGTGCCACCACATTTCCTTGTTTCTGGGTTGCAGACCATATCGGAATTGAGCCCGATGCGATCCAGTGACAATCTAGCAAGTGTTTTAGTATTGAGCTTGCTGACAATACGGTACCCTCCGGTGGAGGATCGGAATTTGCAGCCGAATCCGATAGCAATGGATTGGTGTTCGGTGACACTTCGGAGTCCAGTGAAGGTTCAGTGGGTGCAAAAGTGATTCGAAATCATACTAAAGGAACCAATCAACTTGCTGGAATTCTTGAGAAAATTTTGGATCCTAACACAGAACCAAAAACGTCTATTGAGCAATTGGTGCAAAGCAAATTTTCTAATTCAGGGACTACACGACGAGTTTCAATTACTGACTATTTTTCAACAGAGTGGGACCATGCATGTTTCTTCAAAATTACATTTCTAGAGGGTTCGTGTTCAACCATAACAAAGAAGACTTGGAACGTAGCAGTGCGTTGCAATCTTCAAAGGAGTCTTCAGATAGTTACATAACAAGTCAGCCTATAAACATTTTTGAGGCACAACAATTTGAACAACCAGTAGCTTTCCATCTTGACTATATGGAAGATTATCAACAGCAACAACATCAGTACCTACAACAACAACAACAGTAATAGCAACAACAATAGTAGTACCAACAACTGTTGAAGAATCACTCACGAATTTGACGTACAGACAAAGGAAGGTAACGAAAAGCAGAATCAGAATATCCAAAAAATTAAAACCTTAGTGAAGGGAAAAATTCACGATGTTATGTACAACGCAGAATCTTGCAGAATCAGAGGTTGATAGAGTTCGTTACACCGAATCAAATTGTATATAAGGAGAGAACATGCATAAGAATAAAAGAGAAGGAAATGCGAGCTAGAATGTGCGTGAGAAGAGCGCACAATTTAAATAGAGCGCATATAGAGGTCGAGAGGTCGAGAGGTCGAGAGGTCGAGAGGTCGAGAGGTCGAGAGGTCGAGAGGTCGAGAGAGAGAGAGAGAGAGAGAGAGAGAGAGAGAGAGAGAGAGAGAGAGAGAGAGAGAGAGAGAGAGAGAGAGAGAGAGAGAGAGAGAGAGAGAGAGAGAGAGAGAGAGAGAGAGAGAGAAGTTCTCAGAAGACGCCAGAGATCACGTATGTAAAGATGAATAACAAAAACCTGAAATGTCAGGTATTCATCTGAGAGAGATGGTAAAGAGAAACTACTCAGTGTAGGAGAGTTTCCATAGCTTGAGCAAGAAGAGGCCAAGCTAATTTGTACACATCTTCTCTAATAGAAAACACATGTTCATGTGGAAGTTTGCGCGCACTGTTCGTATGTGAAGAACTCTAAGTATTTTTCGTGTTACGGTAGAAAGTTCGTTAATAGTTACAGTTCGTTCAGTAAATGTGTCCCCCCGGTACTTTCTCAGTAAACGAATGTTTTGGTCAATTACAGTTATCTCAGTAAACGCATTTTTGGTCAGTTACAGTTTTCACAGAAAACGTGTTTCTCGGTAGAACAACGAAGTATATCTCGTAGAGTAAATTAGAGTTTTGTATGAGAGATAACTTATCTTATAGCTAGACATCTCTACTATCAGTTCATCAATCATTTCGGTGAAATGGATATGTACACACAATACAAAGTCTGACCGAAAGGAGGCATTTTGAACCGGAGAAGTTTTTTCTTAAACTTCAGGAAGTGTTCTTTCAGTGAAGGAAGTTCACGAATCACTTCCTTACTTCTTGTATATTCACTTGAAGTAATTACAAACAGAATAGGAGTTGATTCCGATAAGATTCCGGTATAATTCCAATGACAGTCGAGTAACAATCCAATGAAGTTCCGGTGGAATTTTTCAGTAAATTCAAAGCGCAGTTTTATATGTTGAGTGATAGTAACCATGCTGAGCTACTGCTGATTATAGAGGTGTTCTAATAGCACTCTAGCTTGGTAACCAATTTTGGTGACGCGACAATTTCTGCACGCCTGACAATGTTCAGGCTTTTGCCGTGACGTACCAAACTTCAACAGTTGGTATCAGAGCATAGAAAATCTTCAACAAGTGGTATCAGAGCCAGTTAACCACACAAGTGTTTCCAGAACAAGAAAGATTCTGAAGAGAAGAAAGATTCTCAAAAGTTCGCCGGAAGTAACAGAAACAAGAAGATCATGACAAATCATGTCCAAATTGATATATTGGACAGAGATAATTATCCCGCATGGGTAATGCACATGGAAGCCTTACTTATGAGTAAGGACTTAATGAAGTATGTGACCGGAGAAGAAAAGAAGTCGACTTTCGAAGATGACAGTCAACCGAAAAACGAAGAATTAGAAGCCTTGAAGCTGTGGCAGAAGAAAGATGCAACGGCAAGAGCTTACATTTATAATACCGTTACAGATCATCTACTACCGCACATTAGAGGTTTGGAGAAAGCGGAGGACATATGGAGTGCGTTGGAAGATCATTTCCAAAATACTACGAAAGCTAGGAAGGCTAGCCTATGGTCCGAATTCACAACGTTCAAAAAGAAGTCGAGTCAAAGCATTAGTGACTATGTTACTAAGATGAAGGATATAGCAGATAGTCTCGGATCCATAAATGAAGATGTCGAAGATCAAAGATTGATAGCACAACTGCTAACAGGTTTGAGAGGAGATGAAAGGTGGAAACCTTTCGTACTCTCGACTGAACTATCTCTAAATCATTTTGTACCAGATTTAAATCAGTTGCTTGGTTTGATGCTCACATATGAGCAAGACTGGAAAGGAGATGCAGATAAAGGACAAATTTCTGCAATGTACATGAAGAACAAGAAGAAAGATAAAGGCAAGTCAAAAGATGAAGAAGAGTCGAGTTCTCAAGCTTATTATGCAAGAGGTAAAGGCACCGGCAGAGGAAGAGCAAGAGGCTTTGGAAGAGGAAGAGGTAGTCAGAATAACAACAAGAAGGCTTGCTAGATCTGTGGATTAAGTAATCATTTGGCTTATGATTGTTGGCACAATCAACAAGGATCATATCAAAATCAGAACACTAACAGCAGAGGTAGAAGAGGAAGATATCAGAATAACTTTCAAAGAGGTAGACAGAATCAAAGAGGAGGCTATGGTAGAGGTGGAGCAAGAAGTTGGGGACAGAATCAATCCTACAACACCACCTACAAAAACTACGCAAATGACACACAGAATGAAATTCATACATCATTGATGATGAACTCAATCAGCACATCAGATAACGAAGACCTAAAGGTATTTTACATTGATTCTGGATGTTCTAATCACTTGTCAGGAAATATATAACTGATGTCAGAATTGGAAAAAGGTAGTTCCAGTCATACTGTTCAAACAGGTGACAATACGAGGCATAGTGTACATTCAATTGGAAAAGTGAAGTGTAAGAGTGGAGCAGATTTGCTAACCAATGTTTTGTATGTTCCAACAATACCAAAAAAATTAGTTAGTGTAGGACAGATAGTTGAGAAAGGTTTTCAGGTCAGATTTACAAATGAAGGAGTATTTGTAGAAGATCCCGAGAACGGATATAATCAGATTGTCTCTGGTAAGAAAGAAGGCAGACTCTTTACTTTAAGAGTACAAGGGAACATTGGCCAAGCGTTGCTCACACATGGTGAAAAGGTGATTACAGAACTTGATCTCTGGCATAAGAGATTAGGTCATTTTAATGAAAAAGGAATTAAAGCTATGATTTCAAATCAGTCAGTACTAGGATAACCGAATGTACAGAACCAACACATGATTCACAAGTGCGAAGCATGTCAGATGGGAAAAGCCCACAGGTTACCTTTCCAGAAGAAAGGATTCAAACATGATGGAGTACTCAAACTCATTCATACAGATGTATGGGGTCCAACAAAAGAAGGATAAATCAGCGGATTGAGGTATTATGTTCTATTTATTGATGGTGCTACAAGATGGATAACTCTTTATTTTTTGAAAGAGAAATCAGAAGTGTTTGGAGCTTTCAGGCATTTTCATGCATATGCTGAAAGACTCACAGGTCAAAAGCTTAAGAGACTGAGGTCTGATGGAGGGGGAGAATACTTCTCCCGAGAGTTCAATGACTATCTTTGGAATGCAGGTATTAAGAGAGAAATAACATGCAGGTACACACCACAACAAAATGGTGTAGCAGAAAGAAGGAACCGAACTCTAGTTGAGTTTGCACGAGCTATGCTAAAAGAAAAAGATTGTCCAAACTATCTTTGGGTTGAAGCCGTAAACACATCTACATACTTGGTAAACAGATTACCATGTACAGGTTTAGATGGAATGACCGCTTACGAAGCTTGGTGGGGAAAGAAACCAACACTTGATCATTGCAAAGTATTTGGATCAGTAGCTTATGCTTATGTACCATCACAACTCAGACATAAGCTCGAACCAAAAGCAGAGAAATATGTGTTCGTCGGATATGATGAAAAGCAGATGGGATACAGGTTATGGAGTCCTCTAACAAAATAGTTTACTGTTTCCTAAGATGTTACATTTGATGAACAGAAAAGCTGGTATGCAGGGCAAAGTCACACAACGGAAGAATTTGAAGAAGAAGTAAGAAGGAAAGAAAAAGGGAAATCAATTGTACAGGTGAATAGAGATGAAGACTATATGCAGGCAAGTACGTCCAGGATCGGATCAGGTATGAGAAATGAAGATGAACACGGATTTGATGAAGACGTGTATTCAGATACACATGAAGAGTTTGAACCAAGAAGGTCAAACAGGACTAGAAGACAACCAGAAAGGTATTCTTATGATACTTCGTATATAACCCAGAAAAGATATGCATATATGGTCAAAGATGATGAAGAACCTCAGAACTATGATGAAGCTAAAGGTAAGAAGAGTTTAGCGCATTGGAAGAGAACAAGACGTGGGAACTTGTTCCTAAACCAAATGGTAAGAAAGTAATCGGAAATAAATGGGTTTTCAAAGTTAAGAAACTTGCAGATGGAAGGATAGCCAGACACAAAGCTAGACTGGTTATCAAGGGCTATGCTCAGATGCATGGCATAGATTATGACGAGACATTTAGTCCTGTGGCAAAGATGTCAACCATAAGGACAATGATTGCTATAGCAGAATCAAAAGGATGGAATCTAAGTCAGCTAGATATAAAGAACACATTTCTGAATGGATATATATCAGATGAAGTCTACATGGAACAACCAGAAGGGTTTGTAAGTTCCAGATACCCAAATTTTGTTTGCAGATTAAGAAAAGCACTTTACGGACTGAAGCAAGCTCCAAGAGCTTAGAATTATAGGCTTGTGAAATATCTCAATGAACTTGGATATCAAAGTTCAAAAGTAGATGCAAATCTACTCATTAAGAGAACAGAAGAAGGTATGATCTACATTTGCATCTATGTAGACGACATTATAATCACAGGTACGTCATATGAAGGAATTAAAGAAGTAAAGAGATTACTTGAAAAGGAGTTTTAGATCAGTGATCTAGGAAAGTTATCATACTTTCTTGGAATGGAAATCACATACACAGATCATGGTGTATATGTTACGCAAGAAAGGTATCTCCTAAACTTACTGAAGAAGTTTAATATGGAGAATTGTAGAAAAGCTTCAACACCGCTTGAAGCAAATCATAAACTCGGCAAATATAGTGGTGCAGAGTTTAAAGATATGAAAAAGTATCAGTCGTTAGTGGGAAGCTTAATTTACGCTACACTAACACGACCGGATCTTAGCTATGCAGTGGGAGTTCTCTCACAGTTCATGCATTGTCCGAAGGATCAACATTGGGTTGCAGGACAGAGAGTTCTTAGATATATCAAAAGAACTGTAAAAGAAGGATTATATTATCCTTTTACGTCAGATATAAAGCTGAGCATACAATGACTCAGACTGGGCAGGAAGTCAAGATGACAGAAGATCAACACATATGATATACCTAGGAGATAAGCCAGTAAGCTGGTGTTCGAAGAAACAACACACAGTGGCTTTATCGTCAACAGAAGCAGAATATAAAGGACTAGTAGAAGCAACAAAAGAAGTGATATGGATGCAGACCTTGTTCAAAAGCATGGGTATTGATCAAGGTATACCTATCATACATGGAGACAATATGAGCTCGTTGTATCTTGCAGCAAATCCAATATTTCATGCAAGAAAAAAGCACATAGAAATTCAATATCATTTCCTGAGGGAATTGGTAATGGAGAAGGAGATAGAAATAATATACACTCCAACAAAAGATCAGATTGCAGATATTTTGACAAAGAGCTTGGATGGAACAAAGACAAGCAGATTCAAAGAAATGGCAGGTATAAAAGAAAGAAAAATATATGAAGATAGGAAGAGTCAAATTAGTGATTGAGGGGGAGCTGTTGAAGAATCACTCACGAATTTGACATATAGACAAAGGAAGGTAACGGAAAGCAGAATCAGAATATCCAAAAAATTAAAGCCTTAGTGAAGGGACAAATTCATGACGTTATGTACAGCGCAAAATCTTGCAGAATCAGAGGTTGATAGAGTTCGTTACACCAAATCAAACTGTATATAAGGAGAGAATGTGCATAAGAATAAAAGAGAAGGAAGTGCGAGCTAGAACGTGCGTGAGAAGAGCGCGCAGTTTAAATAGAGCGCATATAGAGGTGAAGAGAGAGAGAGAGAGAGAGAGAGAGAAGTTTTCACAAGACGCCAGAGATCGCGTATGTAAAGATGAATAACAGAAACCTGAAATGTCAGGCATTCATCTGAGAGAGATGGTAAAGAGGAACTACTCAGTGTAGGAGAGTTTCCATAGCTTGAGCAAGAAGAGGCCAAGCTAATTTGTACACATCTTCTCTAATAGAAAACACATGTTCATATGGAAGTTTGGGTGCACTGTTTGTATTTCGGTAAGATTCTAGTATAATTCTAGTGACAGTCCATTAACAGTCGAGTGAAGTTCCGGTGGAATTTTTCAATAAATTCAAAGCGCAATTTTATATGTTGAGTGATAGTAACCATGCTGAGCTATTGCTGATTATAGAGGTGTTCTAATATCACTCTAGCTTGGCAACCAATTTTGGTGGCACGACAATTTTCACAGGCCTGACAATGTTCGGGCTTTTGCCGTGACGTACCAAACTTCAACAGTTGGTATCAGAGCATAGAAAATCTTCAACAACAACAACAACAACAACAACAACAACAACAACAACAACAACAACAACAACAACAACAACAGGATGGCCACCGGAGACCCTCCACTACGGGGGTCACCTATGCAAAGTTTGGAGGATTCCCTGGTGACGATCTAGATGCACATGTATGGACTTTTGAGATCAACTATGTAGTGCTAAATAACCTAGCGGATCCAGCATATAAGGCCATTGTCTTCCAGTCTACCTTAGTCAATGAGGCAGCCCAATGGTTGACGGAGTATGATATTAATCATTTCAAATTTTACGATGATGTGGAGAATGCTTTCTTACAGCACTTTGGGTTAAAGAAAAATGTGATGGATATTTTTTATTGTCTACAAAATAACAGACAAAAGCCACATCAGAGTGTATCGAAATATGGAACCTTGTTCCGTACCCACTTACGACAATTACCACCAGCTCATGCTAATTTACCAGCCGATGTAATAACCCAATGGTTTTTTAATGCTTTGAATCCCTAATTGAAACAAGCAATGATTATTCGTTGTGTGGGAGGAATGACCCTCAATGCAGTAATAGCTATGGCACTCCAATTAGAACACAAAGTGGGTGGTTTTACAGAAGACCTCGAATGGTTAAATGCTAGAAAAAATAAAAGTGTTGATCCGTTAAAACAAGTCTATTGTACTAAATGTAAAAATCATAGACATGTTGCCAATAATTGTGCTTTGAATCAGATTTATTGCACAATCTACGACATTGCTAGTCATGTTACAAAGACTTGCCCCTATAATGCCAAGATGCAGAATCGGCTTACGGTGAATGCTGTTTTACAAGAGCAGATCCATCCTGTGACTAGTTATGTTCCATTGCACTTGAGAAACACAACTTATACTAATTATACCAATTATAGAGGCGGACCCACAGGGCATTTTAACTAGACCTGGTGTGTTAGCAGTAATCAAGGAACTGAAGGACTCACAAGGCAAGCAAGCTAACGAAGGGAGTCAGAGCGAAGAGAAGGCACAAGCAGACAGAGTAGTCAATGACGATCTGGCAAGTAGGCCATTATTTTTTCAGGACACTAAAGCATATCAAAGAGGTGGACACACAAGGAGAAGGAGCAAGTAGGGAGCTCGAAGATGTGTATGTCAAATCGTTAGAAGAAATCCCTACAACAATAGTGATTTTCATCACTAAAAGCCATTGTAAATACCATTTCATATTTTTGTAGCTCCATTTTGTGCAAGCGAAGGAGTCCTTGAGCTTGAGGAGCATTCGAAGTAGCTACCTACCAATTTTCATAATTTTTAGACTTCGTTTGAGTCTTCAAATAGGCCCTAGAACCTAATTTTTAACTAGGCCGGACACTAGGTCTGGACACGGCCAAAACCTAGTCAAGAACTATAAATAGAGCTAGAGAGCTCATTTTTGGGGCCAGCTTGTAATTGATTTGACTTGTATGAGCTTTTTGGAAGTAATCTAAAGAACTCCATTGCTTCTCACTCTTTGTCTTACCTTGTGTGCGCGTGTGTGTGTATGTGTGTGCATGTTAGTGTGCTTCTCACTCACACACTTGTGCCTTCACTTGCTCGAGGTCTTCATACCATCCTCACGTCTTCCCGGATTGACATTAAAGGAGGTGCTACTCATCACTGAGCTACATGGTGGACTCAAGATCAATCTGATGGTAGTTCAAGTTTACCACAGCTTCTCTGCCACTTTTGTAGAGAAGTGGGACATATATGAAGGCACTGTAAGGACACCCAGGACTATGATAAGTGGAAGAAAAAGTAGAAAAATCCGATGGCCAATATAGTTCAAATTTCTACAGTAGAGACACATGTAGTAGCAATGTCGACACATTCTAGTAAGATGCTCCACCCGATGGTGAAAACTTTTGAACTAGGAGTACAGGAACATCAACAGATGTTCACTAAGGCAAATCAATGGGATAGAGAAGAATCGCCAGTCTTCACTAATCTTGCACCAGTCACTCAACAACTAGCAAGATCATCAAAATCTACACTAGAATCGGTTGCAATTTGGTTAGGAATTTCATTGGAATGAACATCATATTTGAGTAGTTCTAGTGCTGCCTGGGACATCTTATCCAAAGCTTTGATTACCATTCCCTTGGACAATTACTAACTTTGGTACCACGAATTCAACACCAATTTCAGCAGCAACTTGAGGCGAGCTCAACCCGCGCACCTTCCACTACTACAATTAACCCGAAACTAGATGCTACGGTAGATCATGTTGTTCCCTTAATCACTGTGTGGTTCAAAAACCATAAAATATCTCAGGTATTAATTGATGGGGGGTCAAGAGTGAACATTGCCATGGCAGCCATTTGTAAGAGGTTGGGATGGAATCATATTGAACCTGTTAATTTTTTTGTGTGAATGGCCGATCAGTCCCGAGTTCACCTGATGGCATTGGTACACAATATCCCTATTACCCTACAAGGGGCCATGTTTAAAATGAACTTTGTTGTGATGGAATTTCCTAAATCTAGTTTAGATTACAATTTGTTATTCGGTAGACCTTGGCTAAAACAAGTTAAAGTGCTACAAGATTGGTCCTCCCAATAGCTTATTTTTAAATGTAACCACTAGAAATACGTGGTTTTCCTCGGCGATATGAAGCCTTGTGATTTGCATGCATGACCTTATGTTGTTGAGCCTGTGCATATGCTCGAGGGGTTATCCGATGATGAGGAAGACACATTCCTTAATGCTAACCAGGATTTACTATCCTCTGGAACCATTGACTTACAGCAAGTGATAGATACTTGGTCCTTGGAAACCTGTACAGTGCGGCCACTTATGCAAGATGCTATTAATGCCACAGATAATCTTTTAGGCTCATAGGACATGGAGCAATTGTTTCAACATCTCGATGATCTCAGCCCTACCTGACAGTTTTATGTACCAGAAGATCAACTTGTCACTTGTAATTACTTAGGAGATGATGCTAGCCCATGCCTGGCAAAGATTAAGGAGGGGCTGGCCATGGCATTCCAAGAAAATTTGCTTAGCCTCCTCCAAGAATTTGTTGACATCTTTGCTTGGGACTATCATGATATGAAGATTGGACCCTCATATCTACCACCATCGTGTAGTTTTAAAACCGGATGTACGACTGTTAAACAATAGAGTTATCAGATGAATCCGAATTATGCCTAGCAAGTGAAAGAGGAGTTAGACAGATTGCTGAAGGTCAAATTTATTGTCCCTATCAAGCATGCAGAGTGGATCTCACCCATCCTGATTGTTCCTAAGAAGAATAAAAAGTTGCACATATGTGTTGATTATCATAAGTTGAATGCTGCTATGATGTTGGACCCTTTTCCCTTACCCTTCCTCGATAGTATGCTAGATCACATAGCTGTCCATGAGATGTATTCTTCTTCGGATGGCTACAGTGGATATAATCAGGTTCGCATGGCTGAGACCGATATCCCCAAAATGTCTTTTATCACCAATTGGGCATTTATGCCTACATTGTGATGTGGTTCGGGCTGTGGAATGCACCTAGTACATTTCAACATTGCATGCAAAAGATATTTGCCCCATATCGCACAAGTTTTATGTGTGTCTACTTAGATGATTTCTTGTTATCTGGTGATACTGCTAATCATTTACAACATCTCTGGTGTTGTTTTCTGAAGTCTAGAGAGTACCGATTATGTTTAAACCTGCACAAGTCTTTTTTTGCGATGGCTTGCGGAAAACTTCTGGGGCATAGAATCTCCAAAGAAGGTATCCAGGTCGATCCTCATAAAGTAGGAGTTATTCTTGATGCACTGCCACCCACCACCCCTAAGGAAGTGATGTGTTTCCTGGGATAGATTCAGTGACATGGTCGCCATCTCCGTTGGCTCGCCCATCTGAATACACCTCTTACGTGCTTGACTACAGTCCAACCATGACAATTTTGCTGGACTGATGAATGCCAGCTTAGCTTCGACCGATTGAAAACCTTGCTCACATAGGCACCGATCCTCTAGACATCGAATTGGCAACTATCGTTTCATGTGTTTGTGGATGTATCTGATATAGCTATTGGTAGTGTTCTTATGCAATTGCAGGATAAATCTTATAGACCAGTGTATTATGCAAGCCGTCGCTTTAGCTTGATGGAACATAATTATTCTATCACCGAATGGGAATGTTTAGGCTTAATATATTCTATCAAGAAGTTCAGATACTATCTAGCTAGCCAGAAGTTCACCTTTCATGTTGACAATGCAGCTTTGGTCTACCTTGTTCGACAACAACATTTGGGTGGATGTTTGGCTTGATGGGTCTTGATGCTTCAAGAGTTTGGTTATGACGTGGTCCATCGACCCGGTAAGGCTCATATGATTGCTGATTTCCTGTCAAGCTTAGATTCTAGTGAGCCACCGAAGGGGATTGATGATCCATTGCTTGTTATTTATACAACCACCACACCAACACCACCTGCTAGTCGTTTACCCATGGTTGATTCTTATTACGACACTCTTATGCTTTTCCTGACTACTAGTTGTCCATCAGGGACTATATCCAACTCCGCTTGATGGAAACTTGCCATTTACAATTGACGTTTCCAGATCATTGATAGCCAATTATATTATGTCAATCATTCTGGTATTCTCCTCTGTTGTATTCCTCCTCATGAAGTCCCTTTCATGCTACATATGGCACATTCGGTCCCCTCGAGCGGCCATTTTTTGGTGGATCTTACTTATCAGAAAGTTCTACAAGGTGGTTTATGGTGGCCTACATTGCAACATGATGCGAATTCTTATGTTAAACACTACGACTCCTACCAGTGGATGGGCAACCCTTGTAGTGGCATTATTTTCCCCTTCAGCTGGTTCTACCCCTCGAACCCTTCTAGAAATGGGGACTCGATTTTATTGGACTTATTTTCCCCTCAACTATTTCCACTAATAATCGCTACATTTTAACTTGTACCGACTATGCTACCTAGTGGGTCGAGGCCTAAGCTATCCGATCTGCTACCACCCAGGTGGTGGCTATGTTAGTATATGATCAATGTCTACCCCTCATGATTGTATGCACATTTTGTAAGGCCCCCTTTATGAGGAGAAGCCAAGCGTGCATTACCCAATTGATGGGAATCCCAACTTGAATGTTGGATGAAGGTCATATTGGACCATGTAAGATATTATAAGGAAAGGGAGTTACCAGGGTCCCCAATTGTGGGGTCCGGGGCAGCGGTGAGCAGCCCCGGCTGGGGGGTCCAAGGGGGCCAGCGGGCCCCCTGGCTGGGGGGTCCCAGGGGGCCAGCGGGCCCCCTGGTGGGGGTCCGGGGGCAGCGCCCCCGGCGCGACGGTAAAGGGAATATTCCATGGAATATTCCCTGTCGGAGTCAGAAATCATTTATATTTGTTAGGTCGGTTCAACCAGTCAAAGACGTGTATGGCAATTACGCGGGCGGTGGCCGCCCACGCTCTACCGCCCATGTATTGCCGTCCATGGCAGGCCACCCATGATCCTATATATACATGACTTCTGTACTACCTAAGACACTGAGTTGAGCCAGCATACCTCTACCTTGTATCTCCCTATCTAGAGTTGTCTAGATCACCATTTAAGCTCTACCTTGAGAGCGCACGGGTGGACAACGCCATCATCTTTGTACTTGCTGCTAGTAGAAAATTGTTGAGATTCTCCTATATCTGTTATCTTCTCTGCTATTGCTCCTGTGTTATATTGCGTAACTATTGTCTTACATGGTATCAGAGCTGTAAGGTTCGAATAGCTTGAGAAGTATCATTATTTTAGCCTACTAGCAGACTAGAATATCAATAGATTATTCGAGTGATTACATGATGGCTTCATCGTCGAACAGTAGTCTTGGTGCTTTAGCTAATGTTAATGCTGCACCTATTCGAATTCGTCCACCTGCATTCACTGAAGGGAAGCTGGATGGAACCAACTATACACTCTGGAAGTTCAAAATTTCTGCAATTTTGGACTCCTATGAATTACTTGACACTGTCATGGGACCGATGGGATTGGATCCAGAGCCTATACCAGTTGAAGATCCAGCAAATTCAAGATTGATGATTCAGCCAGATCCAGATCTTCTACGAGCTTGGAAGAGGCGGAATGCTGATGCATTATGTGCGATTGTCACTAGTGTAAGTGATTCTGTGCTTACTTTAGTTCAACATACTACTAAAGCACATGAGGCTTGGGGCATATTGGCTCGACAATATGAGACCAAGAACCACACTAGGATACAGAATTTAGAAAATCAGTTGGCAAATGAAAAGCATTCTGATTCTGAAAAGGCTGAAGATTTTATCAAACGGATAAAGCATCTTCAAGATCAATTGGCTGCAGTTGGTGTTGTTATAACACCAGAAGAGCTGGCTCGAAGATCTATACGTGTTCTTCCAGCAAAGTATGATGGATTAGTAACAGCCCTTAACACTCAGGTAAGGCCAACTCCTCTTACATTTGAAGAGTTTTGTGCCATGCTTTTAGAAGAAGAGATGCGGCTGAAGAATCGGCAAAGTACAACTGATGCTGCATTCTCAGCAAATGCAAAAGGTAAAGGCTCTTCAGAGGGATCAAAGAAGAAGCCAAAGAAGAAAAAGTTCACAGGAAGTTGCTTCTATTGTGAAAAGAAAGGCCATGCCATCAAGGATTGCAGAAAGAAGCAAGCTGATGAACGGAATGGGACTGTAAAATCATCATGGAAGAACAAAGAGTCTGCAAACAACACAGAGCTGGAACTTTGGGTAGCTATTGAAGAGGTATGTTCATCTGCTCAAGCTCGTGTTGATGAGCCATGGATTTTAGATAGTGGAGCTTCTCGCCATATGACTAGTAAAAAGGATTGGTATAGTTCCCTAGTGCCTCTGCGGGAATCCATCAATGTAGTGGTGGGAAATGACTCCAAGTGTCCAGCTGAAGGAACTGGAACCATCTCTTTTATCACTTCTCCAGGTGGTGAGAAAAAGTTATCCGATGTTCTCTATGTACCTACACTCAAAAGAAATTTGTTGTCAGTTTCTGCAATAACAGATCGTGGACTTGAAGTTCACTTCAATAAGAGTGGTGCGGAAATCATGGATTCATCAGGTAATGTTGTAGGTAAAGGCATTCGACGGGATAACTTGTATGAGTTAAGTGCTTTAACTGCTACAGAAGATAAAGATGTAAGCAGGTTATGGCATCAACGATTTGGGCATCTCGGATTTGCAGTTTTGAAGGAGATGCAACGAACAGGGATGGTTGCTCATATGCCTGCATTTTCAGAGTTGCAGGAACCTTGTGAAGCTTGTATGATGGGCAAGCAACATCGAAAGGCATTTCCAAGAGAGACCAGTAATCGATCTCAAGCTCCTCTAGAGTTGGTACATGCTGATCTCTGTGGTAAAATGTCTACACCTGCTTTAGGAGGATCTTTCTACTTCTTGCTGTTAGTCGACGATTATAGTAGAAAGATGTGGGTTTATTTCATTCGAGAGAAGGCTGATGCTTTTGAAAAATTTAAAACGTGGCATAAGTATGTAGAAAATGAATCAGGAAGGAAACTAAAGAAATTTAGAACAGATAGAGGAGGTGAATTCTTGTCAACAGAATTCAACAATTACTGTAAGGAGCATGGTGTGAAAAGGCAACTTACCACAGCTCATACACCCCAACAAAATGGCGTTGTTGAGCGCAGGAACAGGACAGTAGTTGAAATGGCTCGTTGTATGTTGAAGGCTCAAGACATGCCTGATTCATTCTGGGCAGAAGCAGTCAATACAGCAGTCTACATCCTCAATCGAAGCTACACAAAAGCACTGAAGGGGATGACTCCTCAAGAAGCATATTCTGGTAAAAAGCCTTCAGTTTTGCATTTCAGAATTTTTGGTTGTTTCTGTTATGCACATATTCCTGATTCAACAAGATCAAAGTTGGATTCAAAAAGCAAAAAGTGTGTCTTCCTAGGATATAGTGAAGAGTCTAAAGCATACAGGTTATGGGATCCTGAGGCAAGGAAGATTTTTGTCAGCCGAGATGTGGTGTTTGATGAACGACCACACTTAGTAGAAGATAAAGGTAAATCTACTATCTCATCAAGCGGAGAAATATCTCACCTTGTGCCTATCAAAAGACAGGTTAAAGTTGAGGAGGAGGAAACATCTGATGGAGAAATTTCCTCAATAAAAAGCCAACCAGTTGTAGCTGCACTGCGTAAGCCACTACCGAAGTGGGCACAACAGCTCTTTGATGATCACAATCCACATGTAGATGTACCAGAATCATCATCAGATGGATTACGAAGATCAAAGAGAATAGAGGAGCAAAGAAGAGCCTCAGAACACATTGTTAACATGGCTCTAATGGCAGATATCATGGGTTCGATAAAGGAACCTACCACCATTGAAGAAGCCATTGATGATCCAGATTGGAGAGCGGCAATGCAGTCTGAGTATGATAGTATACTCAAAAATGATACATGGGATCTAGTCGACTTGCCGCCAAAGAAGAAGGTAATAGGTACTAAATGGATTTGGAAAGCTAAGTATAAAGCTGATGGAACATTAGAAAAGTATAAGGCACGATTAGTTGCACAGGGTTTTTCACAGATTGAAGGATTTGATGTTCAAGAAACTTTTGCACCAACAGCACGCATGACAACTATTCGGACGGTACTTGCAGTAGCTGCACAAAAGTCTTGGCCTATTTTCCAGATGGATGTCAAATCTGCATTTTTGAATGGTCACCTCAAGGAGGAGGTATATGTATCTCAACCACCAGGTTTTGAGGTGCCCAATTCAGAAAATAAAGTTTGCAGGTTGAAGAAAGCTTTGTATGGACTTAAGCAAGCTCCACGGGCTTGGTACCAACGAATAGATCATTTTTTCAAAAATATGGGTTTTGAAAGAAGTACTTCTGATGCTAACTTGTATGTAACGAAAAGGGATAACAAGCTAGTTGTTGTCATTGTATATGTAGATGATTTGATCATTACAGGAGATCATCTAGAACTCATCAATCAAACTCGGATCAGCTTGGGAACTGAGTTTGAAATGACAGACTTAGGTCTACTCCATTTTTGTCTGGGAATTGAAGTATGGCAAAGGAAGGATGGCATTTTCATCTCACAACAAAAATATTCCAAAGAAATTCTCAAGGCATTTGGAATGATGGATTGCAAACCAACTAGCACACCTATGGAGGTAAATCATAAGCTATCTATGGATGATAACATGCCTGATGTAGATGCTAAGAAGTATAGGAAGCTCGTTGGAAGTCTTATTTTTTTGTGCAACACTAGACCAGACATTTGCTATGCTGTTGGAGTGTTAAGCAGGTTTTCCAACAAACCTAAGGAGAGTCACTGGAATGCTGGAATGCGAATTCTAAGGTACATTGCAGGAACCTTGGATTTTGGTATTTTGTATACCACAGGTGATACACTCCAAGGATATTGTGATTCAGATTGGGCTGGAGATTGTGATTCTAGAAAATCAGTTTCTGGATATTGTTTCTCACTTGGTTCAGGAATATTTTCTTGGGTAAGTAGGAAGCAACCAACTCTCGCACTCTCCTCCACTGAAGCAGAGTACAAAGCAGCTTGTTTTGCTTCTTGTGAGGCAGTCTGGTTAAGGAGAATTCTTGCAGATCTAGGCTTTCCATCAAATATGCCAACTGTACTCAAGTGTGATAATCAAAGTTGTATGGCTATTGCAAAGAACCCAGTATTTCATGCTCGCACCAAGCACATAGAAGTACAGTACCATTACATTCGTGAGCTAATAGAAGATGAAATTGTGGAGCTAGAATATTGCCCAACAGAGGCAAATTGTGCTGACATATTCACTAAAGCACTTGGAAGAGAGCAGCTCAACAAGCATCTTCAACAGATGGGCATAGGACCGAGACCTACTTGATTTATCATCGGTAAACATTGAGGGGGGGTGTTAGTATATGATCAATGTCTACCCCTCATGATTGTATGCACATTTTGTAAGGCCCCCTTTATGAGGAGAAGCCAAGCGTGCATTACCCAATTGATGGGAATCCCAACTTGAATGTTGGATGAAGGTCATATTGGACCATGTAAGATATTATAAGGAAAGGGAGTTACCAGGGTCCCCAATTGTGGGGTCCGGGGCAGCGGTGAGCAGCCCCGGCTGGGGGGTCCAAGGGGGCCAGCGGGCCCCCTGGCTGGGGGGTCCCAGGGGGCCAGCGGGCCCCCTGGTGGGGGTCCGGGGGCAGCGCCCCCGGCGCGACGGTAAAGGGAATATTCCATGGAATATTCCCTGTCGGAGTCAGAAATCATTTATATTTGTTAGGTCGGTTCAACCAGTCAAAGACGTGTATGGCAATTACGCGGGCGGTGGCCGCCCACGCTCTACCGCCCATGTATTGCCGTCCATGGCAGGCCACCCATGATCCTATATATACATGACTTCTGTACTACCTAAGACACTGAGTTGAGCCAGCATACCTCTACCTTGTATCTCCCTATCTAGAGTTGTCTAGATCACCATTTAAGCTCTACCTTGAGAGCGCACGGGTGGACAACGCCATCATCTTTGTACTTGCTGCTAGTAGAAAATTGTTGAGATTCTCCTATATCTGTTATCTTCTCTGCTATTGCTCCTGTGTTATATTGCGTAACTATTGTCTTACAGGCTAAGCACCTAATGCATGATGTTTTTCCTCATTTTGGCTTGCCATTGGAATTTTTTTTGAATCGGGGAACCCACTTTGCTAACACTCTCTATAGGCTTTGACTCAGACATTTAATATTATCAATAAGTTCAGCACTCGCTATTATCTATGAGCTAACGGATTGGCTGAGAGCACAAATAAAACCTTACCCACTATGTTTGAAGAAACTTGTTCTGGACTGTCCTGAGCATTGGGATCAGCTGTTACCTGCTATGTTGTGGGCTTATCGTACTACGTACAAAGTCGCTACTGGCTACACACCGTTTAAACTAGCTTATGGATTGAAGGCCATTGCCCTGATGGAGATGGTTGTTCCTAGTCTACGGGTGGCCTTGGGGTAGAAATTTTTACTTGAGGAATCTGTTCCTGCACGACTAGATGCTTTACGGTCTCTTGATGAGCAATGATTGGAAAGTTTTCTTCTTTTACAAGAAGTTCAGCTATGTCAAGCTAGAACACATGATCGTTTTCTTTTTCTTTGCACTCAGGTGTTTCAAAATGGCAAGTTGGTGTGATTCTATAATGCAAAAGATCGTGCCACCGAAAAGTTTAAAATTCATTGGTTTCGACCTTATCATATTTTTGCTCAACTGGGCCCTGCTACATTTCAGTTGGCCACTATTAACGACGCCCTTTTGCCCAACCCTATCAATGGTTCTAAACTCTACCCATATTTTCCACCATCTGCAATTGTTTGAATCCGGTGCCTATCGTAATATATATATATATCTCTATTATCCATTTTTTCCATGACCCTTTGCCCATTCTAGTTCTTTTTTGGTTGACTATTTGACTATTCTTCTTCTGTCCCCATCACTTCGTATTTTTAATTGCGGTTTGTCCTTTACCATTTCACCTCGCCCACCACCATTTATATTTACTTGACGTGCTATATGTGTGATGATTTACGACGGCCATGACTTACTGTGTCACTCATTTTGATGATTATTCGCTGGAAGTCATTCCACGCAGATTACTTAACTCGTGATTTTTTTGTAATCTTGTTCCATTAGTTGTGTGTTATGCTTGTGTGCTTGGTCTGATCTTAAAACATCGATAAAAGTTACAGTCTTCTGAATGATGTTAATGAACGTTGTTGTATAAGTTAAGTGTATCGATTACTGAACATGAAATGGAAATGGTGGAAGAACGCCTATGATTGAGGTAGTATCGGGGCTATTTGCACTCTGGGAATTAAATACGATTGTGTAAACTCGTAATTGGGTTTAATAGCATTAGAGATAGTATTCTATGAAGAAGGAAAAGAATAGAAATAATATAACAGTGTGGGAAAATTATTATATGGCCTCTGTTCCAATAGGCCCCTGTCCAACCCAAGAACCTTGTCTTAGGGAATCTCTGATATTCCTATTGCATAGATGCAGTTCAAGTGGAAATAAAGAGGTAACAGTTAACAAAGTTAACAAAACCCTACAAGATTGAACTCATGTACAAGAAGACATACAATAGACATGAAGGGGAGAGAGAGAGAGAGAGGAGAGAGAGAACTCTGAAAGTTTGAAGTGAAGTATGAGGGTAAAACGAGTAGAGACATGTAATTTGGCAGCTTAAGTGCCATGAACCCTTTTTTTAATCTAAATTTTTAATTTAATCTCATGATTTCCTAAACCCTTGAGTTATTCTATATTTTCGTAGTATAGTTTTAGTCTAGTGTAATGTTGATCTATAACTAACTCAGTAGATAAGTTAGGATAGGCAAAGTGTAGCATGTGAATGATCCAATTAAGGATAAGTAAGAAGGCCAATTAGAAATTATCGTTTGCACATGAATGTTTGAAAGGAATTGGTTTTCCCCAATTGTGATTACAGAATGTTCTTATGATGAAAGCTACATTTTTTTAGTTTCTATTTTTTGAAGGTTCCAATCGCATGAATATAGATACTAAGTCTCAATAGTAGTGAAAGTCTTGAGCAGATTGAGCTATCTTTTGATGTCTCAACCGTGAATTATATTGAATGAAAATTAGGTATATAGAGTTTTGATTCAGGATTGAAGACTCATTATAAATAAAGTCATGCAATACATAGCAATCCGAAGTCAGAATAAAGAACCAAAGTTGAGTAACAGTGGCAATAGTTTGTTTTGCTCAAAGGATAGGTAGTCTACAACATTTTCTCACTATATTACAAGTCATACACCTCAATATCTAAGCTTCCCAATTAATTTGCATCATCCATCAATAGGAGGTATGTAATTGCTAACTAGAGGTGAACAATCCATTCCTATGTAAGCACTCACATCCTTATGAACTTGACTTTCAAAACCCATCTTGCACATAAGAATTCCAATGGAGTCATAAGTAGATAGGAATACAAATAATTTTTACTACTAAACTTTGGTTGTGCAAACAACTTTCCTTAGGTGTTGATGGAGATTCCTAGTCCATAAACTCGAGGATACACTCGATGGAACTAGGAGTTCTCGACTTCAAAGAAGTTACAAAAAGATTCATGCCAATGACCATTGATAGTCCACACCAAAAATCCCTGAAGCCCAAAAATTGTTCGAACAAAGTATTGTGAAACTTCAAAGTCTCCCAAGCATCCCCCAACTTCCTTGAAGTCGTCCTATTACCCCTCTGAACAATCTCACTTACCTTTTCATTCCCCCAAACATCCTGAAACTTCCCCAAATTCATCCCATCACTCTTTCAAACAACCTTGAAATTCCCCAAGATCATCCTACCACTCTTTTGAATAGCCACAAACTTCCTTGAATTCATCCCACCACTCCTCCAAACAATCTTGAGCATCCTTGCATTCGCCCCATCATTCTCCCAAACATCCCCAAACTTTCTCAAAGTCACCTCAACATTTCTCCAAACTTCTCTAAATTCCCCATATTCATTATTTGGTGGCCTACATCCAAGATCCATCTGGTTCTTCCATAAATCCTCTCAGAATTACTCTTATAGATAATCCAACTTTTCAAGATACCAACATAGATGAGTGGGAATGGGCAAGGCTCAAGTGGAATATATTTACTTGCTTAGTCTCCAAGGTAGGTAGTGTAGGGAATCGAGGGGTACCTAAGTGTGGTCTATGTGGACTTGCAAGTTCAACACTAGGTAGTTGCTCTTCAATCTGAGAGGGTAAATTTGCATTATCTAATAGTATTTCCAATACAACCAATATGTAAGATAGTAAAAAATTTGAAACATTTCCCCCATTTATAGGCTTTAACAATCATGCTACCCAACTCCTCTTTAATAGGATGTGCTCAAGTCGATTGTTTCTTTTGCTTCTCTTTGTGCTTCAACACGATGGATCTAAGACCTAAGTTATCATCCATCTCAATAGAATTTGCTAGTAAGCTGAGTTTCATGTAGAAAATGCTTGCTCATAATTTTGCATTACCTAGACCATCTAAAAATAGTGCAATTTTCTTTTCATCAAAAGGGAGCTAAAGACAATGTTCCATGCAATAATTAAATGATATCATTTCTTACCTCACTTACTCACTAGGGCTTTGCTTCAAGTGTAAAATCTCTTTGAAAAATTCACTGATGACTACTCGCAAGAGGTCAACAATGGGCATAAATTCATTGATGAATGCTTGCAAGAGGTCAACAATGCTTCTACATTCTTCCCAATTTAGCACTTGGAACCAATGGGCAGAAATTCATTGATGAATGCTCGCAAGAGGTCAACAATACTTCTACATTCTTTCCAATTCAGCACTTGGAACCAATGGGTATAAATTCACTGATGAATGCTCACAAGAGTTCAACAATGCTTCTACATTCTTCCGAATTTAGCACTTGGAACCAAGTCATGGCAGGTCCTTTTAAAGTAAGCCCAAGTGCATGGTGAAAATATCCTCCACTTGTTCAGCCCTTAGTACTTTGCATAACTTAGCCTCATGAGCTCTAGGATCACTAGTTCCATAAAAAAACAATATGTATAATCTTAACTACTTTAGTAAGTTGGTGAGGTCTCCCTTGATCAGGCTTTCAAACTATTAGCTCATGCTTTACTGACACTAATATTGGATCAAGCCCTATAGATGTAGTGAAGGTATTCCAATGACCTTGTGCCAAATTCATGAACATGTATGGCACACCATTTTCAATGAGTGGTTTCCCTTGAAAGTAATATAAGTGATGTTAGAAAGTTGAGATAATGAAATAGTCCCACCCCTCTGGTTTATATGCCTTATCTCACGAGAAGTGGGATTTTTCATTTCATGTATGGATTTCATCAATCCCTTTCTCTAGGGGGTGTGGGAAAATCCAAAATTATTCACTTGATTTCAAAGCAAAGTACAATTCTACTAGGGGGTTATCTTGTGGGACTTCCTAGCTACCACTACTTGGGTAGGGTTTGGTAAGATTTGAGCACTAGGTGCCATGGATTTATCACCTAAAAATCTAGAGAAGAGGGTTTGCATGATCTTCTCAAAGAATTCTCAAGATTCCCAAAGAGAAATAGAGGTAAAATAATATTTTCAAAAAGTCATATCTAAACATAAAAATAAAATTCGTAAGAAAAAAGACTTTTGACAAGATTAAAGCCTAAAAAATGGATTATTGATTTAAAATAAGTATGTTGGATCACACTCCGAGGGGTCAAAACAAGGAAATAGGCCCTCATAGATTGCAATACAAGATTAAGTGATAGGATACTCTTAGGGATATTGTTCAAATTTTTAGGTTTTAAAATGAAGTTTCCTTAGAACAAATCTAGGATCTAGGCCTTGACATGAGGTCCCTATCCTAAGACCTTGCTTACTTGCAATGGGTGACTTGACAAGAGCTCATATTGATGGAGTGATGTCCTTAGAAAGCAATCAATTCCAAGGAACATTGTTGAATTTTTTTGGGCCTTGATGAAATTCTATTGCATACAAATATTAAGTATCAATTAGCTATGGACCTATTAGGTCGTTTGGAAAATTTGAGAAGCAAATCTATTTGGAAGATTTTGAAGGATGGAAGAATAATTTTAAAGGATGGGCAGAAAGAAAGCGTCCATTCAATGCAGGTTCTTGTTTTTACCTTAGCTAAGGTAAGAACAAGAACTTTCATTGAATGAACACTTTTTGTCCACCCATCCTTTAAAACTATTCATCCATCTTTCAAAATCTTTCAGATACCTAATACCTCCATAGCTAACTGATGCTTTATATTTGTAAACAAATATGTAAGTCTTAGTTAGCAAGGTAGGTAATTGCTTGACTATAAAATGGGAGACAACCAAATGATTCAGTGGTCTAGATATCTATATGAAAGTCTACAAATCACAATAAACAAAAAGAAAATTAAAATGAAATCAAATATACACAGCTACACATGCATACATACATACATACACATTCATGCATACATAGACATACATACATACATACACATAGATACATACATACACAAACATACATATATGCACACATATGCATATGTATACATACATACATACATATAAAGATATAAAACACATATACACACATACATAAATTTATACACACATACATAAATTTACACATACGCATATGTATATGCATGCACATGCATATACACATCCACATATACATACAAATAAGCACACACATATACAAAATCATATGCATATATATACATATATATATATATGTATATTTATTCATTTATTTTTATTAATATGTATTTTTTTCATGAACTTACAGATTATTATCTCAAAAGTTTTTACCAAGTCAGAATATTATTCCTATGTCACATGATGAAATGAAGAAGATAATCAACAATCTTGGTATATATTATCAATGTATACATGCATGTACTAACAATTGCATTTTATGTAGAGGTGAATACGCAAACTCTTTGACATGTCCAAAATGTCAATGTCCTTGATATAAGGACAAAGAAGGTAAAGTCCAAAAAAAACTATTGAGACATTTTCCATTGGTTCCACGGATTAGAAATATGTTTCAAAGCAACGAATTATCAAAGCTTTTGACATGGGGACATGTCCCTAAAAGTACTGATGGAATAATCGAAATTCCTCATGATAGTGTTGCTTTTTAGCATATTGATTCTACATGGCCTGATTTTGCACAAAATCCATAGAATCTAAAGTTAGGAGCTCAACAAATTTTTTTGTCTTCAACATCAATGATTCTTGTCTGATGATCATCCATTAAGATGTAAAACAAAAGCGATACATTTTAATGGAAAGCTTGAAATAGATCAATGTCCAAAACCTATGACTCCTATGGATTGGTATCGAAAATGGACAGATGGATCTCGGAGAGATCTAGAATAAAAAATCTTTAGCGATGATGAAGGCAATGAGAATGTGAAGAGAGGTAAAGGAAAATTGGCACTCATAGAGAATATATCAATATGGTATTCTTTGGAGTATTGGAAAGAGTTAAAAGTATATCATCTTCTTGATCCTATGTATATATTCAAGAATATTGGTTATTCATTATGGCAGCATCTTCTTGGATTAAAAGACACCATAACATCAAGGAATGATTTGAAGGACCAAAACTCAAAACCAAAGTTATGGCCAGTTTTTGATAGACATCGACAGGAAATAACTTATGCACCTGCTCCTTGGGTACTTATGACAAAAGAGATACAAACTATCAACAATAGGATTCAATTGATTCGGAATCCTATAAGATATCGAGCATCTTTCAAGAACATGTTTACATTTGATGATAAGAGCTTATCTAGGTTAAAGTCCGATGATTGGCATAAATTTTTGAAACATAGTTTACCTTTGGTTATCGATGGATGTACAATGAAAGGAGTAAGAGATGTGGTCTATCATCTTGGATCCCTTATAAGTAATTATGATACTTTTGTATTTAATATATATGAATATTTGATATCTTTTATTTTTGAATTAATTTCTTTATAACTTTTTTTATGATATGTATAGGTGGATTATATCAAAAGAGATTGACAAAATCTCGATCCCACAAAAGAAACATGAATGCAAAGAGCTACTATGTTTGATGGAGAAAGAGCTTCCTACTTCATTTTTTGATATTCAGGTTCATTTATTAGTCCATCTTGTAGATGAAATAGAGATTGAAGGTGTTGTCAACACTCGATGGATGTTTTGGGTCAAGCAATTTATGGGAATATTAAAAGGTTATGTGAGGAAAAGAGCTAAACTAGAAAGATCCATGGCAAAGGGTTGGATTCTTGAAGAGTGCATGTACTATGTTAGTGAGTACCTTGAAAGAGTTCATGAAGAAGCTCCACATGCATGGACCAAGTTATCTTGAAATATAATAGAGGAGGTATTATCAGGTAAGGGAGTTCCATTTTTATTTACATTTTAAGAAAAAAATGGTGTGTCTACTTTTGTAGCATATAATAATGAATGCATGCAACCATTCATTAGCGAGTACGAACAGGAACTTCAAAATCTCCGAAGTGAAAGACATAGAAACAAAAAGATTCCAGTATTGTTGCTTCTTTCAAGCAACTATCACGTGCTAGCTCAAAAGACATGAACTTTATAGATGGCGAACTTGGTTATGTCAGAACTATTGTTGGTATCTACAAAATATCATTACGTATATTCAAACAAGTAGAAAAAAGTTTATATTTTTTATGATAGAGTTTATTATTTTTTAAGCACCTAATAATGGTTTAGTGTTTTTATATATTTTGATAGGTCATTTTGAAGGTTGGCTGGTTTTGAACCGAGTATAAAGGTAGTAATTCCACATTGAGAAAGGAATTATCTAGGTTTTGGATTCTTCCAAGGTAATGCAATCTACTAGAGAACCATATATTCTTCCTAGGCATATTGAGCAAGCATTTTTTTTATAAAAATCCTGATGTTCATCCTTAGTGGCAAGTCATTCATATTCAGCCTATAGGTAAGTCATTGTTTGAACAGTTTATTGTTATAGAGATCAAAGAAAGTCCTCTTGATGATTCACAATCAGATATAGATACATCAACATCTAAAAGAGAAATTAGAATCATGATACTAATCTTTTTGATGAAGAGGATAATACTCTACATGCTGATTCTATTGATGATGAAGAGGAATTACCAGAAATCAATATAAGTCCATCAATAGATGATGTCATTCATGAGAACACGGATTTAACAATAGAAGAAATAAATGAAATCTGTAAGGATAATGAAGATGAGACTATATTGATGTCTTACCAAAATCACGACAATAATGAAAACATATGAGTAGATTAGATAGTAAATCCTACTTTAGTTATCGATCAATAACTTGAATCATTTGAATGGATATCAGATAATACATTCTTCTTTATTCAACTAGAATATCGGTGAATCCTACTAGAGAGATGAAATCATGTTCTTTTAAGTTAGAACATGAAGCTCGAGGGTATGCCTAAAACGTTATATGTAGGTTTATTTGTGAGGAGAAAATTTTTGTCATGTATGTATGCATATGTGTGTGTATTCATGTGTATTATATGTATACATGTGTTAGTATGCACATATATGTGTTTCATGTATATGTATGTGTGTGCATGTTTGTGATATACGTATACATGTGTTAGTATGCACATGTGTATGTATGCATATGCATTTGTGTAATATTTGCAAGTGTGTTTATAATTGTGTATGCATGTATAAGTACACATGTGTGCATGTAGGCATGTATATGTGATGTGTATATATGTATATGTGTAAATGTGTACATGTAAATATTTATGCATGTATATGTATACATGTGCGCATATAGGCATTTATGTGTAATGTATCTACTCCATCATTTTATATTTATGTATGTGTATCTACATGATGTGTATGTATCTTTATATATATTATGATCCTCGTTGATTTGAGTAGCTATATATAGAGGCATAACGTTGGGAGAAGAGATCTCTCTAGTAGATGGTCGGAGGAATAGATGCAATGTGTACATATACTTCAATCATATGGCTAAAAGGCTGCATTAGGATTTCTAAATTAAGGTCTGTAAAACCCTAATATCAAAATTAGTGTTTCCAAATTAAGATTTTTGAAATAGGGTTTCTTAATTAGAATACGTATAATAGGGTTTTTGAATTAGGACATATATATATATATATATATATATATATATATATATATATATATATATATATATATATATATATATATATATATATATATATATATATATATATATATATACACACACACTATATGTATGTGTGTCTATATGTGTGTATGCATGTGTGTGTATGTATGTGTATCTATATGTGCATATGCATGTGTTGTGTGTGTGTGTATGCATGTGTATGTGCATATATGTATGTAAATATGATTATGTGACTCTATGTGTGTGTACATATGAGTATGTATGTGTATGTGTATATGAGTATGTGTATGTGTATGTGTATGTGTCTATGTGTGTATTCATGGTATGTGTGTAACTGCATGCATGTGTATGTGTGTGTGTGTGTAAATGTGCATGTATGTGTGTGTATGTGTAAATGTGCATGTATGTGTATGTGTGTGTAAATGTGCATGTATGTGCATATGTGTGTATGGATGTGTATATGTGTGTATGCATGTACATGTACCTCTAGTGGCACTCCTTTCTCTCTCTCATATACATACATGCATACATAAACACATATATGCATATCCATGCATATATACATACACACATACACATGTATGCATATGACCTGATGTTCGTGTACGTTTGTGTATATAAATATGTGTATAAATATATATGTAAATATATGTGTATATATATGTGTATATATATGTGTATATATGTGTGTATATATAGTTACACATATAAATATAACAAATAAAAGCAATGCATATTGTGCATTATCACGACGATGAGCCATAAGTCTTCATATGTCTTTGAAACACCACTTATGTGACCACCCAGTCCCAAACTCTGTCTCAAGTGAACTAAGTACGTATTTTTTATCCCTCTCATCATGCTCACTACAAAAATAAAAAAAATCATGTAAATAAAACATAAGATATTTATTTCAATTTATATGTACAACTTATACTTACTTCCACTGCAAGTGGACAAGGCACAGGTAGGAGTCGCATAATGCTCACATTCTTCTCTTGAACTCCAATCCATTCCCTATATATACTATATTCCCCTCTGGTTCTATATCACACTCCAGCCCTAGGGTGCCTATGCATGTCCTCATAGGCACCTGTGCTCTGCTCTCATGATCTGGAGGTGCTATAGGTGTCCTAAAAATAGATAGATAAAAAATAAATAAAAATATGTGTTATAATATCATTAAAAAAAGTTTTGTGAAAAAAAACATACCTACGAGCAGATAGTTCTCTTCTTGCATGTGGAGTCGTAGAAGAGCCCTCCTTTGATCATTGGATAAGCATCTGGATCATAAAATCCAGCTCGTCATCATGCATCTCTGAGTACTCGTGCATGATGATCCCTAAGGTATCAGGCGGAACTCTTGCTCTCATAAAACTTTTTATGAGAGTGAGTTTTGCCTTTCTCTCTCTACTAGGATCCATAATACCTATACATATAAAACAAAATGGGTTAGAAATCAATATATGTACGTGTACATATATATGCATGTAGCATGTATGTATGCATATGCATGTGCATTATGTATGAGTATGTATGCATGTGTTTGTATGTGTGTGTATGCATGTGTTTGTATGTGTGTGTATGCATGTAAGTATGTATGTATGCATATGCATATGCATTATGTATGCATATGTATGCATGTATGTGTATGTGTCTCTACCTGTGTGTGTATGCATATATGTGTGTGTGTATGTGTGTCTATGTGTGTGTATGTGTGTGTCTATGTGTGCATGTGTGAGTGTCTATGTGTGTGTGTCTATGTGCATATGTGTGTATCTATGTGTGTATATACGTGTGTATATGTATATATGTGTGTGTATGTGTGTGTGTAAATGTGTGTGGATGTGTATATGTGTGTGTAAGTGTGTATGTGTCTATGTGTGTGTGTCTATGTGTGTGTGGGTCTATGTGTGTATGTGTGTGTGCCTATGTGTGTATGTGTGTGTATGTGTGTGTCTATGTGTGTCCTAAGTCAATCATCGAATGACTAACAACTCCAAGTGCAAATGCTCCAATAGCAATTGCAATATCTGGTCTCGAGCATAATAACTTGTACATCAGACTCCCAAATGCTGACGAAACATGTGCTATCGTGGCTATATGTCAGCCATGCTTGTATCTAAGGCATCCAAAGCGCCATCATCAAGACCAACATGTACTGACATATCTATGTCAATATCTGGCATGAGTGAATCCAAGAATGATTGCATGATCACTAACTTATCAACATCTAAATCAACAATCCTATCAGCCAATGATGTGTCTAGCTATGCATCCTGAGAGCTAAACTTCTCTATCACACATTGTGTACCACGAGACCAATCCTGTTGTGGGACACCAAGTGTATGATCATGCTCCACATGAGCTAGTCGCACAACATCAACACCAAGGTCACAGTGATGATCACACTCTAACTGAGTATCATCACAATGCTCTACATGAGCATCCTTATCATGCTCTAAAGCATCCGTCTGATCATCTAAAGTGTGCTCCATAAGAGCATCTATATGGTCAATAAAATCATGCTCTATATAAGCATCATGAGCATCCAAAACATGCTCTACATGTGTATCCATTTGAGCATCTGAATCATGCCATACATGTGCATCATGAATGTCAGTATACCTATGTGTAGGTAGACAAAATGAGACATGACGAGTCTCACACCGCACATAAGGTTGAACTCCCACTAAGATGAGATTGTCTCTCACATGAAGTACCTGCAATGGATACCTATGCCCAATCCTGGCACCTCTGATTAGGATAAGTTGTCCCAATTGCAACTGAAAATGATGCTTACGAAGGAATGCATAACATCTGCTCTCTTGTAACTGGGTAATTGAAATCAAGCTCATACGGAATGAAGGCACATGACGTACATGCCTGAGCATAAGTGATGCTCCACTAGGTAGCATAAGACATATATCTCCTGCACCCTCAATGTCATATGTCATACCATCAGACAAGTGCACGCATCCACGACTCTCACGTGAGAATCGATAAAACCACTCACAATGTGGAGTAATATGAAAAGTGGCTAATGCATCAAGCAACCAAGCCATATGTATGCTATTCAATGAACAAGAGGAATCCAAAGATGAACCATAGGAGAAAGTGATATCACCATCACTGGCATAATCAATTGCCACAGACTCTTCTAAAACCACTACCTGACTTGCATCATGTTGTAAAAGAGGCTAATTCATCTTCAAGAAAACCCCCTATTCCTATTTTTGCTCAACATGAGGTTAATGAAGAAGAAGAAACTCTTTCATCATCAGGACTCCATACTACTACCAAATTATTTCCTACAGAAGAGCAATCCATATGGGATTCAAGGGATGTTTTAGCACTTTCATATATTGCTATGGGATTCAAGAGGCATATTATACCTTAGATTAGGTCTTGAGAGCCTCTCATCAGCTTGGTTGGAGTTAGAGAATCTCTATCAGAGTAGAAACCCTCCTAGGAAAGCTCATCTAAGGAGAGAACTAGCCAACACAAGGATGAAAGTTGGTGAATTGGTTCATACACATATTTTAAAGATTAAAGATTTACGAGGTCAGTTACTGAATGTTGGAGTAAATATTTCAAATGGAGAGATGGTAAACACACTTCTAAACTCACTTCCATCTACATATCGTGCTTTTGTTACTTGTCTATCTCTCTCTACAAGAGATAGAGAAATTTCATTTGAAGAGCTACCGTTCCTATTACTTCAAGATGAAGATCAACAAAAAGGTATGGAAGAGAATGATGAAGCCATGTTATCATCATCAAAGGGTAAGTAGAAGATGGAGACAAAGAAGGATAAGAAGAGTCAGCAATCCATGAAGGAAAGTAAGTCTTCTAATCCTAAGTTTTCCAGTCCTATCCCTAATGCTTCCTCTACACCCAAAGAAAAATCTTTGACTACATCTGATTCAAAGAAAGGAGTATGCCATTACTGTAAGAAATCGGGTCATTTTATAGCAGAATGTAGAGCAAGGATTTTCAATGAGAAGAAGAAAGCATCAGGTAATAGTGTTGAAGATGGTCAAAAACCTAAATCTTCAAAGGTAGATTCATATGCATGTGCTACTATTATAGGTTTTGATCAGTCAATGTTAAATACAATCTCAGATAATCCTTGGATTTTTTATTCTGGAGTTATTAAGCATATGACAGGTTGCAGAAAGGTATTTTCTTCGCTTTCAAACTCTTCCGGTAGAAGAGTGACCATTGCAGATGTTCATGATTTGGATGTTTTGTTGGTGTTGGAGAAGTGAACCTTAAGTCTAGAGCAGGTGGAAATTTTGCAATTTCCAATGTTCTTTATGTTCCAAAAATAAAGAAGAATTTTCTCTCTATCTCGACTTTCTTGTCAGATGGTTATAAAGTAGTTTTTAAGAAAGATTAATGTCAGATGTTCTCACATGATGAGGAGCATTGTCTACTTCAAGGTGAAAACAGAAGTGGCATGTTTGTTTTGTCCAAAATAAGTCATGCTAATGTTGCTAGGTCTACTAGACCTAAGGAGAACATGAAGTTATGGCATGCTAGACTTGGTCATATCAGTTACATAGCTCTCAAGTGTATCAAAGATCAAGGTATGGTGGAGATTTTGCCTACTTTTGCTTTACCAGATGATGCAAAGTCATGTGAAGGATGTCTTGAAGAAAAGCTTCACAAACTACTTTTCAAGAAACATGGATTTATCACGGCCACAAGGAAGTTGTAGATCATACATTCAGATGTGAATGGTCTGATGAGAATAGATTCTATTCAAGGTTTCAGGTACTTTGTTATGTTCATTGATGATTTCTCAAGATATTCATGGATTTACGATCTTAAAGTGAAATCAGAGGTTTTTCCTACTTTCAAGAAGTTCTTAGGTATGGTTGAAAATGAAAGTCAGTGAAAGATCCAAATTTTGAGAAGTGATAGAGGAGGAGAGTACATGTCTAAAGACTTTAAGTCTTTTCTTGAAGACAAAGGTATCTCTCATCAACTCACTATTGCTTACATGCCATAACAAAATGGTTTTGCAAAGAGAAAGAATAGGATACTTGTTGAAATGATGAAAAGTATGATGTCATCCAAAAGGCTTTCTCCCAAGTTTTGGTTTGATGCAGTACCTATAGCTAATCACATTCTGAATAGGTCTCCCACAAAAGATTTAAAGATCATTACACTTTATGAAGCTTATTATGGGAAGAAGCCCAATGTGAGTTACTTCAAAGTTTTTGGTTCCCCAACTTATGTGAGAAGAAGGATCATGGTAAACTTGATGTAAAAGCCATTAAAGCCATCTTTATTGATTATGCAATTGAAAGCAAAGGATACAGATCCTTTATTCTAGATACAGGTGATATCGTACTCTCACACAATGCATATATTGCAAAAAGTCAGATTCATGATAAAAAGGAAGAGGTTCGAAAATTCATAAAGGTAGATGCCTATGCATTTTTTAGAAGGAATTTGGATTCTTACATTCAACCATGCAAGGGGGTGATGAGCCTACTCAAATCCTAAGAGATGCAAGTAAAGAGAGAATTTCATTACCTACATCAATACCTAGTCCATCATTAGTACCTCTTGAAGTTATGACTTATGAAGTTGGAGAAGGTTCTAGAGTTCTAGAAGAAAGAGATACTGAAGAACCAGGAAAGATACCATCACTTTTTAGTAATACACCAAAGTGTTTATATCAAACTTGGAAGGACAATGGTATAATCGAATACACAAGAGGAACTAGAAGTCAGATGAGGAGACAACAAGGAGACTAGGTGAATTATGTAGAAAAATTTTGAGATTCATAATGTTTTAGCTCTTACTTCATTTGAGAATGAACCAACTAGTGTTTTCGTTAGTGTCCATGTGAAAGGTCAAATGGCCATCAGACACTTCTTTATATATGTTCTTTAATAAAACATATAGTGGCCTGGTCAGTCAGAGACTATAAGTTTGACCGCATTTGTAAGACTTAAGAAGTCTGTCTTCCTGCTCCCTGTGTACCTGTGTTCTCTGCATATTTTGCAGTCTCTGTGCGGACTACCGTGTGTGGCCTTTAGGAGCTAAGGAGAGTGCACTATGGTGCATTGCCAACGAAATACTTCACTGGTATTAGAGCAGTTCCACGCAAAAGCTTTGTTCCTTTTGTGCGAGTGAAGCGAGCCCCCCCCCCCCCCCAAGGCTTACGTCTAAGGTAGCGACTGTTGATATATTTAGGTAGTGATGTGTGTGAACACACTAGGACCGCCGGGGCACTTTTTTCCCTCTTTAGGAGGTTTTTTTCCCCCGGCTTGTATATACGCCTATTGCCCTAATGGGCTACTTATCTTTGTACATTCTCTAGTAATACATTCAGTATTGTGTGTTTGTGCTCCAAGCTTCCTCTTCTTCCTTGTGTTGTTCGCGTGCTTCCGTAGACGTCTATCTCCAACAATTGGTATCAGAGCAGGTTGTCGCTTCTTCTAGGGCGCCGTCGACACTCCTCCGTTTGCAGTCTCAGATTCGCACGAAATTTGGTGAGCATACTCAGGGTGTTTCCGAGATCAAAATAGCTTCGTTCTGTGGTGCCGAAATGGTGGTCTGAGCTCGTTTCGGCCTCCGAATGCACTATCGTAGCGCTTGTGTAGGCTATTTCGTCCTTTTGTGCCAAAGGTATATACCAGTTTCTGTTCGCCAGTTTAAGCGTCTCGAAGTCTGCTACAGGTCTAGCAGAACTCATCTGGGCAATTTCGTTCAACTTTTTGAGATACAGTCAATTTTTTGCATCAAGGTATTTTAGTCACCGGCCATGGCTGAAAGCAGTGATGTATTCCGTATGTTGGCTGTTGAGGATAAGTTGGATGGTACCAACTACCCATTATGGGCTTATATGATGCGACATGTACTGGTTGCAAAAGGATTGTGGAACATTGTGCAGGGTGTTGAAAGACGTCTTGTTACACCTGTAATGACAGGTACTGCAAATACAGGTGCTGGAGCTGATGAAGATGGTGTCGAAGATGATATTCCGCAGATTCCTGTTCGTGTTCCTGTTTCTGTTGCACCTACTGCAGAGCAGATTCGATGGGATGGCAGAGATGCCCAGGCACATGCATTGATAGCTTTGTCTGTCAAACGTGCCATTATTCCTCACATTCGCTCTTGCAGAACAGCAAAGGATGCTTGGGATACACTTACCACTTTGTACCAGGCTAGGAATGAGGCTCGTGTTGCTTACCTCCGAAACCAGTTGGAGAGTGAGCACATGAATGAAGGTGATTGTATGGACAGTTTCTTAACGAAGATCAAACACCTGAAGGAGCAATTGATTTCTGCTGATGAGGTTATACCAGATAGCTCTTTTGTGCAGACCGTTCTGAATGGTCTTCCTGATTCATATCAGAGTTTTGCCTCTACTCTTCGGTTGATGATGAAAGGCAATCCGAATGCCTTGTCATTTAAGGAATTAGTCTCTGTTCTGTTGCAGGAAGATCAGTCCAGGCAGAACAGGTCCATTATGCGTGTTGCAGATCAAGCTTTCCTGGCTAGTCAGAAGGGCAAAGGAAAATGGAGCTCTTCTACTAGTAAGCAGAAATCTGCAAGTGTTGCACAATCGAAGAACCAGGATAAAGATGAGAAGAAATCAGAAAAGCAGAAATTGTTTTGCAAGTACTGTAAAGGAAATGATCATATCATAAAGAATTGTCCAAAACTGGCTACTAAAGAGGCAAAGAAGAAAGAGGCTGGAATGGTTGTTGCAGAGGCCTCTACACCAAAAACAGAGTCTGCAAATCTTGTGCAGGAAGAAGAATGGGCGTTTACTACTGTCTGCAGTTTTGACCCATCTTCTCATGATCAGTGCATGTCTGCAGTAGACTCAGATGTTTGGTACTTTCATAGTGGGGCGACCAAACATATTACCTCGCAGCGCAGTTTCTTCTCTTCACTCGAGCCTTCCCCTACAGGGAATACTGTCACATGCACCAATAACTCCTCTTATCCTGTTATGGGAGTTGGTAAGATCATTGTGACTACTGCTGATGGTAGTTCTTTCACTTTGTCAGATGCTTTATTTGTGCTAGGGATAAAAAAGAACCTGTTATCAGTTTCTGCATTAGCCAAGATTGGCTTGGTTGTGAAATTCGTTGATGACAGGTGTACAGTCCATGATCTCTCAAATGGTGATGTGATTATTGCTTCTGGCATTTTATGTCGTGGTTTGTATAAGCTCATAGACTATGAAGGATCTGTGAATGATTCGGCATGTGCAGTTCATGATTCTCAGGCTATGTCAGATGCAAAGCTTTGGCATGCACGCTTTGGTCATCTGAATTTTGCTAGTTTGTTACGCTTGCAGAAATCTGAAATAGTGTCCTCTTTGCCCAAACTTGAGGCTCTTGGAAAACATGTTTGTGAAGGTTGTATTTTGGGCAAAATGCAGCGTTCTTCCTTTCCAAAAGATTGTTCAGTTCGGGCTACGCAGAAATTGCAGCTTGTACATAGTGATGTCTGTGGTCCTATGCAGACACCCTCTTTTGGAAATTACCTTTACTTTGTGACTTTCATTGATGATTTTTCCAGGCATGCATGGGTATATCCACTCAAAGCAAAGTCCGAAGTGTTCATGTGCTTCAAACAATTTTTGGTTTTGGCTGAAAATCTGTGAGCATGTAAAATCGGCACCCTCTGTTCTGATCGGGGGGGGGGATATATGTCTTCAGATTTTAATGCATTTCTGGCTGAACGTGGGATAAAACACCAGTGTACAGTGCCGTATACACCTCAACAGAATGGAGTTGCTGAACGAAAGAACAGGTCACTCATGGAGATGGCGAGGTGCATGGTCAAAAGTCAGGCTTTACCACATAGTTTCTGGCTTGAGGTTGTCATGTGTGCAGCATATGTACTGAACAGGTGTCCCACTAAAGCGTTGCAGTCTATCACTCCATATGAGGCTTGGCATGACCGCAAGCCATCTGTTGCTCATCTGCGTGTTTTTGTTTGTTTGGCATATGCATTAGTGCCTGAACAACATCGTAGAAAATTGGATGATCAGGCAGTAAAATGTATTTTTGTTGGGTACAGTTCTGAAAGTAAAGGCTATCGTCTGTATTATCCACAGACTAAACGCATTCTGGTTAGCCGTGATGTTGTCTTTGTGGAAGATGCTATTCAGCCATTGCTTTCATGTACTAAGGAGACATCTGTTAGCTCCAAAGACATGCATGATACGTTGATGCCTCTTTTTACAGGTGGACAATCTAGTGCTGGTCCTAATGAGGCAGCTTCTCAGCCCTTGCAGGTTTCATATGATGATGCAGATCATTCTATTTCTGATGCAGATTTACATGATGCACTTCTTGATGAGAGAGCTAATATTGAGTAGGCAAAAACTATGCCAAAATGGCTAGTGCAGATTTTGCGTGATAGCAAATTAGATGCACCTTTGTCATATCGTACTCGTTCAGGCTCTCATAGTGCCTCCTTTGCATCAGATTGCTATGATATGGCTGCGTCTAGTCTCTGTGATGAGAATGAGCCCGTTTCTTTTGATGAAGCACAGAATTTAGAAATTTGGATGGCTGCCATGCAATCTGATATGATGCTATAATGAAGAATGTGTACATGGTCTTTATGTGACTTGCCTCCTGGCAAGAAGGCCATTGGCACTAAGTAGGTATACAAGCTGAAGTGTAAACCTGATGGTACTGTTGACAGGTATAAGGCTAGGCTTGTTGCAAAGGGTTATGTGCAGGAAAGAGGCATTGATTTTGATGAGACCTTTGCACCTACATGCCGTATGACTACTGTTCGGAGCATTTGTGCACTTGCAGCCCATCATGGTTGGAATGTACATCAGTTGGACATTAAAACAACATTTCTGAATGGTGACTTACATGAAGAAGTGTATGTTTTTCAGCCCCGTGGCTTTGTGCAGAAAGGGCATGAAAACCAGGTGTGCAGGTTAAAGAAGGCATTATATGGTTTAAAGCAAGCACCACGTGCTTGGTATGAGAAGATACATGCCTATCTGGTTGCACATGGTTTTGTGAACAGTCCAACCGAAAGCACCTTATATGTTAAGCGTGCTAATGATGTGCTTCTGATCATTGTTCTCTATGTTGATGACATGCTGCTCACTGGTCCTATTGAGAAGCATATTGCTGATTTCAAGGCTGATTTGCATGCCTCATTTGAGATGTCTGATTTGGGGCATTTGCATCACTATTTGGGCATTGAGTTTATGCAAGTTGATGGTGGAATGGCTTTGTGTCAAACGAAATATATTGACACATTATTGCAGCGTTTTGGCCTTGAATATTGTAAGCCTATTGCCACTCCTATGGAGACAGGTTTACGATTGAGTCTTCATGATGCTGGAGATGCATTTGATGCTATTCTCTATCAGCAGGCTGTTGGATGCTTGATTTACTTATGCATAACTCGGCGAGATATTCAGTTTGCTGTCTCACAGATGAGCAGGTTTATGCATTGCCCAGGAGTCACGCATTGGAAGGCGGTTAAGCGCATCTTTTGCTACTTGAGTGGTACTCGGCTACTTGGGCTGTTTTATCCCAAGGGGGGATCACTGCCGCCAGATTTGCATGCTTTTTTTGACTTAGATTGGGCTGGTTGCTATGACACTCGTGTGTCCACCAGTGGTTTTTGCTTCATGCTTGGTAGCTCATGTATATCTTGGTTGAGCAAGAAGCAGCCTACTGTGGCCACTTCTAGTTGTGAGGCTGAGTATAGGGCAGCTTTCACAGCGAATGTTGAGTGTGTGTGGCTCAGACGCCTTACGGCTGATTTGGGTGTTGGCCAGTCTTCTGCCACCACCATCTTCACTGACAGTCAGAGCACATTGGCAGTTGCGAGGAACCTTGTGTTCCATGCTCGCACTAAGCACATTGAGGTGCATTATCAATATGTCAGGGAGAGGTTCTCTGCTGGGGAGATCTGTTGGGTGTGTGTAGAAGTGAGAGAGACACACAAGAAGCACACATAAGGAGCACAAACGCAGCAAGACACACGGAGAAGACGATGGCTGGAATAGCTCTCTCTATTCATCTCCTGCATGAAGGCGTTCTCTCACATAGTGATAATGCACCTCAATATGTTTGGTCTATGCATGAAACACTGGGTTTCGTGCAACAGCCAAAGCACTCTGACTATCTATGAGAATATGCGTAGCAGCATCAATCTCCATGCAAAGATCCATCAATAGGCGTCTCAGCCATATACACTCCACTGTCGCTGTGAAAACTGCCCTGTACTCAGCTTCACAACTCGATGTCGCCACTGTAGGTTGCTTCTTACTCAACCAAGATATGCATGAGTCTCCAAGGAAAAATCAATTACCACTAGTGGACACGCGAGTATCATAACAACCAGCCCAATCACTATCTGTAAAAGCATGCAAGCATGGCTGAACATCTCTGCCATAAAAGAGACCTAAGCTCAAAGCGCCTCGAAGATATCTAAACACACATTTCACCGCTTGCCAATGCTTAGTGCCAGGGCTATACATGAATCGACTCAACTGGGAAACTGCATACTGTATATCCTTCCTTGTGTTGCATGCATATATAAGACATCCCACAGCTTGCTGATAAAGAGAAGTATCAAATGCATCACTGGAATCCTCAACCGAGAACCTGAATCCTGTCTCAACTGGCGTGGAAACTGGCTTACAATTCTCAAAGTCAAAACGCTGAAGTAGTTTCTCAACATACTTTGCTTGATGCATACAATTCCCCCCTCAACGGATACAAACTGGATGCCAAGATAGTAGCTCAAAAGACCAAGATAAGTGACATCAAAAGTATGCTGCAAATCAGCCATAAGAATGTCAAGTTTTGCATCACATGACCCAGTCAAGAGTATGTCATCAACATAAAGAACAAGCACTATAAGATCAGTCCCATTTTTGTGTACATAGAGTGTGCTTTCAATCGGACTACATGTGAAGCCAAGAGCAATCGTGCTTATGTATTTTGTCATACCATGCACGTGGAGCTTGCTTGAGACCATACAAGGCTTTATGTAAGCGACAAACCATATGCTCTTTCCCTTTCATAGAAAATCCAGGAGGTTGCTTCACATAATCCTCTTCTTGCAAATCTCCATTCAAGAAGGCTGTTTTTATGTCCAACTGATGCACTTTCCAACCTCGATGGGCAGCCAATGCAACCACAGTACGAATGCTAGTCATGCGTGAAGTAGGTGCAAAAGTTTCCTCATAGTCAATGCCATATTGTTGCGCATATCCTTTGGCAACCAATCTAGCTTTGTAGCGATCAATGCTACCATCAGATTTTCTGTTAATCTTATAAACCCACTTTGTACCAATGGCATTCTTTCCTTTTGGCAATTCACATAACTCCCAAGTACCATTCCTATGTATGGAATCCATTTCTGATTGCATAGCACTCATCCGTTGTGGATCGTCACATGCATCTGCAAACCTTAAAATTACTTGATGCATGGTGAGAGTTTGATCTTGTTCTACCAAGTAAAGGTGCACTCAATTTGCTGTCTTGCAAAGTTTGTTTCAGCCACTTTGGCATAGATTGTGCACTCTTGATAGACATGCGTTCATTATGTAAAACATCTTCAATATGTACATCATGCGTGGGCTGAATTTCGTGCTCAGTTTCAGCCATATTTGGACACAAATGTTCAGCCATATGTGGCTGAAAATTTCCAACAGTTTTGGCAATTTTCGGCTGAATTTTTTTAGCCATTTTTGGCTGGAAATTCTCTGCATTTTCAGCCCTATTTGGCTGGAATTTTTCAGCCCTTTGAACCTCAGTTGGCTGGTCTACATGGCCATAGTCAAGCGCACCATTTTGGAACAAAGGCATGAGTGTATCGAACACATCTTGTGAGCTAACTGTTGGCAGTTTTTTGCATTCAAGTAGAGGGAAAACCGAATTTTCAGCAAATACCACATCTCGACTCACAATAATTGTGTTCGTCAATGGATGGTACAACCGATATCCCTTACTTTCAGCACTATAACCAACAAATATACATTTCTTTGCCTTGTCATCAAGTTTGTGACGTTGTTGTGATGGCACAAGAGCATATGCCAAACAACCAAACACACGCATATGACTAACCATAGGCTTATGACCATTCCAAGCCTCATAAGGAGTGATGACTCTCAATGCTTTTGTAGGGAAGCGATTCAACACATAATTTGCACACATGACTGCTTCCATCCAAAATTTATGAGGAAGATGCTTTCCTTTAACCATACATCGTGCCATTTCAAGTAGAGTTCTATTTTTACGCTCGGCAACACCATTTTGTTGAGGTGTATATGGCACCGTACATTGGTGTGAAATACCTCTTTCACGAAGAAAAGCATTAAACTCATGTGACATGTATTCACCACCACGATCCGTGCGTAGAGTCAAAAGCTTTTGTGAAGAAAAATTTTCAGCCATAGCTAAAAATGCTTTGAAGCAAGAAAATACCTCATTCTTTGCTTTCATAGGATACACCCATGTATGGCGAGTAGCATCATCAATGAAGGTAACAAAATATACATGCTTTCCAAAAGATGGAGTCTTGACGGGACCACATACATCACTATGAACAAGTTGCAATTTTCTTGTAGTGTGTGTGTGACTATCTTTTGGAAAAGAAGCACCATGCATTTTTCCAAGAATGCAACCTTCACATGCATGCTTTTCAATGGACTCAAGTGTAAACAAGCCAATAACCATGTCCTTCTTTTGCAAGTAGAGCAAACTATTGAAGTTTAAATGACCAAAATGAGCATGCCAAAGCTCCATTTCAGCCATGGAAGAAGTATGAGCAACTAAGGCATTCAAGGCAGCCCTCTTGTATGTATCCATGCGATACAAACCATTACATAATGTACCGGACATCACGATAACATCGCCATTGCTGAAATCATGAACCATACACTTATCATCAACAAAGTGTACATGAAGTCCAACTTTGGCAATCAACGGAACTGAAATTAAGTTCTTCTTGATACCGGGCACATACAATGCATTTTTCAAGAGAATCACACCTCCATTTGCAGCCGTAAGCTCAATTTCTCCTACTCCAATGATAGGATAAGAGGCATTGTTTGCACACACCACATGTCCTCCTTTAGGTGCATCTTTCAAAGAGGCAAAAAATATTTTGCATGATGTTATGTGCTTTGAAGCACCACTATCAAAGAACCAATCCGAATCAGCCTCACTCACAACCATACATTTAGAATGTAAAGAAGCATCATAATGACATGTAACAACACATGCCCAAAAATCTTGATCCATGTTAGCTTCATCATTCTTTGCATTTGCTGACTTTTTAGCAATAGACATGCCCGATTCCTTCTTCTTTTCATTGTGTTTAACAAGCTTTCTAGACTCATCAATAGTATGACCAGCCTTCTCACAATATTTGCATCTCTTCTTCTTTTGCAAATCACCATCATTAGAGGAATGAGTGGAAGAGGAAGCTTGAGGCTTTGGTTTTGATGAACCAAAAGCTGAACCATACTTGCTTTTCCCCTTTTGTGAGATAGCAAGTGCTTGCGTTCCTTCAATCAAACCACTCCTATTCACTCTATATTGCTCTTCTTGCAAAAGAAGAGACACAACCTCATCAAATGCATACATATTAGGATTTCCTTTTGCAACCAAACGAAGTGTAGTAGCAAAGCTTTGAAAAGATTCCGGTAATCCTTTCAACAATGTAGAAATGAGTGATGCATCCAGAATGATCTCATCTATGTTTGCCAATTGCTCTTTCAAGTCCTTGATGCGTGTCACATACACATCCACTGACTCATTTTCAGCCATACATACATCCTCAAGTATGCAACACGTGCTTCATTACGCATGGCATACAAAGAAGCAAGAGTGTCCCATGCCTATCGTGATGTAGAACATGACCGAATGTGTGGAACTATATGATGCTTCACTGAAAGCGCAATCAAAGCATGAGCTTGAGCATCTTTTCCATCCCATCTAAGCTGCTCCTGTGTAGGTGGAGAAGGAGAAACCATAGTACTCGAAGAAGAAGCTCCATCTGTGACAGTAGACTGTGAAGTAGAAGCACCTCCTGGTCTTCGATCTACATCTGCCACTATGTTCCAAACTTGTTTTGCAACAAGAACGCGCTTCATCATGTAAGACCACATCGGATAGTTGGTCCTATCAAGCTTATCTTCAGCTTGAAGCATGCCAAACAAGTCATTGCTGCCAGCCATTTCACTAAGGAACAAGAATGTGACAAAATCTTCACTTTGACGAAAACTGAAATGAGTGCTGAAATTTCAGCTCACAAACCGTCACTCTGATGGCGATTCTGACTGCACGAATGGCTTCGAAATGGGGGTAAAACCCCAGCACACCTGGTGGAAATGTTTTCGGGCTGCTGAAATTCACACTTCTATGCTCCGAAGTCAATTTGCATTGTTAAAGTGCGCGTGTGACGACGCGAAAAACCGAAACTTGAGAAGAAGTTGAACCTGCTCTCATACCACTATTGGGTGTGTGTAGAAGTGAGAGAGACACATAAGAAGCACACATAAGGAGCACAAACGCAGCAAGACACACGGAGAAGATGATGGTTGGAATAGCTCTCTCTATTGATCGATGAACTGAACTGAAGTAGGAGCTGAATAATATCCCTAAGTACAAAGTACCACCACATATCAAAGTATCAAGTATGTGGTAACATGGGGAAAAAACCTCTATCCAGCACTAGAGTAAAAAGTGCCCATGTATAGGGAAAAGGTTCACATCAAAGCTACTCGAGGAACACATAAATGTAACAAGATCAGCTTGGCATATGTGCCCACGCAGGAGAACATTGCAGACCTTTTCACAAAGGCTCTGCCTAGGGAGAAGTTTGAAGCTTTCTGCAAAGCTTTGGGCTTACTTCCTTTTGTGGAGTGATTTCCACATAGCTTGGCACTTCCTTATACATGAGTGCCAGCTCCTTGTTCACCGCATCACTCCCAGGGGGGATTTGTTGATATATTTAGGTAGTGATGTGTGTGAACACTTTAGGACCGCCGGGGCACTTTTTTCCCTCTTTAGGAGGTTTTTTTCCCCCGGCTTGTATATATGCCTATTGCCCTAATGGGCTACTTATCTTTGTACATTCTCTAGTAATACATTCAGTATTGTGTGTTTGTGCTCCAAGCTTCTTCTTCTTCCTTGTGTTGTTCGCGTGCTTCCGCAGACGTCTATCTCCAACAACGACCAAGGCATAGACCTTGGCATACCTTGTCATCCGAGTCACCAAAGTCACCGTTGGCACCATTGGCTGCGTGCGAGGGAGGATCTCAACAATCAAGGAATATGGAGGTTCCCTGTACTTCCCGAGAGATCACCATCCCAGTACTGTTCCCCCCAGAGCTCGCTTAACCATAGCAATCTCTTGCCACTAAGCTACACTCTTGTGATGTTTGAAGAAGGGGAAAGACTAAGTTTGACATTATCTTGAACAAGTTTTGGTCCCTCAAAGCTTCATTCTTTGCTTTCAAAGCCTATTTCTGAAGCATTTTTGGGGTGGCTTTTGGAGCCATTTTGGAGTACTTTCGCACATAGTTCTCTTCACACAGGTCCAAGAACATCAAGAAGAGTGTTCTTTGTACTTCTCTGACAATAAATATCAACCTTTGGGGCTGTGTTTTTCAGCCACACTCATAAAACTACAGGTTTCTCGAGAGGTTTTCAGTCTTGGTGGGAGAAGTCGTTGTAAATCTATGTAGGTTTTTTTTTACCTAAAACATCAGAGTTGACAGATACTTGCAGGTGTTATTGGCTAGTTTTTGGGCTGTGCGTTCACACTTTTATTTTCATTTTACTGCATATATTGAGCACATACACACCATGTACACTTTTGTGGATATCGCTTATGTACGTGCATGTGGTCATTGATATAGCAATTATGTTTTCTACATAAAGCCTTTTACGTTTGATAAAGAGGGTTGTGGTGAGGTTTTCTTAACTGGGAGACACCTAGATGTCGGGGTCTCTTCGATGATGCAGGTGAAGACTTACCCAACCTCGCCATAGGAGATGTATGATAGTTGTTCATATGTGCTTGATAAGCCTAGTTGGCTTCTATTGGGTAACTGATTATATGCAGCGGAGTTAGTGATTCACTATGCAGGTAGACATGTCACCACTTGTAGTTTTATGATATTTTGACACTGTTCATATGCTCATTTTGCAAAGGATACTCTGGATTTTTTTTATTTTTTTTTTGGTTTTATCAACTATAGAGTGGTCGATTTACTCCTATACAGTTATTCGTTGGTGTTTAGACTCTTCTAGCTCCATTATCATTGTATCCAATTCTCTACCATCATGGCATCAGAGGTCTTAGGCACATCTGGCGGATCAGGGTCTAGTGCTAGTGTTCCGAGGAGGAGCTATAACTTGCAGGGCAAAGACCATTTTTGTTGGTGCAAGTCAACCACCAATTGATGTTTTGGATAAAGATTGAAGTCAAAGGATGAAGAAAAGATCAAGAATTGAAGATTCAAGATAGAGTATGTTTAGGAAATGAAGACTTGTATACATATGTACATTAATTTGTAGTTAGCTCACTTATACCTTTTGTATGGTCATGAGCTTGCACATATATGCCTATATATACAAGTAGAAAGTAGGGGAAAGTATGAAAGAGCATGAGATATGAAGAATTAGAAGTTGTAAGAGTCATTAGACACTTTAGAAGTGAAGAAGATCTCTCTCATCATTCAGATGTAAAAATTCTCAGATAAGAAGAAAAATTGTGCCTGATCTTTTGCTGAGTACTCCTTCTATGTTTAATCTTTTGTAAAATGCTTTTGTAGAAGTCTAAGTCTATAGTTGATTGACCTCTGTACAAGTTTTTAGATCCTAATTGTGATCAGGCTAAGAGAATTGAGAGTAGCAACATTTAGATGTGTAAATGTGAAGAAGTAAAGTTGCAACAGGTGCAAAATTTGATGCTAATGCTTTGGTCAGTTCTCCTTCCACAGTGTAAATTTTTTAGCAAGGAAGCACTCATTCTTTAAGTTGAAAGGTAAGCTACCTATGGCTAAAATCATTTGAATAAAGGGGTTGTGGTTTGAGATAACTATGCATTAAAAGTTACAGGTGTCAAAGTCATCTGTAGAAAAGTAAAGTTTTAGACATAGGTGAATTGTTTGAATCGTTTCTCAAGTTTTACTGAGTCGTTTGAGATGATTTAACTTGGAGAAGGTGCACAAACATAAGGGGACACTTCATACAAAGTTTTATTGGAAAATTCACACATTTGAATAAGCAATGAGTGAGTAAAGTGCAGTAGATTTTTCTAAGTAATGACTTTCTTTAGAGTTAGTTAAAAATTTGGTAATCTGGTATTGATCCTCCAAATTGGTAAATTTTTGGAGTTATTCTTGATATAGAGGTGCTCTAACATCAAGCATAACTTTATCTTTTGGAGATTAACACTCTCCATCAGTGGTATCACAACAGAAATCATCAAAATAGAAGAAAGGAGGACCCCAATTGTTGCAGTCATACAAAAATCAACATTTGAAGGTTCAAAAGGTGAAAGCTTAAAGGGAATACTTGAGAACGAGGTCTGAAGCTATCAAGACGATCAAAAGGAACTTCATTCAAAGTAAAGGTACACTTATTCCTCATAAAGCTTGAAGAATTTAATATATAGGTGAAGAAAGGATGGGAGATTCTCTTCAGATAGAGAAATTGGATAGAGAAAACTATCCAACTTGGTCAATGAGGATGGAAGCTCATCTCATGAGCAAAGACTTGATAGGTTGCATCACAGGTGAAGAAGAAAAACCACAATTTAGAGATCCTAGTGTTCCAACTAGGGATGAACTCTCAGATTTGAAGACTTGGATGAAGAAGGATGCTCAAGCAAGGAGCATTATCCATATGGGAGTCAATGACTAGTTGGTACCTCATATTAACGGACTTGAAAGTGCAAGTGACATATGGAATGCTTTGGAGGAGCATTTCCAAAATACTACAAAGTCAAGGAAGGCATCTTTGTGGGCAGAGTTTACCACATTCAAGAAGAAGGCCTCTCAATCTATTTCTGATTATGTAACAAGGATGAAGGACATTACAGATGCATTAGGAGCAATTGATGAAGATATTGAGGAGGATAAATTGTTAAGGCAAATCCTCACAGGTTTGAGAGGAGATGAGAAATGGAAGCCATTCATTTTGTCTACTGAATTGTCACTAGATCATTTCACTCCTGATTTAAATTAGTTGCTAGGACACATGCTAACTTTTGAGTAGGATGTCAAAAGTGATGGTGATAATACTGCAGGTCAAGCAATGTATTCAAAGGATAAGAAGAAGAATAGCAAAGGAAAGCAACAATTAACTAAAGAAGAAGGTACAACTAGCCAAGCCAACTTCCTAAGATGAAGAGGAGGTGGCAAAGGTACAGGAAGAGGCAAAAGCAATAAAGATGGCACCAAAGCTTGCTGGATTTGTGGTAAGACAAATCATTTAGCTCATGATTGTTGGCGTAATAATCAGAATAATGGAGGATATAATCAGAACCTTAATTCAAGAGGAAGAGGTGGTAGAAACCAAAGAGGAAATTTCAGAGGCAGAGGTAGTAGAGGTTACTTTGGAAGAAATGCAAGTAGAGGATTCCAAAGTCAATCCTACAACAATACCTATTACAATTATGCTTGAGATCAGAAGGAAGATTCAACTTTGATTATGAGTTCAACTTGTGAAAGGCAAAGTGAAGACCAAAGAGTCTACTACATTGACTCAGGGTGTAGCAATCACCTGAGTAGTAACGTAGCCTTGATGATTGATTTGGAGAATAAGGTAACTAATCATGTAGTTCAAATAGGTGATAAAACAAAGCACAATGTGAAGTCAATTGGATCAGTGAAGGCCAAGGATGGAAGTACTCTTCTGAGTAAGGTCTTGTATGTTCCTACAATTCCAAAGAATTTGATAAGTGTAGGGCAAATTGTTGAAAAAGGTTATGAAGTAAGGTTCACTAATGATGGAGTTTTTATGGAAGACCCTAGCAATGGGTATAAACAAATTATTTCAGGGAAGAAAGAAGGAAGACTCTTCACATTGAAGATTCAAGGTAATGTTGTTCATGTCTTGTTCACTTATGGAGGACATAAGATCTCTGAGTTAGATCTTTGGCACAAAAGGCTTGGACATTTCAATGAAAGAGGTATTAAGGATATGGTTAACAATGGTTCAGTGCTTGGGTTGCCTAATGTTGCAGGTCAACATATGACATTCAGATGTGAGGTATGTCAATTATGTAAAGCTCATAAGCAATCATACAATAACTATGGATTTATGTATTCAAAGAAGTTTGAATTGGTATACATAGATGTGTGGGGACCATCAAAGGATTTTAGTATAAATGGTTCAAGATATTATGTGATTTATGTTGATGATGCTACTAGGTGGATCACTATATATGTGATCAAAGATAAATCAGAGGTATTCAATAAATTTAAACATTATCATGTGTATGTAGAAAGAATCACAGGTCAAAAGTTGAAGAGACCAAGGTCAGATGGAGGGGGAGAGTATTTCTCTAATGAGTTCAGTGATTACTTGTGGAATGCAGGTATAAAAAGGGAAGTTACTTGCAGGTACTCTCCTCAACAAAATGGTGTAGCAGAAAGGAGAAATAGAGCTCTTGTTGAGTTTGCAAGATCAATGATGAAGAAGAAAAATTATCCAAATTATTTGTGGGTTGAGGCTGTAAATACAACTACATACTTGGTTAATAGGTTACCATGTAAAGATTTGCAGGGTATGACACCATATGAAGCTTGGTGGGGTAAGAGACCTACCTTAGATCATTGCAAAGTATTTGGATGTTTGGCTTATGCATATGTACCATCTCAGTTGAGGCATAAATTGGAACCTAAAGCTGAAAAGTATGTGTTCATTGGATATGATGATAAACAGATGGGTTATAGGTTGTGGAGTCCATCTACAAAGCAATTCCTTGTATCAACGGATGTTACATTTGATGAGCAAGGTACTTGGTATGCAGGTACAATCAATAATCATGTAGGTGATGAAGAAGTTATGAATCAGAAGAAAGGTAAATCAAAGGTTCAGATATTTGATGAAGAAGAGAACAATGAAGTACAAGTTGAAGTTGAAGAGGTGCCAAGTTTTGATCCAGAATGTGATGAACCAGAAACTTCAAGAAGTGGAGAACTCAGAAGGTCATCAAGACACAAATGGAAACCTACAAGGTATAGCTATGAAACTTCTTTTTTGACTACTAAAGATTATGCTTACATGGTAAAAGCAGATGAATACCCTTCTGCATATGAAGAGGCAAAAGGTAAGGAAAATTGGGAGAAATCTATGCAGGAAGAGTATGATGCATTGATGGAGAATGAGACGTGGGATTTGGTTCCTAAACCAAATAGTCAGAAGATCACTAGATGCAAATGGGTCTACAAGACAAAGAAGTATGCAGATGGAAGTGTGTCTAGGTATAAAGCTAGACTTGTTGTGAAAGGGTATGCTCAACATATGGGATAGATTATGATGAGACCTATAGTCATGTGGCAAAGATGACAACTATCAAGACACTCGTAGCAATTGCTGCATGTAATGGTTGGAGATTATGTCAATTAGATGTGAAGAATGCTTTTCTTAATGGCTATATTTCAGATTATGTTTTCATGGAGCAACCACAAGGGTTCAGAGATAAAAGGTATTCAGATTATGTATGTAAGCTCAAGAGAGCTTTGTATGGTTTGAAGCAGGCCCCAAGGGCATGGAATTATAGACTTGTGAAGTTCTTGAAGGAAGTTGGTTTCAAAGTATCTAAAGCTGATAGTAGCTTCCTTGTTAAAGCAAGTGATGATGGGTTTATTTATATGTGCATATATGTTGATGATATAATCCTTACAGGTATAGATGAGAAGGACATACAAATCCTCAAGAAACAAATAGAGGAGTTCAAGATTAGTGACTTGGGAGACTTGTCATATTTCTTGGGCATGGAGATCTCATATACTCAACATGGAGCGTATGTGACTCAAGAAAGGTATTTGAAGAACTTGTTGATCAAGTTTAAAATGGAAGATTGCACGGTAGCACCTACTCCAATGGAGGTGAATCACAAATTCAGTAGATATGGAGGAGAAGAATTCAAGGACATGAAGCTATATCAAAGTCTAATTGGTAGTCTAATCTATGCTACATTAACTAGGCCTCACTTGTCACATGCAGTTGGAGTGTTGTCTCAATTCATGCATTTCCCTAGGAAAGAACATTGGGTTGCAGGATAGAGAGTGTTGAGATACATTAAGGGTACACTCAAGGAAGGTTTGTATTCTGGTTTTACATTAGATACAAACATCAAGATATATAGTGATACAGATTGGGCAGGTAATGCTGATGATAGGAGATCAACATATGGATACTTGTGTTATGTGGGAGATAAGTTAATCTCTTGGTGTTCTAAGAAGCAACACATATATGACCTTCATATGAAGGACATAGATAGTGTTGCTGCTCATCTACATGAGTTTGATGCTATATTCTCCTAGTTACAGGCTCAAAAAATGGATATGGATAATGAAATGAAAGCAATATTGCTATTATGCACTTGCCATCATCATGGGATACGTTTTGCACAGCTATTAGCAACAGTGCACTTGGTGGTAGACTCCTCTACGATGACATATGTGGATCACTCTTGAGTGAGGAGATTCATAGAAAATCTATGGTTGGCACTCAGAGTGGAGATGCATATAATGTTCGTGATTCTTACCAAGGAAAGAATAAGTAACGTGGCAGGAGAAAGAACAAGGAAAAGAATGGTCAACAGAATAAGAGTAGAGTAAATCAAGGAAGAGGGAAATTGAATGCCATTATTTTCATAAGAAAGGACACATGAAGAAAGACTATTATGCATTAAAGAATGCTAAAGGTAAAGGACAGGATGTTGATGGGCATGTTAAACAGTTACTTGCACCATCAACTTCGACTGTGAAGATTGAAGAAATTAATGCTATTTCTGATGATGTTGATGTGTTGACACTTGATAGTACTATGCCAACTGAGGCTCTTATGGCTAATTCTGTTTCCAACACTTGGTTGCTAGATTTTGGTGCTTCTTTCCATGTGACACCACATAGAGAAGGTTCTCTAATTATGCAACAACGTACCGTGATACTGGTGACTCTTACCAGTGTGATGTTGTGGGGATTGGAGATGTGATTGTGCAATTCATTGATGGTTCAAAATTTACTATGCATAATGTATGCCATGTACCTCAGTTATCATGCAGTTTGATGTTAGTTGGTCAACTTGATGACCTTGGTTACAAGGTGGTCTTCTATGCTCAATCCTTTTGCATATCAAAGGGCAATATGGTTATTGCAAAAGGGAGCAAAGTTGGCTCACTTTATCCTTTATTTGTATCATAGAAAGAACACTTGTTAGTTGTTACTGAACAGCCTATGGCTTGTATTTGGCATGGTCATTTGGGCCATGTATCTCGTAGTGGAATGGAAAATCTTTCTCGTTTTGGCTACTTATATGTGTTATCTTTCTCTGATTTTTCATTTTGTGAGCATTGTCAATATGGAAAGCAAACCAGTGCATAGAATGCACATTGACTCTTCAATTCAGCCTTTAGATCTCGTTCGTACAGATGTGTGTGGTTCTATGCCCACTAGGTCCTTAGGTGGTTCTCTTTACTTTGTCACTTTCATAGATGATGCTACTAGAAAAGTCTGGGTATATCCTATCAAAAGGAAGGATGAGGTATTCCCTACTTTCAGAAAATGGCTTGTTTCAGTTGAGACTGAAAAGGGAACTAAGCTTAAGGCTTTACAGTTAGATAATGGGGGTGAGTATACCTCACATGAATTCAGCCTTTTCTGTCAGTCTAGGGGGATTCATAGAGATTTTACAAATCTGTATACCCCAGTACAAAATGGTGTAGCTGAGAGCATGAATATAATTATTCAAGATAGAGTAATCTCTATGTTGCATCATGCAAACCTCTCACAAGGTTTTTGGGCAGAAGTAGTATTGACTACAGTTCATGTGATTAACCTTTCACCTAGTACTATGAAAGGTCTGAAAGTGGCACAAGAGTTATGGGCAAGGAAGCCACCATATTATGATCATCTTTGAGTTTTTGGGTGTGAAGCATATGTTCATATATCCAAGAATCTTAGACAAAAGTTGGACCATAAGTCAAAGAAATGCATTTTTCTTGGATATGGTCGAGAAGGACAATTTGGATATCGCTTATGGGATCCTGAAACACGGTAAGTAATCAGAAGTAGTGATGTCATTTTCAATGAGCCTAAGATGCATAAACAACCCATTAAGGAGGTTGAAGTGAGAAGATTGGTGTTTGAGGATACTAATCCTCTAGTTAGCATGCATAAAAATGTTGCACATAGGGATGTTCAAGAGAATTTCCATTCAGATCAGTCTGCACATGTTCCTGTTCAGCAACCATTGAGACGTTCTGCACGTGTCTCACATCCACCTGATATATATATTCCAGGTTTAGATTTTGTTATGCTAACAGATGCGAGTGAGCCTTCTTGCTACAAAGAGGCTATGTAGACAAAGGATCATGTCAAGTGGAAGTGTGCCATGAAGAGTGAGTTAGATTATATTCACAAGAATGGTACTTGAGATTTAGTGCCTTTGCCAAAGGGCAGGAAAGCTTTACCATGTAAATGGGTATATAAGATGAAGTTCACATCAAATAGTGCTTCTCCAAAGTATAAAGCACGACTTGTTGCAAAGGGTTTTAAGCACAACATGGAGTTGATTTCAAGGAAATCTTCTCTCAAGTGGTCAAGATGACCACCCTACACATGTTGCTTGGAGTCGTTGCAATGGAGGACTTAGAGCTAGTCCAAATGGATGTGAAAACTGCTTTCTTGCATGGAGATCTTACAAATGAGATCTATATGGAACAACCAAAGGGTTATGTAGTTCCTGGCAAGGAAAGTCTAGTTTGTAAGCTCAAGAAGAGCTTGTATGGACTTAAACAGTCCCCTAGACAATGGTACCAAAAGTTTGATGCTTTTATGAAGCCTCAAGGCTATTCTTGAAGTAATGAGGATCATTGTCTCTACACAAAGAGATGCTCAGATGGCAGCATGCTATGCTTGATACTTTATGTCAATGATATGTTGATTGCTGGGAAGTCCTCTTATGACTTGTCAATTCTCAAAAAGAAGTTGAGTCAGACATTTGATATGAAAGATTTGGGGGATGCCAAACATATTCTTGGCATGCGCATTACTCGTGACAGGAGTGAAAGATGCATGTACTTGTCTCAAAGTGAGTACATATCCAAAGTACTTCACAGGTTCAATATGCAGGGTGGAAAGGCATTGAGTACACCCTGCATATTGAGCAGTATGATATGTGAAATTGAGCAAGGATGATTGCCCCAAATCAGAAGAAGAAAAGGAATCCATGACCAAAATTCCCTATCAGTCTGTTGTTGGTAGTCTCATGTATGCTATGGTAGCTACGAGACCAGACACTGCATTTGCAGTGGGATTTGTGAGTAGATATATGTTTAATCTTGGCAAGAAACATTGGGAAGCGGTCAATATGATTTTAAGATATCTGAGTGGCACTGAGGACAAGTGTCTATGCTTAGGTAGAGGAAAAGCATCCATATTGGTTACAGAGATTCTGACTATGTTGGTTGTGCAGACAATCGTAAGTCTACATCAGGGTACATTTTTCATTTTGCTGGACGTTCTATCTCTTGGAGCTCTCATCTTCAAGAATGTACAGCTGTTTCCACCACAGAAGTAGAGTATGTTGCAGCAAGTGAGGCATGTAAGGAAGCATTGTGGCTTTCTCCTCTTGCCTTTGATATGGGTTTACCTCAACATGTACCTCGTTTGCTCAGTGATAGTCAGAATGCCATTGCTTTGGCTAAGAATCCGGTCTATCATGCAAAGACCAAGCACATTGAGGTAAGGTATCACTTCATTAGAGATTGCTTAGCCATTGAGCGCATTATTCTTGAGAAGGTACACACTCAAGATAATGCTGCAGATGCTTTGACTAAAGCTCTACGACAAGATAGCTTTCGACACTCTTGTCACTTGATGGGTATTACTTGATTCATGATCTTACACAGTCACTTGTATACCGTGTAAGATGCCCATCAGATGGGAGGTATAGTTTGTATACTTACACTCCGGTATTCTTTATCATTCTTTATTTTTCTCCCATAGTTACTTTGACCATATTGGCCTTTAGTGGGAGATTGTTACCGTTAGTTTCCATGTGAAGGGCCAAATGGCCACCGGACACTTCTTTGTATACGTTCTTTAATAAAACATATAGTGGCCTGGTCAGTCACAGACTGTAAGTTCGACCACATTTGTAAGACCTAAGAAGTATGTCTTCGTGCTCCCTATGTACCCGTGTTCTCTGCGTATTTTGGAGTCTCTGTTCGGACTACCGTGTGCGGCCTTTAGGAGCTAAGGAGAGCACACTGTGGTGCATCACCAGCGAAATACTTTAGCTAGTGTTCATGAAGCACTACAAATTGATATGATTATCACAAGTCCCAAGATTGAGTTCAAATATAGAGATGAGTGTATCTACATGACACAGCACAAATACATTGAGAAATTATTGGAAAGGTTTGAGATGACAAATTCCAAGCCTATACCTATGGATGTCAATGTGTTTTTACAGTCTGAAGCAAATTCAGAACCATTTGATGCTACATTATATAGTCAAGCAACTGGTTGCTTTATATATCTATGTGATACATGATAGGACATTCAGTTTGTAGTTTCTCGAATATACAGGTTCATACACAGTCGGCTCAAGATTGGAAATCAATTAAGAGATATTTGCAGATATCAAAAGTTTCGTAGGTCATTAAACCTTGTACCATTGTGACATTGAAGGGGGGATTGTTGGAATCAATGTTAACTCATGGTCCAATCACGTTATAGCTATAGGATGATGGGCAACTTGGCTAAGATATCTGTTGGTGCATTTTACCCAAGCCTACATGCTTGATATATTTGATATTATCCTCATTTGTAAGTCACATGTGTAGTCATGTGAACACCTCTTGTAAAAGAGTTCATTTTTATCTCTTGTAAATGGAAAAAGAAAAAAGGAAAAGAATGGCTTACCTCATCCATGATGTAAAAGCAAATTCGTGGCTCCAACTACGAAAATCACGAATTTTTGAGCTGAGGGAATCTCTCCTAACTTTGGGGATCACTTTTAGGTGGAGCCATTCGAATTCGAATTCAAAACTCCCTCCAAGAATAGCTATAAAAAGAGCAAGAAGGAAGAGGCGATTAGCAAGCCTTGTACGTGACCACTTCATGTCATTTTGTAGAGATTGAAGAGCTTACTCCATAGCTCTATCATTCTACTCCCATTGTGCAAAGATTCATTGCCAATGTGGTTGTAATCATATGTGAATCTATACATTTATCATCATCTACTTCTCTGTTTTGTTCTCTGCTATACTCACTCAGAGCAGTACCTTCAGAAGGTCATATCTTGAGTTTTACTAAACCTTTTTCAGTGTTTTAAAGTGCGTTGGATAGCTCTTATTGTCTAGTTTGTACCTATAACTTTTCATGGTCATTGGATTAATAGTTGGGGAGATATATGCATTTTACTGCTCACTGGTCTATCTCTGCAGAGCCCCAAGAATTGTGGGAATGTTCCAGAAATTGATGAAACTTGTTCTTAGTGCTCAGTCCATCATTTGAAGTGTTTTAACTTGGATTGGGAAGCTTGCTAAGTATATTTGCTATGCCCAAAATGAAGTTTTCTAATTCCTACCAAGTTGAGAGCACTGTTCATTTTTTCCAGCAGGTGTATGTCCAAAATAGCAAGTTTTGGGAGCTAGTCATTTCGCAACTAGTCTGTCTTGACTTAAACTTTTGGGATACATGTTCCAAAGTACTTGGCTGATATTTTGGTGGATTTAGGAAGCTCAAAGGGTCTACTAATCAACTCTGAAGTCTCAGTTGGCTGGTGTGAAGCTGGTTGTAGCGACACCTACTCATCTTTGGATTGCATCCACCATCTCTCTTCACAGTGGTATCAGAGCATAGTCAAGCAACATGGGAGATGGATTTCCATCCACAATTGACAAATTGGATCGAAACAACTACCCGGCATGGTCTCTAAGGATGGAGGCTTACCTTCAAGGGAGGAATCTATATGGATTCATATCCGGAGATGAAGCAATGCCAACCATGAGGAACAAAGGGCAACCATCACATGAAGAAGTGGAAGGACTTTCGAATTGGTGTTCGAAGGATGCACTTGCAAGGTCCTATATTCTAAACTCAATCTCTGATTTTCTTTTACCTCATGTCAAGGGATGCAAGACATCAAGAGAGACCTGGAATGCACTTGCTTCTTTCTTCTCTTCCAACACTCGAGCAAGGAAGAACCAATTGTGGATGGAGTTCACAACAATGAAGAAAAGCCCGAAGCAAAATGTGACTGATTATGTCACAAAGATGAAGGAGATTTCCGACCAAATTGGAAGCATTGGAGAGGTAATTGAAGAGGAGCAAATAATAAGACAAATCATGAATGGAATCAAAGCAGACGACAAGTGGGAGTCATTCACAACAGCCATGGATTTATACATGGATATGCATGTACCCGACCTCAACACACTCATGGGCCAACTCTTCACTCATGAAGCAAAGATTAGCAAAGGTTGTGAGTCCTCAAGAGGTAATCAAACTTCTACCTTATATTCTGATAAAGCTAAGGTCAAGGACAAGTCAAAGAATAAGAAGAATGAAGATGAAGGAAGCTCTTTCCAAGCAAACTTTGCAGGTAGAGGAAGAGCTAGAGGAAGAGCTAGAGGAAGAGCTAGAGGAAGAGCTAGAGGAAGAGGCAGAGGTGGAAAGCAAGGCAGGGGGAGATTCCAATCATCTCAACCTTGCAACATATGTGGCTTATCTAACCATACTACTGAAGAATGTTTCAGGAACCCGAGGAACTCAAGAGGAAGAGGATTCAATAGAGGTGGCTATGGATCAAATAGAGGTAGATACAATGGAGGCTACAACAACAACAACTACTACAACAACAATTACAACAACAACAACTATCAAAGTGGCCATAGAGGAAGAAGAGATTACAATAACTATGCAGAGGACCAAAGTCAAGAAGATTCATTATTAGATTATGAATCTATCAGCGAAGAAGGGTAAGGATGATGATCACATATTTTACATTGATTCGGGATGCTCGAACCATGTAGCAGGAAATGTGGCTTTACTTTCTGACTTGAAAGATCCTCATAACAAGCATGAAGTGCAGACAGGAGATGACACAAAGCACTCAGTGGAGAAGATAGGTAATGTGAAGACATCAGATGGGAATATGAACCTCTTAAGCAAAGTCTTGTATGTCCCTACAATTACCAAAAATTTAATAAGTGTTGGACAGATTGTTGAAAAAGGATTGCAGGTTAGATTCAATCGATTTGGAGCATATGTTGAAGACCCAAGGCAAGGCTTTCGAAGGATTGCCAAAGGAGAAAAGACAGGAAGGCTTTTCACTTTTGAAAGAACATAGCTTTGTTTAGCTATGGATCTCAAACTCTTACAGAGTTGGAGATATGGCACAAAAGGCCTGCTCACATTGGTGAGAGGACACTCAAACAAATTTGCAGGGACCAAAGTGTACTTGGTTTGCCTAATATCACAAGGCAACACATGATTTATAAGTGTGAAGCTTGTCAACTCGGCAAGGCTCATAGACAACCTTTCAATAAGAAAGGATATATGTGTCAAAATCGTTTGGATCTAGTGCACACAGATGTGTGGGGTCCAAGTAAGGAGCCATCTATATCAGGCTCAAGATATTATGTGTCTTTCATAGATGATTTTAGCAGGTGGACCATTCTGTTTTTCATGAAGTACAAGGATGAAGTGTTTAATTGCTTTAAGAAGTATATTGCTCTTGTTGAAAACCAAACAGGTAGGACTTTGAAACAACTCAGATCAGATGGTGGAGGAGAATACTTCTCTTCTGAATTTGATGCCTTCTTGTATGAAAGAGGCATTAAAAGGGAAGTCACTACAAGGTATACACCCGAACTCAATGGTGTAGCAGAGAGGAGGAACAGAGCTATTGTTGAAGCTGCAAGGTCCATGCTCAACGAAAAGGGATTGCCAAACTACCTATGGGCAGAGGCTGTGTCTACAACCACATATCTCATAAATAGACTTCCATCTAAGTCACTAGATGGAACCACTCCATATGAAGTGTGGAATGGAAGAAGACCTAGTCTAGAGCATTGCAAAATCTTTGGATGCTTAGCCTATGCTCACATTCCTTCTCAAGTAAGAGGGAAATTGGATCCCAAGGCAGAGAAGTGTGTATTCATTGGTTATGATCAAAACCAAAAAGGATATAGATTGTACAATCCAACCAATAAAGGATTTTCTGTGAGTAGAGATGTAATTTTTGATGAAAACAAATCATGGTTTGATGATGACAGGAAAGTGAAGCTGCCATATGACTTGGATGAAGATTTTCCATCACTTCAACCAAAGGAGCCAAAGCAGATTGAAGAAAGTGATTCGGAGATTGACCTAGAAGACTTGGAAAGACTAAAGCTATGGAAGAACAAAGGTAAAGCAAAGATGCAGGATGCTACATATGGACCGGAGAGCTCACATCAACCACTTAGAAGGTCTTCGAGGGAGAAGAAGAAACCAGAGAGGTTTGGTTATGATACTTCTTTGGTCACGAAGCACTCAATCTACATTGCAAAGGATTCAACCAATGAAGAACCTACAACATTCGAAGAAGCACAAAGCAAGAAAGCTTGGAGAGATGCAATGGATGAAGAAATGGAAGCCTTGAACGAGAATGACACTTGGGAGCTTGTACCTAACAAGCCATCTATGAAGATAATCGGATCTCGATGGATATACAAAATCAAGAGGAATCCAGATGGAAGTATAAATAGACACAAAGCAAGGTTAGTTGCTAAAGGGTTTGCTCAAACCCATGGTATTGATTATGAGGAGACTTTCTCTCCTGTTGCAAAAATGCCTACAATTAGGGTTCTCATTAGTCTTGCTGCATCTAGAAATTGGAATCTTTATCAACTTGATGTAAAGAATGCTTTCTTGAATGGATGGATTTCTGAGGAAGTGTATATGGCACAACCTCCTGGATATGAGGATGCACATCATCCTAACTATGTATGCAAACTAAAGAAAGCTTTGTATGGATTGAAGCAAGCTCCAAGAGCTTGGAATTTCAGATTGGTGACTTATTTGCAGGACCAAGGATTCAAAGCTAGCAAGGCGGATACCTCTTTGTTCATAAAGAGGAATGGATCTGAAGTGATCTATTTATGTGTGTATGTTGATGATATTATTATCACAGGCAATGATCTTGAAGGAATCAAACAGGTAAAGAGTCAAATGAAGGAGGAGTTCAAAATAAGTGACCTCGGACCACTCACTTATTTTCTTGGATTGGAGTTGATCTACACAGATTCAGGTACACCTATGGAGCAAAATCATAAGCTTAGTGCTTATGAAGGAGAGCCAATTGAAGACATCACAAGCTATCAAAGCTTGGTTGGAAGTTTGAACTATGCAACACTCACAAGGGTGGATATATGCTATAGTGTTAGCATATTGAGTCATTTTATGCATAAGCCGAGAAGACCACATATGGAAGCGGCCAAGAGAGTCCTCAAGTACCTAAAGGGGACCATAAACGAAGGTTTGTTTTATTCATTTACTTCAGATATTGAGCTAAAGGTCTACTTAGATGCAGATTGGGCCGGATCTAGAGATGATAGAAGAAGCACATCCGGGTATATATCATTTGCAGGTTCAAAAATCATTTCTTGGTCATCGAAGAAGCAACCAACCGTGGCATTATCTTCTACCGAAGCCGAATATAGAGGTTTGGCTAATGCAACTCAAGAAATCATGTGGTTAAAGTCTTTGTACACAGATCTTGGACTTCATTCTTCAACACCTCACATTTTTGGTGACAACACAAGCTCATTACATCTAGCAGCTAATCCGGTATACCATGCTAGAACCAAGCATATTGAAGTCCACTACCATTATGTAAGGGAGAAGCTAATGAGCAAGGATATTCAACTATCCTATGTCTCTACAGATATGCAATGTGCAGACATGACTAAAGCTCTTGATGGTACAAAATTAAGTAGATTCAAGTTGATGATTGGCTTGTAGGAAATCAAGGACAATTGAAGACTTATTTGAAGGCCAAGCATGTTAGGCTTGAGGGGGAGCTGTTGGTGCATTTTACCCAAGCCTACATGCTTGATATATTTGATATTATCCTCATTTGTAAGTCACATGTGTAGTCATGTGAACACCTCTTGTAAAAGAGTTCATTTTTATCTCTTGTAAATGGAAAAAGAAAAAAGGAAAAGGATGGCTTACCTCATCCATGATGTAAAAGCAAATTCGTGGCTCCAACTACCAAAATCATGAATTTTTGAGCTGAGGGAATCTCTCCTAACTTTGGGGATCACTTTTAGGTGGAGCCATTCGAATTCGAATTCAAAACTCCCTCCAAGAATAGCTATAAAAAGAGCAAGAAGGAAGAGGCGATTAGCAAGCCTTGTACGTGACCACTTCATGTCATTTTGTAGAGATTGAAGAGCTTACTCCATAGCTCTATCATTCTACTCCCATTGTGCAAAGATTCATTGCCAATGTGGTTGTAATCATATGTGAATCTATACATTTATCATCATCTACTTCTCTGTTTTGTTCTCTGCTATACTCACTCAGAGCAGTACCTTCAGAAGGTCATATCTTGAGTTTTACTGAACCTTTTTCAGTGTTTTAAAGTGCGTTGGATAGCTCTTACTGTCTAGTTTGTACCTATAAATTTTCATGGTCATTGAATTAATAGTTGGGGAGATATATGCATTTTACTGCTCATTGGTCTATCTCTGCAGAGCCCCGAGAATTGTGGGAATGTTCTAGAAATTGATGAAACTTGTTCTCAGTGCTCAATCCATCATTTGAAGTGTTTTAACTTGGATTGGGAAGCTTGCTAAGTCTATTTGCTATGCCCAAAAGGAGTTTTTCTAATTCCTACCAGGTTGAGAGCACTGTTCATTTTTTCCAGTAGGTGTATGTCCAAAATAGCAAGTTTTGGGAGCTAGTCATTTCGCAACTAGTCTGTCTTGACTTAAACTTTTGGGATACATGTTCCAAAGTACTTGGCTGATATTTTTGTGGATTTAGGAAGCTCAAAGGGTCTACTAATCAACTCTGAAGTCTCAGTTGGCTGGTGTGAAGCTGGTTGTAGCGGCACCTACTCATCTTTGGATTGCATCCACCATCTCTCTTCACAATAGCCGCCTTGCAGATAGTCCATGCACGTTCAATTCCCACGGCCAACAGTGGTAGGAGTGTAATGTTTATGATAAATGTACAAGCTCATTTTCATATGAGCCATGCTTGGATAAATTTACTAAATATAAAGATAAAGGAAAAGTGGAGGAAAAAAGGAAAAAATAATAAAAGAAAAAGTCTAGTCAAAATTCATGATGAGTAAGAGATACAATATCTTGCCTTGTAGTTAGTAGCATGTAGTGGAGAAAGTGGTGAGTTAAGAAGGAGGGACAAACTTCTTCACATGCTCATTGGTTATAAAAGTGAAGTGGGAGCACATTCAAAACAAGGAGAGAAAGAGGCAAGAGCTCCCAGTAGTCGGATCTGGCCATTCTGTCATTTTGGCTTCCCTTAGACTCCTTCCAGCTGCACGTTAGTTTGTACACAGCTCTATTGCAGAGCTCATATCTCAGTGCATGCGTAACCATTTTGTGCGTTTAAACATTCATTGGAAATCTTATCTATTTTACTTTCTGCATATCAAATATCTCTTTGAAAGCTTATGTATTTTGTGAGATATCAGTGAAAGAGTGAAGTCTAGTTTTTTAGTATAACTATGTAGATAGGTAGTCTATTTTGGTCGGTTAAGTTTCCAACCAAAACATATCCAAATTGCATGATTTTTGTCTTTTCGTAGAGTTCTTGGCATCTACCTGAGACTGTCTCAAATATCTCATTGAGATTGTTTATATTCTGTGAGATATCTGTTAGATAGTAAAGTCCAGTTTTGTAGTGTACTTATGTGTGTAGGTGGTCTATCTTGGTGAGTTGAGTTTCCTGATCAAAACTCATCCAAATTACTTGTTTTTTATCTTGTTGGAAAGCTATTTGTGTCTAATTTCTCTGATACTAAATATCTTTCTCAAAGGATATATATTCAGAGAGTTATTAGTCTGAGAGTGAAGCTCAATTCTCTAGCATATCTATGTGGACAGGTTGTTCATCTTTGACAGTTGTGTTACCTAATCAACACTTGTCCAAATTAAGTCACTTATAGCTTGTTAGAAATCTCTCTTTGTATACTTTGATTGACCAAAGTCTCAAGTCCATTTGAGTTTTGTATTGAGAGCAGCAAATAATCTAAGGTGCAGATGTTTGTCCAAGTGCTGGACATACAAGGGCTCACTACACACTTTCGTTGCGCATAGGAGAACTCATTCTCCACAGTTGGTATCAGAGCAAAATTGGTGTTGAAGCTTCATCAACAGAGCTAGAGGTGAAGCAAAGCAAAAGAGGAGCTACAAAACAAGAAGGAGCTTCACAAACGCAAGAGCAAAGGACTATAACTATTCGAGGTAACTCTTAAAGTCTTTGATACTCTTCAATGGCTGACTTGGGTCAACAAGTAGAGAAGTTGGACAAGGATAACTATCCCGTGTGGAAGTTTAGAATGACCAACTACTTAATGGGCAAAGGCTTATGGGGTATTGTGAGCGGCGATGATGCTCAACCTCAAATCAATCAAGCTATGGCCACCGAAGTCCAAAGGAGGCAAGCAAAAGAATGGGAAGAGAGGAATAGGAGAGTCATGTTCCTCATTTTGCAAGTCATTACTAATGCCATGGTAGGTCATATTCAACATCTAGAGAAAGCTAAGGATGTTGGGAAGCTCTTGAAAGGATGTATTCAACAAATACCAAAGCTAGGAAACTTCAACTCAAGAATGAGTTGAACACAATCAAGAAAAGTTCAAGTCAATCCATAGCTGAATATACTTTGAAGATTAAGGAGCTAAGCGATGCTTTAGCTTTTATTGGCACAACGGTTGAAGATGAAGATCTTGTGTGTTATACTCTCAATGGCTTGAGAGAAGATGAAAGATGGAAGCCTTTTATAACTTCCATTAACTTGAAAGATGTATATCTAGGTTTTGAACAACTAATCCCTCATCTTGTCACAGAAGAGCTTAGTTTCGGTGGTCCCAAAGGAAAGGACAGCCACAACCAAATGTTATATGCAGGTCGAGGTAAAGGAAGAAACTCAAGAGGAGGCTCAAGAGGAAAAGGAAGAGGTCACAACCACTCCAACTACAATCAAAACAATTCGGAAGACAACAAGGATGCGTCGAATGCCAACACACAAGGAAGAGGTCAAGGTAGAAGTAGAGGAAGAGGCCAAAGCTCCTACAATTCTCATAAAGGTATAACATTTTATAATTGTGGTAAAGTAGGACACTATGCTAGTGATTGTTGGCTGAAGAATGAAAGACCAAATGGAGGCAATCAAAGGAACCAAAGCAACTATGCAAGCACCTCAAGTGAAGGAAGCAAGGACACACTACTTGCAATGAGACATGAGTATAGAAGCTCTTGTGAAGATGACAAAAAATGGTACATTGATTCAGGTTGTAGTAACCATATGTCATGCCAAGGAAGTTTGTTCACTAATCTACAGGTACCAAGTGGAAAAGGATGTGTTGAAATAGGTGATGATACTCAACACATGATTGAACACATTGGAGATATAAGGCTTGGAGATACAAGCAGAGCAAAGGTACTATCTAATGTTCTTCATGTTCCTACAATTTCAAAGAACTTGATTTCAGTAGGACAAATGGTAGAGAAGGGTTATCATGTCATATTCAATGAGAATGGGTGCTTCATAAAGAATCCAAAAGAAGGCTTCAAGGTCATTGCTCGAGGTAGAAGAGAAGGAAGGATGTTCACTTTGGATGTCCAACATCCACATGGAAAGGTCATGTACATTCAATGTGGGAACAAGAAGATTTCAGAGCTTGACTTATGGCACAAAAGAATAGGACACATCAACATTCCAAAGCTGAAGGACATGAGCAAACATGAAGTGGTAAGAGGTCTTCCAAAATTTAATAGCATTGGACTACATGAGTTATGTGAAGCTTGTCAACTAGGAAAGCAAACGAGGCAGCCATTCAAGAGGAGCAATTATGTGGCTCCAAATGTCTTGGACTTGATACATAGGGATGTATGGGGACCAACCCAAGAGGCATCAATGGCTGGTAATAGATTTTTTGTCACCTTCATTGATGATCACTCAAGAAGGGTATGGTTGTTTTGTATGAAGCAGAAATCAGAGGTGTTTTCTATATTCAAAAGATTCAAAGTTGAAGTTGAAAAGGAAACAGGAAGGTCTATCAAAACCTTAAGGTCCGATGGTGGAGCAGAATACTTCTCCAAAGAATTTTCAGATTTTCTACAAGAGAATGGGATCAAAAGGCAATTCACTTGTAGGTATACACCACAACAAAATGGAGTAGCTGAGAGAAAAATAGGAAAATTGTTGAAATTGCAAGATGCATGCTCAACGAGATGAAGGTACCATTGTACTATTGGGCTGAAGCTACCACAACCGCCATTTACTTGATGAACATGTGCACAACATCGGGAATACATCACTTGACTCCTAAAGAGGTATATTTCCGTAAGAAACTTGATCTTACACACCTCAAAGTGTTTGGATGTGTTTGTTTTGTTCACATTCCACAAGAAGTTAGAACAAAGATGGAACCAAGGTCAAAAAAATGCATTTTCATCGGCTACTCGACGGAGCAAAAAGGATACAAGTGTTACAACCCTAGAACAAAGGAATTAAGAGTCTCGCGAGATGTGGTCTTTGATGAACTAAGACCATGGTATGAAGATAAAGGAAAGGAAAAGATTTTTGAAGAAGATTGTGATGATTATGCAGGAACAAATCAAAGAGAAGTTCAACAATCAAGCACAAAGGCTTCAGGTCCAGAGGCATCTACATCAAATGAAGAATGTTCAACATGGAGGGGGAGTCATTCTTTGTCTCCAAATTCAGCTCATAGTAGAGCCAAAGAGGCAAGTGCTACTCCAAACAGTGAGGTAGATGCAAGTGAAGAAGAATATGAAGAGGTAATCACTCCGATGGTAAAGCTAAATAGGTTAAAGAAGCAACTCTCTAAAGGCAATGAAAGAAGATCTTCAAGGACAAGGTATCCAACTCAAAGGTTGAGTTATGATAGTTTTATGGCGACACATTTTGCATACATGATGCAGGTTATCAAAGACAAAGAGCCTGAGACATATGAAGAAGCTTGCACACAAAAGGAATGGAAGCAAGCTATGAAAGAGGAGATCAAAGCTCTCAAAGATAATCACACATGGGAGCTAGTGCCAAAGAAAGAAGGTATGAAGATTGTTCCAAACAAATGGTTGTTTAAAGTAGAGGAATGCTGATGGTTCACTAGCTAGATATAAAGCTAGATTAGTTGCCAAAGGATTTAAACAAACACAAGGCATAGATTATGATGAAGTTTTCAGCCCTGTTGCAAAGATGGGAACTATCAGAACCTTAATAGCAATTGGTGCTTCAAGGAGATGGCCATTATATCAACTCGACATAAAAAATGCCTTTCTCAATGGAGAACTACAAGAAGAGGTATACATGAGTCAACCGGTTGGATTTGAAGATGAAAACCATCCAGATTTTGTTTGCAGGTTGAAGAAGGCACTTTATGGCTTGAAGCAAGCACCAAGAGCATGGAATCAGAGATTAGTAGAGTATCTATGGAGGCTGAATATAGAGGATTAGCATTTGCCACATGTGAAGCAATGTGGATTAAAAAGCTTTTGGCTGATCTTGGAGTGCAAGTTGGAACCATCCCTATATATGGTGATAACATGTCAAGTATCTACTTAGCAAGCAATCCTATGTTTCATGCAAGGAGCAAGCACATAGAGGTCCACTACCACTATGTAAGGGAGAAGGTGCTGAGCAAAGATGTGGAGGTAAAGTTCATCAGAACCAAAGAGCAAGTTGCAGATATGTTTACAAAGTTCTTGGATGCTTCTAAACTCAAAGGTTTCAAGGATGCGATAAATTTGAAGGCCATGGATGAAGCTAACTCCCAAATGAGCTTGAGGGGGAGTGTTGAAGATAAATGTACAAGCTCATTTTCATATGAGCCATGCTTGGATAAATTTACTAAATATAAAGATAAAGGAAAAGTAGAGGAAAAAAGGAAAAAATAATAAAAGAAAAATTCTAGTCAAAATTCATGATGAGTAAGGGATACAATATCTTGCCTTGTAGTTAGTAGCATGTAGTGGAGAAAGTGGTGAGTTAAGAAGGAGGCACAAACTTCTTCACATGCTCATTGGTTATAAAAGTGAAGTGGGAGCACATTCAAAACAAGGAGAGAAAGAGGCAAGAGCTCCCAGTAGTCGGATCTGGCCATTCTGTCATTTTGGCTTCCCTTAGACTCCTTCTAGCTGCACATTAGTTTGTACACATCTCTGTTGCAGAGCTCATATCTTAGTGCATATGTAACCATTTTGTGGGTTTAAACATTCATTGGAAAGCTTATCTCGTGTACTTTTTGCATATCAAATATCTCTTCGAAATCTTATGTAGTTTGTGAGATATTAGTGAAAGAGTGAAGTCTAGTTTTTCAGTATACCTGTGTAGATAGGTAGTCTATTTTGGTCGGTTAAATTTCCCAACCAAAACATATCCAAATTGCATGATTTTTATCTTGTTGAAAAGCTCTTAGCATCTAATTTCACTGTCTCAAATATCGCATTGAGATTGCTTATATTCTGTGAGATATCTATCAGATAGTAAAGTCTAGGTTTATAGTATACTTATGTGTGCAGGTGGTCTATCTTGGTGAGTTGAGTTTCCTAATCAAAACTCATCCAAATTACTTGTTTTTTATCTTCTTGGAAAGCTATTTGTGTCTACTTTCTATGTACTAAATATCTTTCTCAAAGGATATATATTTAGAGAGTTATTAGTCCGAGAGTGAAGCTCAGTTCTTTAGCATATCTATGTGGACAGGTAGTTAATCTTTGATAGTTGTGTTTCCTAATCAACACTTGTCCAAATTAAGTCATTTATAGCTCTCTTTGTCTACTTTGATTGACTAAAGTCTTAAATCCATTTGAGTTTTGTATTGAGAGCAGCAAGCTATCTAAGGTGGAGATGTTTGTCCAAGTGTTGGACATACAAGGGCTCACTACACACTTCCGTTGCGCATAGGAGAACTCATTCTCCACATGTAAGATTTTTTTGAAGTGTTTTTTTAAGCTTTTTCAATGGCAACACTTCAACGGTAGAGTTTGTTTTCGCGATTGTGTTTCAAAGTGCGATCATAGCTCTCATGCTTTTTACATGTGCTTTTCAAGGTTTGCCAAACACTACATAAGAGATACCATGCTCATAATCTATTATCACACAAGAAATCTTCTCAAGATACTCAAGGAGGACTTGGAGGAGATCTTGGAGGCCATCTTGGAGGAGGAGTTCTCACACTCTTGGAGGAGTTGTGGCCTACATCTTAGTGATTATTTGGAGGACATTCCGCCAGCTTACCATCAACATTCATTGTTGATTTCGTGTGAGTAGTAAGTCTATTTCTGTTCTTACTTGCTAGGTCACTCGTTTCTGATTTAGGTTGATCAAAATTTGGGTTTGTTGCAAAACAGTTCTAAACTGTTCATATTCTCCATATTATCACACACACACACACACACTCTTCATACCTCTTAGGCACACAATCTCTTGTATCTAGTTCTTATTTCTGCCTAGATATAGATATTGTGAGTTTGTATCATATTCACACATTGTAGTTTGACATTCATATATAGATAGTGTAGGTGAGCCTCATAGCTTACCGTTACACTTGAAATCTTATCTATTCTCTCTCTATCTCTCACTCATCTATTTTTGAGTCTTAAGGTGTGTATGTTAAGGTTCATTTGTTGGAAGATCATGTAAACCTATGATATATTGTTATTGTGACCCACTACCACTTCCAACATATGGTATTCAGACGTTAGAATACCAACAAAAAGTTTGATCTACAACATGCATGATTAACATGTTTTGCCTAGATTGATCCTCTTGCAACAAAATAGAGACTAACTCCTCAAATGTTAAGGTATTTGGATTTTCTTTCATCATCAATACAAGAACTGTGTGTGAACACTCTAGGACCGCCGGGGCACTTTTTTCCCTCTTTAGGAGGTTTTTTTCCCCCGGCTTGTATATACGCCTATTGCCCTAATGGGCTATTGATCTTTGTACATTCTCTAGTAATACATTTTCAGTCTTCTGTGTTGTGCTCCAAGCTTCTTCTTCTTCCTTGTGCTGTTCGCGTGCTTCCGCAGACGTCTAACTCCAACAATTGGTATCAGAGCAGGTCGTTGCTTCTTCTAGGGCGCCGTCGACACTCCTCCGTTTGCAGTCTCGTTTCGGCCTCCGAACGCACTATCGTAGTGCTTGTGCAGGCTATTTCGTCCTTTTGTGCCAAAGGTATATACCAGTTTCTGTTCGCCAGTTTAAGCGTCTCGAAGTCTGCTACAGGTCTACCAGAACTCGTCTGGGCAGTTCTGTTCAACTTTTTGAGATACAGTCAATTTTTTGCATCAAGGTATTTTAGTCACCTGCCATGGCTGAAAGCAGTGATGTATTCCGTATGTTGGCTGTTGAGGATAAGTTGGATGGTACCAACTACCCATTATGGGCTTATATGATGCGACATGTACTGGTTGCAAAAGGATTGTGGAACATTGTGCAGGGTGTTGAAAGACGTCATGTTACACCTGTAACGACAGGTACTGCAAATACAGGTGTTGGAGCTGATGAAGATGGTGTCGAAGATGATATTCCACAGATTCCTGTTCGTGCTGCTGTTTCTGTTGCACCTACTGCAGAGCAGATTCGTTGGGATGGCAGAGATGCCCAGGCACATGCATTGATAGCTTTGTCTGTCAAACGTGCCATTATTCCTCATATTCGCTCTTGCAGAACAGCAAAGGATGCTTGGGATACACTTACCACTTTGTACCAGGCTAGGAATGAGGCTCGTGTTGCTTACCTCCGAAAACAGTTGGAGAGTGAGCACATGAATGAAGGTGATTCGATGGACAGTTTTCTTACAAAGATCAAAGACCTGAAGGAACAATTGATTTCTGCTGATGAGGTTATACCAGATAGCTCACTTGTGCAGACCGTTCTGAATGGCCTTCCTGATTCATATCAGAGTTTTGCCTCTACTCTTCGATTGATGATGAAAGGCAATCCGAATGCCTTGTCATTTGAGGAATTAGTCTCTGTTCTGTTGCAGGAAGATCAGTCCAGGCAGAACAGGTCCATTATGCGTGTTGCAGATCAAGCTTTCCTGGCTAGTTAGAAGGGCAAAGGAAAATGGAGCTCTTCTATTAGTAAGCAGAAATCTGCAAATGCTGCACAATCGAAGAACCAGGATAAAGATGAGAAGAAATCAGAAAAGCAGAAATTGTTCTGCAAGTACTGTAAAGGAAATGATCATATTATAAAGAACTGTCCAAAACTGGCTGCTAAAGAGGCAAAGAAGAAAGAGGCTAGAATGGTTGTTGCAGAGGCCTCTACACCAAAAACAGAGTCTGCAAATCTTGTGCACGAAGAAGAATGGGCGTTTACTATTGTCTGCAGTTTTGACTCGAGCCTGCCCCTACAGGGAATACTGTCACATGCGCCAATAACTCCTCTTATCCTGTTATGGGAGTTGGTAAGATCATTCTGACTACTGCTGATGGTAGTTCTTTCACTTTGTCAGATGCTTTATTTGTGCCAGGGATCAAAAAGAACCTGTTATCAGTTTCTGCATTAGCCAAGATTGGCTTGGTTGTGAAATTCGTTGATGACAGGTGTACAGTCCATGATCTCTCAAATGGCGATGTGCTTATTGCTTCTGGCATTTTATGTCGTGGGCTGTATAAGCTCATAGACTATGAAAGATCTGTGAATGATTCGGCATGTGCAGTTCATGATTCTCAGGCTATGTCAGATGCAAAGCTTTGGCATGCACGCTTTGGTCATCTGAATTTTGCTAGTTTGTTACGCCTGCAGAAATCTGAAATGGTGTCCTCTTTGCCCAAACTTGAGGCACCTGGAAAACATGTTTGTGAAGGCTGTATTTTGGGCAAAATGCAGCGTTCTTCCTTTCCAAAAGATGGTTCAGTTCGGGCTATGCAGAAATTGCAGCTTGTACATAGTGATGTCTGTGGTCCTATGCAGACACCCTCTTTTGGAAATTACCTTTACTTCGTGACTTTCATTGATGATTTTTCCAGGCATGCATGGGTATATCCACATGGGCACCCTCCGTTCTGATCGAGGGGGGGAATATATGTCTTCATATTTTAATGCATTTCTGGCTGAACGTGGGATAAAACACCAGTGTACAGTGCTGTATACACATCAACAGAATGGAGTTGCTGAACGAAAGAACAGGTCACTCATGGAGATGGCGAGGTGCATGGTCAAAAGTCAGGCTTTACCACATAGTTTCTGGCTTGAGGCTGTCATGTGTGCAGCATATGTACTGAATAGGTGTCCCACCAAAGCGTTGCAGTCCATCACTCCATATGAGGCTTGGCATGACCACAAGCCATCTGTTGCTCATCTGCGTGTTTTTGGTTGTTTGGCATATGCATTAGTGCCTGAACAACATCGCAGAAAATTGGATGATAAGGCAGTAAAATGTATTTTTGTTGGGTACAGTTCTGAAAGTAAAGGCTATCGTCTATATCATCCACAGACTAAACGCATTCTGGTTAGCCGTGATGTTGTCTTTGTGGAAGATGCTATTCAGCCATTGCTTTCATGTACTAAGGAGACATCTGTTAGCTCCAAAGACATGTATGATACTTTGATGCCTCTTTTTACAGGTGGACAGGCTAGCGCTGGTCCTAATGAGGCAACTTCTCAGCCTTTGCAGGTTTCATATGATGATGGAGATCATTCCATTTCTGATGCAGATTTACATGATGCACTTGTTGATGAGAGAGCTGATATTGAACAGGCAAAAACTATGCCAAAATGGCTGGTGCAGACTTTGCGTGACAGCAAATTAGATGCACCTTTGTCATATCGTACTCGTTCAGGCTCTCATAGTACCTCCTTTGCATCAAATTGCTATGCTATGGCTGCATCTAGTCTCTGTGATGAGAATGAGCCTGTTTCTTTTGATGAAGCACAAAATTCAGAAAATTGGATGGCTGCTATGCAATCTGAATATGATGCTATAATGAAGAATGGTACATGGTCTTTATGTGACTTGCCTCCTGGCAAGAAGGCCATTGGCACTAAGTGGGTATACAAGCTGAAGCGTAAACCTGATGGTACAGTTGAAAGGTATAAGGCTAGGCTTGTTGCAAAGGGTTATGCGCAGGAAAGAGGCATTGATTTTGATGAGACCTTTGCACCTACATGCGGTATGACTACTGTTCGGAGCATTTGTGCACTTGCAGCCCATCATGGTTGGAATGTACATCAGTTGGACATTAAAACAGCATTTCTGAATGGTGACTTGCATGAAGAAGTGTATGTTTTTCAGCCCCGTGGCTTTGTGCAGAAAGGGCATGAAAACCAGGTGTGCAGGTTAAAGAAGGCGTTATATGGTTTAAAGCAAGCACCACGTGCTTGGTATGAGAAAATACATGCCTATCTGATTGCACATGGTTTTGAGAACAGTCCAACTGAAAGCACCTTATATGTTAAGCGTGCTAATGATGTGCTTCTGATCATTGTTGTCTATGTAGACGACATGCTGCTCACTGGTCCTCTTGAGAAGCATATTGCTGATTTCAAGGCTGATTTGCATGCCTCATTTGAGATGTCTGATTTGGGGCATTTGCATCACTATTTGGGCATTCAGTTTATGCAAGTTGATGGTGGAATGGCTTTGTGTTAAACGAAATATATTGACACATTATTGCAGCGTTTTGGCCTTGAAGACTGTAAGCCTATTGCCACTCCTATAGAGACAGGTTTACGATTGAGTCTTCATGATGCTGGAGATGCATTTGATGCTGTTCTCTATCAGCAGGCCGTTGGATGCTTGATTTACTTATGCATTACTCGGCCAGATATTCAGTTTGCTGTCTCACAGATGAGCAGGTTTATGCATTGCCCAGGAGTCACGCATTGGAAAGCGGTTAAGCGCATCTTTCGCTACTTGAGTGGTACTCGGCTACTTGGGTTGTTTTACCCCAAGGGGGGATCACTACCGCCAGATTTGCATGCTTTTTCTTACTCAGATTGGGCTGGTTGCTATGACACTCGTGTGTCCACCAGTGGTTTTTGCTTCATGCTTGGTAGCTCATGTATATCTTGGTTGAGCAAGAAGCAGCCTACTGTGGCCACTTCCAGTTGTGAGGCTGAGTATAGGGCAGCTTTCACAGCGACTGTCGAGTGTGTGTGGCTCAGACGCCTTATGGCTGATTTGGGTGTTGGCCAGTCTTCTGCCACCACCATCTTCACTGACAGTCAGAGCGCATTGGCAGTTGCGAGGAACCCTGTGTTCCATGCTCGCACTAAGCACATTGAGGTGCATTATCACTATGTCAGGGAGAGGTTCTCTGCTGGGGAGATCAGCTTGGCATATATGCCCACGCAGGAGAACATTGCAGACCTTTTCACGAAGGCTCTGCCTAGGGAGAAGTTTGAAGCTTTCTGCAAAGCTTTGGGCTTACTTCCTTTTGTGGAGTGATTTCCACATAGCTCGGCACTTGCTTATACATGAGTGCCAGCTCCTTGTTCATCGCATCACTTCCAGGGGGGATTTGTTGATATATTTAGGTAGTGATGTGTGTGAACACTCTAGGACCGCCGGGGCACTTTTTTCCCTCTTTAGGAGGTTTTTTTCCCCCGGCTTGTATATACGCCTATTGCCCTAATGGGCTACTGATCTTTGTACATTCTCTAGTAATACATTTTCAGTCTTGTGTGTTGTGCTCCAAGCTTCTTCTTCTTCCTTGTGCTTTTCGCGTGCTTCCACAGACGTCTAACTCCAACAAGAACAAAATCAAAACTCTGATATGAATCTAGAAGACCATTAAGAACCATTTGCACAAGTGAGCTATTTCGAAAGATTTCATCAACAAAAATTAAGTGCTCTTTTCAAAGCTTTAATCTTTATCAAAAAAATTTCAATAGAATGTGCTCCACTCATATGCTCACTCTCCAATTGTTTTTCCAAACTTCTTCTTCTTCCTTGTGATGTTTGTGTGCTTCCATAGACATCTAACTCCAACAATTGGTATCCGAGCATGTTTCCGCTTCATCTAGGGCGTTGTTGACACTCCTCCGATTGCAGTCTCAGAATTGCTCATTTCGGCCTCTTAACACACTATCGCAGTGCTTGTGTAGGCTATTTTGTCTTTTTGTGCCAAAGGTATATACCAATTTTGGTTCGCAATTATAAGTGCCTTGAAGTCTGTTATAGATTTAGCAGAATTTGTCTAGGCAGTTCTGTTCAACTTTTTGAGATACAATTAATTTTCTGCATCAAGGTATTTTAGTCATCGGCCATGGCTGAAAGCAGTGATGTATTTCACATGTTGGCTATTGAGGACAAATTGGATGGTACCAACTACCCGTTGTGGGCTTATATGGTGCGACATGTATTGGTTGCAAAAGGACTGTGGAACATTGTGCAGGGTGTTGAAAAACATCCTAACACACCTGCAACTGTTACAACTGCAGGTACTGAAGCTGATGCAGAATGTGTCGAAGATGATGATGTTCTGCATATTCCTATTCGTACTACGGTTTTTGCTGCACTTACTGTAGAGCAAATTCGTTGGGATGGTAGAGATGCCCAGGCACATGCATTGATAGCTTTGTCCATCAAACATGCCATTATTCCTCACATACGCTCTTGTAGAGCAACTAAGGATGCTTGGGATAGACTTACCACATTGTACCAAGCTAGGAATGAGGCTTGTGTTGCTTACCTCCGAAAACAGTTGGAGAGTGAGCACATGAATGAAGGTGATTCTATGGACAGTTTTCTAACAAAGATCAAAGACTTGAAGGAACAATTGATTTCTGCTGATGAGGTTATACCAGATAGCTCACTTGTGCAGACCGTTCTGAATGGTCTTCCTGATTCATATCAGAGTTTTGCTTCTACTCTTTGATTGATGATGAAAGGCAATCCAAATGCCTTGTCATTTGAGGAGTTAGTCTCTGTTTTGCTGCAGGAGGACCAGTCCAGGCAGAATAGGTCCATTATGCATGTTGTAGATCAAGCTTTCCTGGCTAGTCAAAAGGGCAAAGGAAAATGGAGCTCTTCAATTAGTAAGCAGAAGTCTGCAAATTCTCCACAATCGAAGAGGGAAGACAAATTTGATAACAAATCAGAAAAGCAGAAATTGTTTTGCAATAGTACTATAAAGGAAATGATCATATCATAAAGAACTGTCCAAAACTAGCTGCTAAAGAGGCAAAGAAGAAAGAGGCTAGAATGGTTGTTGCAGATGCCTCTACACCAAAAATTGAGTTTGCTAATCTTGTGCAGGAAGAAGAATGGGTGTTTACTACTGTTTGTAGTTTTGACCCATCTTCTCATGAGCAGTGCATGTTTGCAGTAGACTCAGATGTTTGGTACTTTGATAGTGGGGTGACCAAACATATTACCTCGCAGCGCAATTTCTTCTCTTCACTCGAGCCTGCCACTACAAGGAATACTGTTACATGCACCAACAACTCCTCTTATCCTGTTATGGGAGTTGATAAGATCATTTTGACTACTGATGATGGTAGTTCTTTCACTTTGTCAGATGCTTTGTTTGTGCAAGGGATCAAGAAGAATCTGTTATCAATTTCTGCATTAGCCAAGATTGGCTTGGTTGTGAAATTTGTTGATGACAGATGTACAGTTCGTAATCTGTCAAATGGCGATGTTATTATTGCTTCTCACATTTTATGTCATGGGTTGTATAAGCTCATAGACTATGAAAGATTTGTGAATGATTTGGCATGTGTAGAACATGATTCTCAGGCTATGTCAGATGCAAAGCTTTGACATGCACACTTTGGCCATATGAATTTTACTAGTTTGCGACGCCTGCAGAAATCCGATATAGTGTCTTCTTTTACCAACCTTGAGGCATCCGGAAAACATGTATGTGAGGGCTGTATTTTGGGCGAAATGCAGCATTCCTCCTTTCCAAAAGATTGTTCAATTCGGGTTACGCAGAAATTGCAGCTTGTACATAGTGATGTCTGTGGACACATTCTTTTGGAAATTACCTTTACTTCGTGACTTTCATTGATGATTTTTCCAGGCGTGCATGGGTAGATCCACTCATAATAAAGTCCGAAGTGTTTATGTGCTTCAAACAGTTTTTGGTTTTGGCTGAAAATCTGTCAGCACATAAAATGGGCACCCTCCGTTCTGATCGAGGGAGGGAATATATGTCTTTTGATTTTAATGCATTTCTGGCTGAACGTGGGATAAAACACCAGTGTATAGTGCCGTATACACCTAAAAAAAATGGAGTTACTAAACGAAAGAACAGGCCACTCATGGAGATGGCGAGGTGTATGATTAAGAGTCAGGCTTTACCACATAGTTTCTGGCTTGAGGCTGTCATGTGTGCAGCATATATACTGAACAAGTGTCCCACTAAAGCACTGTAGTCTATCACTCCATATGAGGCTTCGCATGATCACAAGCCATATGTTGCTCATCTGCGTGTTTTTTGTTGTTTGGCATATGCATTAGTGCCTGAACAACATCACAAAAAATTGGATGATAAAGCAATAAAATGTATTTTTGTTGGGTATAATTCTAAAAGTAAACGCTTACATTTGTATCATCCACAGACTAAACGCATTCTGGTTAGCCATGATGTTGTTTTTGTGGAAGATGCTATTCAACCATTGCTTTCATGTACTAAGGAGATATCTGTTAGCTCCAAAGACATGTATGATACTTTCTTGCCTCTTTTTACAGGTGGACAATCTAGTGTTGGTCCTAATGATGCAACTTCTCAGCCTTTGCAGGTTTCATGTGATGATGTAGATCATTCCATTCTGATGCAGATTTACATGATGCACTTGTTGATGAGACAGCTGATATTAAGCAGGCAAAAAGTATGCCAAAATTGTTGGTGCAGACTTTGCATGATAGCAAATTAGATGCACCTCTATCATATCGTACTCGTTCAAGCTTTCATAGTGCCTCTTTTGCATCAAATTGCTATGTTATGGCTGCATCTAGTCTCTATGATGAGAATGAGCCTGTTTCGTTTGATGAAGCACAAAATTCAGAAAATTGGATGGCTGCTATCCAACCTGAATATGATGCTATAATGAAGAATGGTACTTGCTCTTTATGTGACTTGCCTCGTGGTAAGAAGGCCATTGGGACTAAGTGGGTATACAAGCTAAAGCATAAGCCTGATGGTACAGTTGACAGGTATAAGGCTAGGCTTGTTGCAAAGGGTTATGCACAGGAAAGAGGCATTGATTTTGATGAGACCTTTGCACCTACTTGTCGAATGACTACTGTTCGTAGCATTTGTACACTTGCAGCTCATCATGGTTGGAATGTACATCAGTTGGATATCAAAACAACATTTCTAAATGGCGACTTGCATGAAGAAGTGTATGTTTTTCAGCCCCATGGCTTTGTGCAGAAAGGGCATGAGAATCAGGTGTGCAGGTTAAAGAAGGCATTATATGGCTTAAAGCAAGCACCACATGCTTGGAATGAAAAGATACATGCCTATTTGATTGCACATGGTTTTGAGAATAGTCCAATTGAAAGCACCTTATATGTTAAGCGTGCTAATGATGTACTTCTGATCATTGTGGTTTATGTTGATGACATGCTGCTCACTGGTCCTCATGAGAGGCATATTGCTGATTCTAAGGCTGATTTAGATGCCTCATTTGAGATGTCTGATTTGGGGCATTTGCATCATTATTTGGGCATTCAGTTTATGCATGTTGATGGTGGAATGGCTTTGTGTCAAACGAAATATATTGACACATTATTGCAGTGTTTCGGCCTTGAAGACTGTAAGCCTATTGCCACTCCTATGGAGACAGGTTTACGATTGAGTCTTCAAGATGCTCGAGATGCATTTGATGTTGTTCTCTATTAGCAGGCTGTTGGATGCTTGATTTACTTATGCATTACTTGGCCAGATATTCAGTTTGCTATCTCACAAATGAGCAGGTTTATGCATTGTCCAGGTGTTAAGCATTGGCAGGCGGTTAAGGGCATCTTTCACTACTTGAGTGGTACTCAGCTACTTGGGTTGTTTTATCCCAAGGGGGGATCACTACCGCCAGATTTGCATTCTTTTTCTGACTCTAACTAGGCTGGTTGCTATGACACTCGTGTGTCCACTAGTGGCTTTTGCTTCATGCTTGGTAGCTCATGTATATCTTGGTTGAGCAAGAAGCAGCCTATTATGGCCACTTCCAGTTGTGAGGTTGAGTATAGGGAAGCTTTTACAGCTATTGTTGAGTGTGTGTGGCTCAGACGCCTTACGACTGATTTGGGTGTTGGCCAGTCTTCTACCACCACCATCTTCACTGACAGTCAGAGCGCATTGGAAGTTGCAAGGAACCTTGTGTTCCATGCTCGCACTAAGCACATTGAGGTGCACTATCATTATGACATGGAGAGGTTCTCTGATGGGGGGATCAGCTTGGCATATGTGCCCACGCAAGAGAACATTGCAGACCTTTTCACGAAGGCTCTACCTAGGGAGAAGTTTGAAGTTTTCCGCAAAGCTTTGGGCTTACTTCCTTTTGTGGATTGATTCCACATAGCTTGGAACTTCCTTATACATGAGTGCCAGCTCCTTGTTCACCGCATCACTCCCAGGGGGATTTGTTGATATATTTAGGTAGTGATGTGTGTGAACACACTAGGACCACCAGGGCAGTTTTTTCCCTCTTTAGGAGGTTTTTTTCCTCGGCTTGTATATATGCCTATTGCCCTAGTGGGCTACTTATCTTTGTACATTATCTAGTAATACATTCAGTATTGTGTGTTGTGATCCAAGCTTCTTCTTCTTGCTTGTGCTGTTTGCGTGTTTCCACAGACGTCTAACTCCAACACCTAAATATATCAACATGAACTACCATCAGTACTGCTTCTACCCAAAAGCCTTGTGAAAGGCTTGCATGATACAACATAGAAACTACTCTATCTTGAATAGTTCTATTCATCCTTTCAACTAGACCATTCTGTAATAGGATATAAGGAGTTGTAAACTCTCTACGAATTCCTCTGGATTGGTAGAAAAGGTTGAAGTTATGTGAGGTATACTGACCCCCATTATCTGAACGTAAAGCTTTGGGCTTAGTTCCTTTTTTATTCTCAATTGAAGCAAGCCATTTTCTAAAGGTAGGGAATGCCTCATGCTTTGATTTGATAGGATATACCCAGATTTTTGTAGTAGCATCATCTATGAAAGTGGAAAACTAAAGAGAACCATTTAATGACCTTGCAGGCATAGGACCACACACATCTGTATGAATAAGATCTAAAGGCTAAATTGAAGAGTCAATGTGTGTCTTATGCACATTCCTAGTTTGCTTTCCATATCGACAATGCTCACAAAATGAAAAAAGAAAAGATAAAGATAACATAGGTAGCTAGCCAAAACATGAAAGATTTTCCATTCCCCTATGAGATATGTGGCTCAAACGGCCATGCCAAATACAAGCCATAGATTGTTCAGTAACATCTAACAAGTGTTCTTTCTATGATAGAAATAAAGGATAAAGTAAACCAACTTTTCTTCCTTTTGCAATAACCATATTGCGCTTTGATATGCAAAAGGATTGAGCATATAAAACCAACTTGTAACCAAGGTCATCAAGTTGACCAAATGACATCAAACTACGTGGTAATTGAGGTACATGGTGTTGATATATTTAGGTAGTGATGTGTGTGAACACTCTAGGACCGCCGGGGCACTTTTTTCCCTCTTTAGGAGGTTTTTTTCCCCCGGCTTGTATATACGCCGATTGCCCTAATGGGCTACTTATCTTTGTACATTCTCTAGTAATACATTCAGTCGTGTGTGTTGTGCTCCAAGCTTCTTCTTCTTCCTTGTGCTGTTCGCGTGCTTCCGCAGACGTCTAACTCCAACAATTGGTATCAGAGCAGGTCGTTGCTTCTTCTAGGGCGCCGTCGACACTCCTCCGTTTGCAGTCTCAGATTCGCACAAAATTTGGTGAGCATACTCAGGGTGTTACCGAGATCAAAACAGCTTCGTTCTATGGTGCCGAAATCGCGATCTGAGCTCGTTTCGGCCTCCGAACGCACTATCGCAGTGCTTGTGCAGGCTATTTCGTCCTTTTGTGCCAAAGGTATATACCAGTTTCTGTTCGCCAATTTAAGCGTCTCGAAGTCTTCTACAGGTCTAGCAGAACTCGTCTGGGCAGTTCTGTTCAACTTTTTGAGATACAGTCAATTTTCTGCATCAAGGTATTTTAGTCACCTACCATGGCTGAAAGCAGTGATGTATTCCGTATGTTGGCTGTTGAGGATAAGTTGGATGGTACCAACTACCCATTATGGGCTTATATGATGCGACATGTACTGGTTGCAAAAGGATTGTGGAACATTGTGCAGGGTGTTGAAAGACGTCCTGTTACACCTGTAACGACAGGTACTGCAAATACAGGTGTTGGAGCTGATGAAGATGGTGTCGAAGATGATATTCCGTAGATTCCTATTCGTGCTGCTGTTTCTGTTGCACCTACTGCAGAGCAGATTCGTTGGGATGGCAGAGATGCCCAGGCACATGCATTGATAGCTTTGTCTGTCAAACGTGCCATTATTCCTCATATTCGCTCTTCCAGAACAGCAAAGGATGCTTGGGATACACTTACCACTTTGTACCAGGCTAGGAATGAGGCTCGTGTTGCTTACCTCCAAAAACAGTTGGAGAGTGAGCACATGAATGAAGGTGATTCGATGGACAGTTTTCTTACAAAGATCAAAGACCTGAAGGAACAATTGATTTCTGCTGATGAGGTAATACCAGATAGCTCACTTGTGTAGACCGTTCTGAATGGCCTTCCTGATTCATATCAGAGTTTTGCCTCTACTCTTCGATTGATGATGAAAGGCAATCCGAATGCCTTGTCATTTGAGGAATTAGTCTCTGTTCTGTTGCAGGAAGATCAGTCCAGGCAGAACAGGTCCATTATGCGTGTTGCAGATCAAGCTTTCCTGGCTAGTCAGAAGGGCAAAGGAAAATGGAGCTCTTCTACTAGTAAGCAGAAATCTGCAAATGCTGCACAATCGAAGAACAAGGATAAAGATGAGAAGAAATCAGAAAAGCAGAAATTGTTCTGCAAGTACTGTAAAGGAAATGATCATATTATAAAGAACTGTCCAAAACTGGCTGCTAAAGAGGCAAAGAAGAAAGAGGCTGGAATGGTTGTTGCAGAGGCCTCTACACCAAAAACAGAGTCTGCAAATCTTGTGCAGGAAGAAGAATGGGAGTTTACTACTGTCTGCAGTTTTGACCCATCTTCTCATGATCAGTGCATGTCTGCAGTAGACTCAGATGTTTGGTACTTTGATAGTGGGGCGACCAAACATATTACCTCGCAGCGCAGTTTCTTCTCTTCACTCGAGCCTGCCCCTACAGGGAATACTGTCACATGCGCCAATAACTCCTCTTATCCTGTTATGGGAGTTGTTAAGATCATTCTGACTACTGCTGATGGTAGTTCTTTCACTTTGTCAGATGCTTTATTTCTGCCAGGGATCAAAAAGAACCTGTTATCAGTTTTTGCATTAGCCAAGATTGCCTTGGTTGTGAAATTCGTTGATGATAGGTGTACAGTCCATGATCTCTCAAATGGCGATGTGATTATTGCTTCTGGCATTTTATGTCGTGGGCTGTATAAGCTCATAGACTATGAAAGATCTGTGAATGATTCGGCATGTGCAGTTCATGATTCTCAGGCTATGTCAGATGCAAAGCTTTGGCATGCACGCTTTGGTCATCTGAATTTTGCTAGTTTGTTACGCCTGCAGAAATCTGAAATGGTGTCCTCTTTGCCCAAACTTGAGGCACCTGGAAAACATGTTTGTGAAGGCTGTATTTTGGGCAAAATGCAGCGTTCTTCCTTTCCAAAAGATGGTTCAGTTCGGGCTATGCAGAAATTGCAGCTTGTAAAAAGTGATATCTGTGGTCCTATGCAGACACCCTCTTTTGGAAATTACCTTTACTTCGTGACTTTCATTGATGATTTTTCCAGGCATGCATGGGTATATCCACTCAAAGCAAAGTCCGAAGTGTTCATGTGCTTCAAACAGTTTTTGGTTTTGGCTGAAAATCTGTCAGCATGTAAAATGGGCACCCTCCGTTCTGATCGAGGGGGGGAATATATGTCTTCAGATTTTAATGCATTTCTGGCTGAACGTGGGATAAAACACCAGTGTAGAGTGCCGTATACACCTCAACAGAATGGAGTTGCTGAACGAAAGAACAGGTCACTCATGGAGATGGCGAGGTGCATGGTCAAAAGTCAGGCTTTACCACATAGTTTCTGGCTTGAGGCTATCATGTGTGCAGCATATGTACTGAACATGTGTCCCACCAAAGCGTTGCAGTCCATCACTCCATATGAGGCTTGGCATGACCGCAAGCCATCTGTTGCTCATCTGCGTGTTTTTGGTTGTTTGGGATATGCATTAGTGCCTGAACAACATCGCAGAAAATTGGATGATAAGGCAGTAAAATGTATTTTTGTTGGGTACAGTTCTGAAAGTAAAGGCTATCGTCTGTATCATCCACAGACTAAACGCATTCTGGTTAGCCGTGATGTTGTCTTTGTGGAAGATGCTATTCAACCATTGCTTTCATGTACTAAGGAGACATCTGTTAGCTCCAAAGACATGTATGATACTTTGATGCCTCTTTTTACAGGTGGATAGGCTAGCGCTGGTCCTAATGAGGCAACTTCTCAGCCTTTGCAGGTTTCATATGATGATGCAGATCATTCCATTTCTGATGCAGATTTACATGATGCACTTTGTTGATGAGAGAGCTGATATTGAGCAGGCAAAAACTATGCCAAAATGGCTGGTGCAGACTTTGCGTGACAGCAAATTAGATGCACCTTTGTCATATCGTACTCGTTCAGGCTCTCATAGTACCTCCTTTGCATCAGATTGCTATGCTATGGCTGCATCTAGTCTCTGTGATGAGAATGAGCCTGTTTCTTTTGATGAAGCACAAAATTCAGAAAATTGGATGGCTGCTATGCAATCTGAATATGATGCTATAATGAAGAATGGTACATGGTCTTTATGTGACTTGCCTCCTGGCAAGAAGGCCATTGGCACTAAGTGGGTATACAAGCTGAAGCGTAAACCTGATGGTATAGTTGACATGTATAAGGCTAGGCTTGTTGCAAAGGGTTATGCGCAGGAAAGAGGCATTGATTTTGATGAGACCTTTGCACCTACATGCCGTATGACTACTGTTCGGAGCATTTGTGCACTTGCAGCCCATCATGGTTGGAATGTACATCAGTTGGACATTAAAACAGCATTTCTGAATGGTGACTTGCATGAAGAAGTGTATGTTTTTCAGCCCCATGGCTTTGTGCAGAAAGGGCATGAAAACCAGGTGTGCAGGTTAAAGAAGGCGTTATATGGTTTAAAGCAAGCACCACGTGCTTGGTATGAGAAAATACATGCCTATCTGATTGCACATGGTTTTGAGAACAGTCCAACTGAAAGCACCTTATATGTTAAGCGTGCTAATGATGTGCTTCTGATCATTGTTGTCTATGTAGACGACATGCTGCTCATTGGTCCTCTTGAGAAGCATATTGCTGATTTCAAGGCTGATTTGCATGCCTCATTTGAGATGTCTGATTTGGGGCATTTGCATCACTATTTGGGCATTCAGTTTATGCAAGTTGATGGTGGAATGGCTTTGTGTCAAACGAAATATATTGACACATTATTGCAACATTTTGGCCTTGAAGACTGTAAGCCTATTGCCACTCCTATGGAGACAGGTTTACGATTGAGTCTTCATGATGCTGGAGATGCATTTGATGCTGTTCTCTATTAGCAGGCCGTTGGATGCTTGATTTACTTATGCATTACTCGGCCAGATATTCAGTTTGCTGTTTCACAGATGAGCAGGTTTATGCATTGCCCAGGAGTCACGCATTGGAAAGCGGTTAAGCGCATCTTTCGCTACTTGAGTGGTACTCGGCTACTTGGGTTGTTTTATCCCAAGGGGGGATCACTACCGCCAGATTTGCATGCTTTTTCTAACTCAGATTGGGCTGGTTGCTATGACACTCGTGTGTCCACTAGTGGTTTTTGCTTCATGCTTGGTAGCTCATGTATATCTTGGTTGAGTAAGAAGCAGCCTACTGTGGCCACTTCCAGTTGTGAGGCTGAGTATAGGGCAGCTTTCACAGCGACTGTTGAGTGTGTGTGGCTCAGACGCCTTATGGCTGATTTAGGTGTTGGCCAGTCTTCTGCCACCACCATCTTCACTGACAGTCAGAGCGCATTGGCAGTTGCGAGGAACCCTGTGTTCCATGCTCGCACTAAGCACATTGAGGTGCATTATCACTATGTCAGGGAGAGGTTCTCTGCTGGGGAGATCAGCTTGGCATATGTGCCCACGCAGGAGAACATTGCAGACCTTTTCACGAAGGCTCTGCCTAGGGAGAAGTTTGAAGCTTTCCGCAAAGCTTTGGGCTTACTTCCTTTTGTGGAGTGATTTCCACATAGCTTGGCACTTCCTTATACATGAGTGCCAGCTCCTTGTTCACCGCATCACTCCCAGGGGGGGATTTGTTGATATATTTAGGTAGTGATGTGTGTGAACACTCTAGGACCGCCGGGGCACTTTTTTCCCTCTTTAGGAGGTTTTTTTCCCCCGGCTTGTATATACGCCGATTGCCCTAATGGGCTACTTATCTTTGTACATTCTCTAGTAATACATTCAGTCGTGTGTGTTGTGCTCCAAGCTTCTTCTTCTTCCTTGTGCTGTTCGCGTGCTTCCGCAGACGTCTAACTCCAACACATGGTGTACATTATGCATAGTAAATTTTGGACCACAAATGAAGTGCACAACCACATCTCCAATCCCACAACATCACACTGGTAAGAATCACCAAGTCTCATAGTACCAAGAGACTTTATTGCATAATTACAGAACCATTCTCTATTTGATGTCACATGGAAAGAAGCCCCAAAGTCTAGAAGCCACGTGTGAAAAAGAAAAACAACCATAAGAGTGTTAGTGGGCACAATATTGTCAAGTGTCAACACATTAGCATTATCAAAAATAAAATTGATTTCTTCGATCTTCACAGTCCAAGTAGATGGTGCAGGTAGCTATTTAACATGCACATCATTATTCTGTCCTTTATCTTTAGCATTCTTTAATGCATAATAGTCTTTCTTCATGTGTCCTTTCTTATGAAAATAATTGCATTCAATATTCCTCTTCCTTGATTTACTTCTACTCTTATTCGATTTACCATCCTTTTCCATGATCTTGTTCCTACCATGTTATTGATTCTTTCCTTGTTAATAAAGAACATTATATGCATCTCCGCTCTGAGTGCAAACCATAGATTTTCTAGGAATCTCTTCACTCAAGAGTGCTCCATATATGTCATCATAAACGAGTTTAACACCAAGTGCACTATTGCTAATAGCTATGTAAAATGTATCCCATGGTGATGGCAATGTGCATAACAACAAGGTTACTTTCATTTCATTATCCATCTCCATATTTTAGCGTGTAACTAAGAGAATATAGCATCAAACTCATTTAGATGAGCAACAATACTATCTATGTCCTTCACGCAAAGGGCATATAAATTTCTCATCAAGTACACTTTACTTGATGCCATTTATTTTTCATATTTATTGCATAACTTCTTTCAAAGCTCCTATGCACTTTCGCAATCCAATACTATGAAGTAAAAATTATCTACCAAGTGTAATCTTCATCCATGTCAACAAGCTTCTTTGAGATTCCATTTACTAGCTTCCATTGCCTCCTCTAAATCACCTTATCTTTAATCTAATTCTTCCATAGAGCAAAGTTTGTGCCATCAATTTTTTGGATCTCAAAATTTTATTTGCCCTGCAAGTTATAACTCCTCTTAGGAACACTAACACTAGACCCTGATCCACTAGACGTGCCTAAGATCTCTGATCCATAATGATAGATAATTGACTAAAATGATAATGGAGCTAGAAGAGTCCAAATGCCAATAAGGCTCAAAAAGGATGACCAAATATTAGATTTTGAAAAAACATCAATAGAGTCTCCCCCAAAAAATGGATTAATGAAGAGTAATCACCAACCAAAAGGATTATGTGAGAATAAATGTCCTTAGACCAATAAGTGTATTAAGGAGTAAATGGACCATTGTATAGTTGACAAAACCAAAAAATTTGGAAAATTTTTGCAAGAGTCTCCTCTACAAAATGAGCATATGACTAATGTTAAAATCTCATAAGATTGTAAGGACTGACATGTAAACTTGCATAGTGAATCACTAACTCCACTGCATATAATCACTTAATCGAAAGAAGCGAAGTAGGCTTATTGAGCACCTATAACCAACTAGCATACATCTCCTATGGCGAGGTTGGGTAAGTCTTCCACCTGCATCACCAAAGAGACTTCGACACTTGGGTTTCTCCTAGTTAAGAAAACTGCACCACAACCCTCTTTATCGACATCAAAGGCTTTGCGCAAAAACATAACTGCTATATCAATGACCACATGGATGTACATAAGTGGTATCCATAGAAGCATACATAGTGTGTATATGCTTTATATATGCACTAAAGTGGCATTGAAAGGCTAAATCCATATCCCAAAGACTAGCCAAGAACACCTGCAAGTGTCTATCAATCTGTTCTTTAGGCTCAAAAACCTGCATAAACTTGTAGTGGCTACTCCAACCACAACTGAAATTGGAGACCATGTGAACACCTTAAGAATCAATGTGATGAAAGATATACATGCCCCCCCTGTGGTTTAGCTATCCTTTTGGACTTGAGATCTATATATTGAAGGAGTTGGTTGGGTGGATACGTGCATCTCTTTCCCAAGTGTGGGATTGCTAGTTAGTTCCCTTAGATTGATTTGTCGTGGAGGCTATGGTCCTTCCACAATAATTCTACTAAAATATGCTTACTATTAGCTTATTAAAGTCATGAAATCAACTTTTTAAGAATGTTTTCATACCTAAAACTTCTTTTTATCTTTTCCAATTTGATTCATGGCATCCATTCTTTGTTAGAACAAGTTTCTATATATCATTCTTTGTTAGAACAAGTTTCTATATATCATAGGCAAGATTTTCTTCCTATTATAATAGTAGATGTTTCTATATATTACAACCAAGCTTGAAGGTCCTTATCAAGAGATAAAAACAACAAAAACGGCAAGTGAAGGTTTTGATAACCATTATTCTTTTTTTTTAAAATGGGGATTTAAGAGGTGTCTACTCTCTCAACTTTAACTTTGAAAGTACAATTGTACGGGTGAATGGGCATAGTATCTGCGAGACCTCATATCCCACAAAACAAGGGTTAGACAAAATTACAGTTGGGTTATACTCGAGGAACCATTACATGTCCAACCAAATGATTGATAACCATTACTTTGTTTTTTTTTAAAGAGGTTTGGCAAATGCCTACTCCCCTGAGCTTTAACTTTGAAAGAACAAAGGTATAGGTGAATAGGCATAGTACCTACGGACCCCATCGTATCTCACAAAAGAGAGGTTAGGCATGATTACAACTGGTTTCAACTGATTTAAAGTGGTCAAAACTATTACATGTCAAATTCAGGGATTAAACTCTCGACCTCCATCTCAAGAGACCAAATACTCAACATTCAAGAGACCAAATACTCAACATTTGATGCACTTAAAAAATACTCTTGGGACTTGTCAAACTTGATACACGTGTGAATCCTTTACCATTGGAGGCTGGAGCTTTTTGGTTCTCTTCCTCGATCGTGATCTGCAGAAAATGCATCACAGCCATGAGCATCTTGCCTTCATCAAGTCATCTGGAGATAAAGAGCTTCTACGCAGCGCAGGACAGCCTCGCCTTTCACGACGCGTGCTCCATCCGGTACAACGTCTTCGTGGTGGAGCAGGGATTTTCTCCCGACAACGAATTCGATAAGTGTGTGCTCCTCTCTCTCTCGCTCGCTTTGTTCAGTTTGTCGAGGCTTTTTTTTCTACTTTGCTGGAATGTTTTCGAGTATCCCTTTGCATCATTCTCTTCGGCAGTTTCACTTTTTCCTTTGTTGCTCAGATTTTGGAATGATTGTTCATACATCTCTTCTGTAGTGGTTTCATTTGATCGAGTACAGGTGATCTATTGTGATGAAAGCTGGAAGTTTTTTCTGTCATTGTAAGCGGAAAGTTGTCTCTGTGATTGTCTCAGCGGCACCAAAGAAGTTCAGGGGTTTCTTGACTTAAGGGGAAAAATTCTAAGGGCGATAAGAAGAGTTTTGCTGCCGTGGACATGAATACGGCCTGCCTCTGAGATATTAGGGCATTAGCGTACCCTTTTAGAGTAATCCATTCTTTTGCTGATAACCGGATGCGACGATCCGCGCAGAACATATTTCTTATTTGTAGAGAGGTTCATCTGGCTTGTCCTTTGTATGAGCACAACTTAAACCTGCTTGTTTTTGAACAGAATAGATGAAACTTGTGTCCATTTGCTGGCATACCAAGTGTCGCCTGCATGGGGTGCTGGTCGATCGGTACCTGTGGGGACCCTACGCGTACACCAAGTACTCGATTCTGCAGTTGCCAAGATAGGCCGCGTTGCAGTAATGAAGCCACACAGGAACCAAGGGATTGCTAGGCAATTACTGTCTGTGGCTGAGGATGTAGCCAGAAGCATGGGATTGACTCAATGCATCTTGCACTCTCAGCTTGAGAAAAGAGCAGTCTATGAGAAGTTTGGGTACAGGCTTATGGAAGATGCGCAAGACCAGCAACATTTTAACGAAAATCTTGTAAGTTATGATGGCATTGGGACTGCTGATCTTGAAGACAGGAGAGGGCAATTTTTAGAAGAAGGTGTCTGGCATGTCAAAATGTATAAGGATATTCTATGAACACCATAGATCTAGATTCTGTATGGCAAGGTGTTTTAAGGACTCATTTTATCAAGACATGGTAAAAGAGCAGCAAAACCAGCTTTCTATGAGAAGTTTAGGTAAGGGCTTGTCATGCCATTGATCACACGATCATGAAAATTGTAACAAAGTATCATTGATTTTGACGATATTAGAAATGCTGATCTTGAAGGTAGGAGGGGGTAGTTTCTGAAAGATAATGTCTTCCATGCCAAAATGTTTAAGGATATTTGCAACCACCATGAATATAGAGTCCCATGGTTATATATGCACGTAACGCTCATACTCTTTGGATGTGCTATGACCTTATATTGATTTGAGCAAGGTTTCATGTCCGTAGTCTAGTGCCAAGTCCTTGTGCAGTATTTTCATAAAGATCTTTGGACAGGATTTGTTTGTTATGTTTGCTAAGTATATGTATGTATGTATGCGTGTGTGCATATATATATACACTCACCCATACACACATACATGCATACATACACATACATACATACACACATACATATAGAAATACACATGTATACATACACACACATACATATATATATATATATATATATATATATATATATATATATATATATATATATATATATATATATATATATATATATATATTACACACATGCAATATACACACATATTCATTCAAGTGGGATTGGTTTAGTGGTAATGACTTTAAATGTGAACAAGCACATCGTGGGTTCGAGCCTCATGATATAGAGCCTAGAGGTAAATAGTTGAAATGTGAGTGAGCATATCATTTGTACGGCTTGTATACCACAAAGTAAGTAGATACATACGATATTCTAGAATATGAAGAATCTACTGTGTTGATAATTGGAAGGCTACTTCCTCTTGATGGGACTCAAATGACTCCTCATCACGTTATGCTTTTGATGAAGAAAGAAGAGGCATCAAAGCGCGTACTTCTCAATGATAAATGTCTGATGTGGGTTAAATGTGAGGAATCAAAGGGGCATTGTTCGATGTGCTGAAGCCATTTGGATTCATGCATGCTTATGTTTTAGAGATTTTCGAATTGTTATCTTTCACCAAAGAAAGACAGAACGCTTTGGTGCATATAACCAACCCCAATGTGTGTGTTGGAGAGAGAGAGCTTATAACATTTTGAAGACGTGTATTCAATTTTGTCACACACATATATATATATATATACATACATATATATACATATATATATATATATATATATATATATATATATATATATATATATATATATATATATATATATATATATAGATAGAGAGAGAGAGAGAGAGAGAGCTCATAACATTTTGAAGACATGTCTTCAATTTTGTTAGACTTTGAATCGGCATCCCTCACAAAGAGAGTATACACAACCAAGCCTACTGTTTAGAGATACACTTACAACGTATTTTTTTCAGAGATGTGTTTGGATTTTGTTAGCTTAAGAACTGTAATGCAATTAAATGCTTCCTTATGCCTTTACCCTCGCTCTGGGTATGAGGGAACGATATGTTAAAGACTAAGGATTTTTAGATGGATCAACGGTTTTGAGCTTTTTATACATAAGCATGCACATTTAATTTACGTTAATAAGACCTACAATATATTTGATGTGATTAATTGGGGACGTCTCCGTTTCTATATATATATCAAGGTTGGATCGGAACGCGTTCCATATAGGTTTGGAACGTTTGGAACGTTTGGTACGGAACGTGAGTTCCATTAAACGTTTTGAATGTTTTCATATATTTTTTGGAACGTTTTGTAAAAAATGCAAGTTCCATTAGACATATGTTACATTTCTCTTATATAACTTTACCTAATCACTGGAAAACATGAAAAGGATTGCATACACATAATTTAAGAAGATTTCAGCAATGGAACATGTGAACAAGTTACACGAACATGTGAGCAAGTTATCTCAACTTATGTGGAATGAAGTTGTCTATTCATTATGTGGCATGTGCATGCGTTCATAATCTCATTATCTTTATCATTATGATTTATTTGTGTGTGTGTATGTATATATATATATATATATATATATATATATATATATATATATATATATATATATATATATATATATATATATATATATATATATATGTATGTATGTATGTATGTATGTATGTATGTATGTGTGTGTGTATGTATGTATGTATGTGTGTGTGTGTATATATATATATATATATAGGTAACGTTCCCTAACGTTCCATATCTTGATGTTTGGTATAGCACCACGTTCTGTACGTGTACCGCACGTGCCGTACCAAACATTCCTATATATATATATATATATATATATATATATATATATATATATATATATATATATATATATATATATATATATATATATATATATATATATATATATATATATATATATATATATATATATATATATATATCCATGAACCGTTACCCAAATGATCCTCCTTTATGAATGAATACTTACTTTATTGCTACTTGTGTTTCCAAGTTGTTGTATAACAATAGGGTAAACAAACTAAATTAACTAGCGAAGCCCACTCTAGGGAGAGAGATGCACCTATCCACCCAACCAACCCCTCCAATATATAGCTCCAAGACCAAAGGGGCAAGTCCCTTTCAAAGGGAGATGTGTACCTTCCATCACATGGGTTCCCAAGGTGATCACATGCTTTCCAAGCTTAGAAAATCACTGGGATATTCTTGAATATTTATGTCATATTCATTGAGCCTTAGGGCATGGATGAGAGTCCATCAAGCCTTAAATCATATGCCACTCTTTCAGTAGGGGTCAGAGACGGGGAAAGAGAGGAGGATGGAGATTTAAACCAAGAAACCACTTGTCTATTTAGCATGGTTGCATAGCTACGTGAAGGCCCATTTACAGAGCCTATAAATGTGCAAGATGGAGGTTCAAAAATGAGAGCATTCATACATTATAGTGATATTAAGGATCTTGAGTTCTCCAACTTCTACATTTCTACTCATTAAGTAAGAGACAAGTAAAAGGCCCCTCCTCTACATGTACAATACCCAAGGGAGGAGGAGGAGGAGAACATGAAGATCAAGGATATCTTACCTCACGACAATCCATGACACTACACAAGGGATAGAAGGGAAAGAAGCAGTCCATGAGGTGCTCCGAGAGGAGCTCAAGGGAGCCCCCTTCTTCATCTTTATGTCCTCTTGAATTGGAATTACATGGAGGAAAAACACCTTTTACACAATACTCTATACCTTCCATTCTTCATATGTGGGATAATAGCCCCTAGTTGGGATTCACTCTCCTCTAGACACCTTTCCACCTCCTCCCCAAACCCCATCCGTAAGCTATTCATCAATCAATGAGCAATAGGAGGTAGGGAGAGTAGACTTCTCGTGCCTCCCAAGGTATTGCAATTGCAATAAATATCTACTAGTTGCTCTTGTGGTTACTTGAGAAGATTCATGGTTTAAGTTTGACAAGAATCTTTCCAGTTCCTCCCGATGACCTCCCAAAGTTGCCTCTTCCACAATTATCTCTAGTTACTCACTCTTTGATACACAACTACCTTTTGATGCATGTAGAACCATCCCTGAATCTCCGATTCAAATAAATTTTGGCTTGTTTTGGAGCTTATCTTCAAATTTTTTGAGGTGCAAAACATTTTTTTGTGAAGGCAAACAATATCTAATAGCCATCTTTTGTCTATTCCAAATGTGTCATGGAAGTGAGTTCACTTGCAAGCTTGTCATTGACATGCTAGTGGGAATTCAAGACCTCAACACTTTCTAGAATTAGCAAAGTTTGTTGAAGGACTATATCTTTGGTGAGAATCATTTATGTATTGTAAACTTTATAATTACACAAACATTGATGCATTTCATTATTGTGATTGGAACTCCAAAAAAGAGAACTAATCAAATCCTTGAACTCTGATGTTACTTATTTATCATTTTTTGGGATATAGGTGGTTGAAAAGAATGTGCATGGATCAATTCCAATTTATTCACTCTTGGATTTATTTATCATGATTTACTTACGCTAGACACACCATGGAAAACAAGGGTACAAGGATGCACCTAATTCATGGACACGATCCAAATTTACATCCAAATATCCAAAGAACAAAAATAATCAACATTATATAAGTTTGTTATGCAAGCAACATGCATGCATCTAGAGCACAATCATATGCTTGAATTCTTATGAATATTATTTCCATCTTGCTAATGAATTAAATATTAACTCATTTATGTACAAACACAATTGGAAGTCATGACTACACATTTTTTACAGAATCTAGTTCTAGCGAAAAGAAGATGAGGATTTGATTGATATGGTGTAAGGCACATTGGGGATCTGTACTATCTTCTTTTTGATAAAATAATACTCAATTGCATTCTAATAGTTCGTTTATAAAATCCATTATGTTTTTATTAAAAGATCTATAAATCTAACTTTTAGTTAGTTAACCCATCCGAATTTTACTTAGTTAGTACTAAAAAACACCCTCTATTGATGAATGAAATATATTGAAGAATTCCCATGTGGTCTCACAACCATTGTAACTAGCTATGAGTACAAGAATTGACAAATATCAGTCATGGGTTGCAGTAAAATAGCAGAAGATCAAATAAAAGAAGTGGAAAAGTCAAGAAGTTTGAGGAGGAAAGTAGATAGGTTTATAGCACAATTGTAAGGTGGAATATTACTTCAGTATTTTTGTGGGAATGGAATGATCATACCTATTTTGCATGGAAATTTGAGCAGCATTGTAACCTGTTTGCTAATGTTGATGCAATCCAGTTCAGGTTCAAATTTCTTATGTATTAATGTTCTTGTCATCATCTCAATTTCTTAGCATTCTAGCTTTGCCAATTCCTTAGTGCATATCCTACTCAATAGCGTTTGTATTTGGGATTTTTCTTTGCTATGGTTGTGTGAAGAAATGCTCTTTGGATTTTCTGGTAATGGAACGTGCTATTTTGTGTATAAATTGAACAACTATACTCGAGATTAGGCAGGGTGTTCATATAAAACATATTGAAATTGAAAAGATATTAATTTGAGAGGTAAGAACTAAAATATTCTAGAATACTTATTAAAGGAACCCTAAAGAAGAAAATGAAAGGGTCTTTGGCCCCTACACGCATGTAGTCATATAACATCCCCCCCCACGCCCTTTAAAATAATATCTATCCTTGTTTAAGATCATCTTTATATTCCTTGGATTCAATTCATACTTTTCAGAGGAGGCTTTAGAGCTTCAACCTTTGGAGTTCTCCTGCAATCTCCTAGAAGTTGATCCTCTCTTTATTTTTAACTCTTTATACATGAATTTTATCAAGAGGTAGAGTCTATACTATCATGTCAAAAGAATTCTTCTTTCATTTGAGAGGATAATTGAAGAAGATGCCTATTTCTGGCACTATCTTCATGATGTATTCCATTGGATCATGAGTCCCTTCAAGAAAAAGTACTCTGTGGGATTTAGTTCCCACTATCACATACCAGGGGGTTCTTTATCCAATCATAGAACTACATCTCTATACTTTTGCATTCCACCTTCTCTGTCCTCTTCAATGCTCTTTAAATTGTATGCTATGATTTATGGTACCAAATTATGAGAGCAAGGAGTAAGGTGCTTGGATACACCATAATTGATCTTAACTTATGTTTTACAAATATTTGGTTAACTATTTTAAGTGGTTTATCTGACTTCATCAAACTTAAACTTTGAATTTATCTTTGCCATACTTGGGCCCTTTGGCTTTAAGCATATGAGAGATAAGACTAGGTCTTTCTCGATTAGATCCCTTTTTTAGATCTCATGTTCAATGTTTTACCCATGGGTTTTATTTAGGGATCTAACTTTTATGCTTCATCTTGGAGCCCCTTTTCCTTAGGTCTTCATCTTCACTATTGGAATCCACAACTTATGTTATGTTATCCCATGAAGCATCAAGCTACCTTTAGGACATGATTTGGAACTTTTGTAAGTTCTTTTTCTAAACCACTTATGATTTCTACAATCCTTATAGTTTATGAAAGTCTTCTCGTACATTGGGGGTTTGTTGAGAACTTCCAATCCTTGAGGACTTTATCTAGGTTGGAATATGTTGAAGATTCACTCACTAATTATGCATAACGACATAAAGACGAAGGAAAACAGAAACAAAGTATTCAAAAAACCAAAGCTTTAGTGAAGGGACAAATTCACGTTTGTAATATATAGTGAAGAAACTTCCAGAATTACGGGATCAAAATGTATATAAGAGAGAGCATAGAACCGAAATGAGAGAGCGTTTGAGAATACACAGAAAATAGAGAATAGAAGTGAGATATAGAAGACGCCATAGATCGCGTATGTAGAGATGAATAACAAAACCTAAAATGTCGGGTGTTCATCTGAGAGAGATGGTAAGGAATAACTACTTAGAGTAGGAGAGTTTTCCATAGCTGTGAGCAAAGTGAGGCCAAGATATTTTTGTACACATCTTCTCAAATAGAAAACACATGTTCATGTAGAAGTTGAGTGCATTCTTCGTATGTGAAGAAATCTGAGAGATTTCATGGTACTGTGAAAAGTTAGTTAACAGTTACAGTTTTCTCAGTAAATGTTTTTCTGGTACTTCTATGAGCTAGATCTCGAAGTACAATGTAAAGTTTTATATGAGATATAGCTTATCTTGTAGCTATAAGTCTCAAATATAAGTTGATCAAAGATTTCGGTGAAATGGATATGTACACACAGTACTAAGTCTGACCGGAAAAAGACATCCAGAACTAGTGAAGTTTTTCTTTAAACTTCAGATAGAGTTCATTCAGTAAAGGAAGTTCAGGTAGCACTTCCTTATTTCATGTATACACATTTGAAGTAACTACAAACAGAATTACAGTTGATTCCGGTAGTATTTGGGTACAATTATGGTGATATTCCGATGACAGTCCGATGAAGCTCCGGTGGAATTTTGGTGAGTTTTAAAACACAGTTTTGGCAAAGTTAAGTGATGCAAAGATTGTTTAACTATAAACAACCACAGTAGTGTAAAGTCTGAAGTAAATCAGTTCAGAATTGAAGTTTGAAGGAAATGAGAAGATTTCTGTAAAGTGAATTTTTGGTGTTCACTAGATACAGTTATAAGTTTTTAGTTTCAGAAAGTTTGCTAAGCTACTGATGATTATAGAGGTGTTCTAACATCACTCTAGTTTAGTTTTTGTGGTGTAAGCGAATTCCGCAATAAGCGCTGCACCAACAGTGGTATCAGAGCAGGTTAATCAATAGTGATATCAGAGCGGTAAGATCCACAAGTGGTACTAGAACAGAAAAGGTTCTGAAGAGGAGAAAAGGTTTCTCAGAAGAAGAAACGGAAAGAGAATTTGAAGAATTCTCATAAAGGAAGGTGTAAGCTGAGGTGATCAACAACAAACGGTGTCCAGAAGCGTTCCGAAGTCATTCTTCAAGGTAAAGGTTTACAAAAGGTAAAACCTTTTAACGTTACACTCACCGGAAGTAATAGAAACAAGAAGATCATGGCAGATCATATCTCAATTGATAAATTGGACAGAGATAACTATCCCGCATGGGTAATGCGAATGGAAGCTTTACTTATGAGTAAAGACTTAATGAAATATGTGACAGGAGAAGAAAAGAAGCCGACTTTTGAAGACGACAGTCAACCGAAGAAAGAAGAATTAGAAGCCTTGAAGCTATGGCAGAAGAAAGATGCAACGACAAGAGCGTATATCTATAATACTGTTACAGATCATCTACTACCACATATTAGAGGTCTGGAGAAAGCAAAAGACATATGGAGAGCGTTGGAAGATCATTTCCAAAATACTATGAAAGCTAGAAAGGCTAGCTTATGGTCGGACTTCACAACATTCAAGAAAAAGCAAAGTCAAAGCATTAGTGATTATGTCACTAAGATGAAGGACTTGGAAGATAGTCTTGGATCGATTGGTGAAGATATCGAAGACCACAAGTTAATAGCACAAGTGCTTGCAGGTCTGAGAGGAGATGAAAGGTGGAAACCTTTCGTACTCTCAACTGAACTGTCTTTAAATAATTTTATACCAGATTTAAATCAGTTGCTTGGACTAATGCTAACGTGTGAGCAAGATTTGAAGACAGATGGAGAAAAAGGACATAGTTCGGCTATGTACACAAAGAATAAGAAGAAAGGTGATAGAGGTAAAGAAAAAGATGAAGAAGAAGTGACTGCTCAAGCAAATTATGCAAGAGGACAAGGTAATGTCAGAAAATAAAAGTAAAGGTAATGCAAAAGGAAGAGGTAACAAGAAGGCTTGCTGGATCTGATGATTAAGCAATCTTGGCTCATGATTGTTGGCATAATTCACAAGGATCAAACCAGAATCAGAACAATAACAGTAGAGGCAGAAGCGGAAGATATCAAAGAGGAAGACAAAGCCAAAGAGGCGGATATGGTAGAGGTGGAGCAAGAGGTTGGGTACAGAATCAGTCTCACAACACTACCTACTACAACTATGCAAATGATACACAGAATGACAATCATACGACGTTGATGATGAACTCGATAAGTACATCAGAAAATGAAGAATTCAAGATATTCTATATTGACTCTGGTTGTTCAAATCATTTGTCAGGAAATATAGAATTGTTATAAGAATTAGAAGGAGGCATTTCAAATCATACAGTACAAACAAGTGATAACACAAAACATAATGTAAGGTCAATTGGAAAGGTAAAGTGTAAGAATGGAGCTGATCTACTGACAAATGTTTTGTATGTTCCAACAATCCCGAAGAATCTGATCAGTGTGGGTCAGATAGTAGAAAAAGGTTTTCAAGTCATGTTTACAAATGAAGGAGTATTTGTTGAAGATCCAGAGAATGGATACAAACAGATTGTCCATGGTAAAAAGGAAGGTAGACTTTTTACTCTGAAAGTACAAGGGAATGTTGGTCAAGCCTTAATCACACATGGTGATGAGGTATTTACAGAATTAGACCTCTGGCATAAGAGGCTAGGACATTTTAATGAAAAGGGAATCAAAGCTATGGTGGAGAAACAATCGGTGAGAGGATTACCAAACATGAAGAACCAACATATGATTCACAAATGTGAAGCTTGTCAGATGGGAAAAGCCCACATGTTACCATTTAAGAAAAATGGTTACAAACACGATAGTGTGTTAGAGCTCATACATACAGATGTGTGGGGACCAACGAAAGAAGGATCTATCAGCGGATCGAGGTATTATGTTCTTTTCATTGATGATGCAACAAGATGGATAACTCTTTATGTGTTGAAAGAGAAGTCAGAAGTGTTTGGAGCTTTCAGACATTTTCATGCATATGCTGAAAGACTTATAGGACAGAAACTCAAAAGACTAAGGTCTGATGGAGGAGGAGAATATTTTTTTCGAGAGTTCAATGATTATCTGTGGAATGCAGGTATCAAAAGAGAAATAACTTGCAGGTATACACCGCAACAAAATGGAGTAGCAGAAAGAAGAAACCGAACTCTAGTTGAATTTGCAAGAGCGATGCTAAAGGAGAAGAATTGTCCAAATTATCTTTGGGCTGAGGCTGTAAATACAGCAACATATCTGGTAAACAGATTACCATGTACAGCTTTAAATGGGATGACCCCTTTTGAAGCTTGGTGGGGCAAGAAACCAACACTTGATCATTGTAAAGTGTTTGGATCAATAGCTTATGCTTATGCACCATCACAGTTGAGACATAAGCTTGAACCAAAAGCTGAAAAATATGTGTTCATTGGATATGATGAAAAGCAGATGGGTTACAGGTTATGGAGTCCTCTAACCAAACAGTTTACTGTTTCCAAGATGCGACATTTGATGAAGGAAAGAGCTGGTATACAGATAAAGAGCATAGTATTGAAACACTTGAAGAAGAGATAATAAGAAATGAAAAAGGTAAATCACATATGCAGGTGAATGGAGATGAAGATCATATGCAGGCAAGTACGGCCAGGATCCGATCAGGTATGAGAAATGAAGATGGATCAAGATTTGATGAAGATGTGTATTCAGATACACATGAAGAGTTTGAACCTAGAAGGTCAAACAGAGTGAGGAAACAACCAACAAGGTATTCCTATGACACTTCTTATTTGACTCAGAAAAACTATGCTTACTTAGTAAAGGGAGATGAAGAACCTCAGAGTTACAGTGAAGCAAAATGTAAGGAAAAATGGGAAGAAGCGATGAAAGAAGAGTTTAATGCTCTTGAGGAGAACAAGACTTGGGAACTTGTTCCAAAACCAAATGGTAAGAAAGTGATTGGAAACAAATGGGTTTACAAAGTCAAGAAGCTTGCAGATGGAAGGATAGCCAGATACAAAGCTAGACTGGTAGTCAAAGGCTATGCTCAGACATATGGCATAGATTATGATGAGACGTTTAGTCCGGTGGCAAAGATGTCAACCATAAGGACATTGATTGCTATAGCAGCATCAAAAGGATGGAAGCTAAGTTAGCTAGATATAAAGAATGCATTTCTGAATGGATACATATCAGATGAAGTTTACATGGAACAACCTAAAGGGTTTGTAAGTTCCAGATACCCAGAATATGTTTGCAGATTAAGAAGAGCTCTCTATGGATTGAAGCAAGCTCCAAGAGCTTGGAATTACAGACTTGTGAAGTATCTCAATGATCTTGGATACCAAAGCTCAAAGGCAGATGCAAGTCTACTCGTTAAGAGAACAGATGTAGGTATGATCTACATTTGTATTTATGTAGATGACATAATAATCATAGGAACCTCAGATGAAGGAATCAAAGAGGTAAAGAGACTGCTTGAAAAAGAGTTCAAGATCAGTGATCTAGGAAAATTATCATATTTTCTTGGAATGGAAGTTACATATACAGATCATGGTATATATGTTTCGCAAGAAAGGTATCTCCTAAACTTACTGAAGAAGTTTAATATGGAGAATTGCAGAGAAGCTTCAACACCGCTTGAAGTAAATCATAAACTCAGCAAATATGGTGGTGCAGAGTTTAAAGATATGAGGAAGTATCAGTCGTTAGTAGGAAGCTTAATCTATGCTACACTAACAAGACCAGATCTCAGTTATGCAGTGGGATTTCTCTCATTATGCATTATCCGAAGGATCAACATTGGATTGCAGGACAAAGAGTTCTTAGATATATTAAAAGAACTATAAAGGAAGGATTATATTATCCTTTTACATCAGATATAAAGTTGAGAGCATACAGTGACTCAGATTGGGCAGGAAGTCAAGATGACAGAAGGTCAACACATGGGTATATGATATACCTAGGAAATAAGCTTGTAAGCTGGTGTTCAAAGAAGCAGCATACAGTGGCTTTATTGTCAACAGAAGCAGAGTATAAGGGACTTGTGGAAGCAGCTAAAGAAGTGATATGGATGCAGACCTTGTTCAAAAGCATGGGTATTGATCAAGGTATACCTATCATACATGGAGATAATATGAGTTTGTTATATCTTGCAGCAAATCCAGTATTTCATGCAAGAACAAAACATATAGAGATTCAATATCATTTCTTGAGGGAAAAGGTAATGGAGAAGGAGATTGAAATAGTATTTACTCCTACAAAAGACCAGATTGCAGATATTCTGACAAAGAGCTTAGATGGAGTAAATACAAGCAGATTCAAAGAAATGGCAGGTATAAAAGAAAAGAAGGATATATGAAGACCGAAAGATGCAAATTAGTGACTGAGGGGGAGCTGTTGAAGATTCACTCACTAATTATGCATAACAACATAAAGATCACTAATTATGCATAACGACATAAAGACGAAGGAAAATAGAAACAAAGTATTCAGAAAACCAAAGCCTTAGTGAAGGGACAAATTCACATTTGTAATATATAGTGAAGAAACTTCCAGAATTACGAGATCAAAATGTATATAAGAGAGAGCATAGAACCGAAATGAGAGAGCGTTTGAGAATACACAGAAAATAGAGAATAGAAGTGAGATATAGAAGACGCCATAGATCGCGTATGTAGAGATGAATAACAAAACCTGAAATGTTGGGTGTTCATCTGAGAGAGGTGGTAAGGAATAACTACTCAGAGTAGGAGAGTTTTCCATGGCTGTGAGCAAAGTGAGGCCAAGCTATTTTTGTACACATCTTCTCAAATAGAAAACACATGTTCATGTGGAAGTTGAGCGCATTCTTCGTATATGAAGAAATCTGAGAAATTTCATGTTACTGTGAAAAGTTAGTTAACAGTTACAATTTTCTCAATAAATGTTTTTCCAGTACTTCTATGAGCTAGATCTCGAAGTACAGTGTAAAGTTTTATATGAGATATAGCTTATCTTGTAGCTATAAGTCTCAACTATAAGTTGATCAAAGATTTCGGTGAAATGGATATGTACACACAGTACTAAGTCTGACCGGAAAAAGACATCCAGAACTGGTGAAGTTTTTCTTTAAACTTCAGATAGAGTTCATTCAGTAAAGGAAGTTCAGGTAGCACTTCCTTATTTCATGTATACACATTTGAAGTAACTACAAACAGAATTACAGTTGATTCCGGTAGTATTCCGATACAATTACGGTGATAGTCCGGTGAAGCTTCGATGGAATTTTGGTGAGTTTTAAAACAATGTTTTGGCAAAGTTAAGTGATGCAAAGATTGTTTAACTATAAACAACCATTGTAGTGTAAATTCTGAAGTAAATCAGTTCAGAGTTGAAGTTTGAAGGAAACGAGAAGATTTCTGTAAAGTGAATTTTTGGTGTTCACTAGATACAGTTATAAGTTTTCAGTTTCAGAAAGTTTGCTAAGCTACTAATGATTATAGAGGCGTTCTAACATCACTCTAGCTTAGTTTCTATGGTGTAAGCGAATTCCGCAATAAGCGCTGCACCAACATAATATGTAATGAAAGGAGTGTGAAGCACTTGAATATAGAAAAATACTTTGACTTTATCTATTTCGTACTTATCCATTTCCTTGCAATACCTTATTTGGTCGCTTTTAAACATAAGGTATAGGTTCTTGAGGACTTTCCCCCCTCCTTAAGAGTTTTTGTTCTCAAAACACTACTGTAGGGCTTATTGAAAATTGTGCTCTTTATTCTTTGCAAGAGTTCATTTTCAATGTTTTTATTGTTTCTTTCGATAAAAAGAACTGTTGGAGTGAGACGTCTGCGGAAGCACTCGAAGAGCACAAGGAAGAAGAAGAAGCTTAGCGCACAACACACAATACTGAATGTATTACTAGAGAATGTACAAAGATAAGTAGCCCATTAGGGCAATAGGCGTATATACAAGCCGGGGAAAAACACCTCCTAAAGAGGGAAAAGAGTGCCCCGACAGTCCTAGTGTGTTCACACACATCACTACCTAGATATATCAACAAATCCCCCTTGGGAGTGATGCGGTGAACAAGGAGCTCGCACTCATGTATAAGGAAGTGCCAAGCTATGTGGAAATCACTCCACAAAAGGAAGTAAGCCCAAAGCTTTGCACAAAGCTTCAAACTTCTCCCTAGGCAGAGCCTTCGTGAAAAGGTCTGCAATGTTCTCCTACGTCGGCACATATGCCAAGCCGATCTCCCCAGCAAAGAACCTCTCCCTGACATAGTGATAATGCACCTCAATGTGCTTAGTGCGAGCATGGAACACAGGGTTCCTCGCAACTGTCAATGCGCTCTGACTGTCAGTGAATATGGTATGGTGGTGGCAGAAGACTGGTCAACACCCAAATCAGCCATAAGGCGTCTGAGCCACACACACTCAACAATCGTTGTGAAAGTTGCCCTATACTCAGCCTCACAACTGGAAGTGGCCACAGTAGGCTGCTTCTTTCTCAACCAAGATATACATGAGCTACCAAGCATGAAGAAAAAACCACTGGTGGACACACGAGTGTCATAGTAACCAACCCAATCTGAGTCAGAAAAAACATGCAAATCTGGTGGTAGTGATCCCCCCTTGGGATAAAACAACCCAAGTAGCCGAGTACCACTCAAGTAGCGAAAGATGCGCTTAACTTCCTTCCAATGCGTGACTCTTGGGCAATGCATAAACTTGCTCATATGTGAGACAACAAACTGAATATCTGGTGGAGTAATGCATAAGTAAATCAAGCATCGAATAGCCTGCTGATAGAGAACAACATCAAATGCATCTCCAGCATCATGAAGACTCAATCGTAAACCTGTCTCCATAGGAGTGGCAATAGGCTTACAGTCTTCAAGGCCAAAACGTTGCAATAATGTGTCAATATATTTCGTTTGACACAAAGCCATTCCACCATCAACTTGCATAAACTGAATGCCCAAATAGTGATGCAAATGCCCCAAATCAGACATCTCAAATGAGGCATGCAAATCAGCCTTGAAATCAGCAATATGCTTCTACATAGGACCAGTGAGCAGCATGTCGTCAACATAGACAACAATGATCATAAGCACATTTATAGCATGCTTAACATATAAGGTGCTTTCAGTTGGACTATTCTCAAAACCATGTGCAACCAGATAGGCATGTATCTTCTCATACCAAGCACATGGTGCTTGCTTTAAACCATATAATGCCTTCTTTAACCTGCACACCTGGCTTTCATGCCCTTTCTGCACAAAGCCACGATGCTGAAAAACATACACTTCTTTATGCAAGTCATCATTCAGAAATGCTGTTTTAATGTCCAACTGATGTACATTCCAACCTTGATGGGCTGCAAGTGCACAAATGCTCCGAACAGTAGTCATACAACATGTAGGTGCAAAGGTCTTATCAAAATCAGTGCCTCTTTCCTGCACATAACCCTTTGCAACAAGACTAGCCTTATACGTGTCAACTGTACCATCAGGTTTACGCTTCAGCTTGTATACCCACTTAGTGCCAATGGCCTTCTTGCCAGGAGGCAAGTCACATAAAGACCATGTACCATTCTTCATTATAGCATCATAATTAGACTGCCTAGTATCCATCCAATTTTCTGAATTCTATGCTTCATCAAAAGAAACAAGCTCATTCTCATCACAGAGACTAGACGCAGCCATAGCATAACAATCTAATGCAAAGGAGGCACTATGAGAGCCTGAACGAGTACGATATGACAAAGGTGCATCTAATTTATTGTCACGCAAAGTCTGCACCAGCCATTTTGGCATAGTTTTTGCCTGCTCAATATCAAATCTGCATCAGAAATGGAATGATCTCCATCATCATATGAAACCTGCAAAGGCTGAGAGTTGCCTCATCAGGACCAGCACTAGACTATCCACCTATAAAAAGAGGCATCAAAGTATCATACATGTCTTTGGAGCTAACAGATGTCTCTTTAGTAAATGAAAGCAATGGCTGAATAGTATGTTTCACAAAGACAACATCACGGCTAACTAGAATGTGTTAAGTATGTCGATGATACAAACGATATCCTTTACTTTGAGAACTGTATCCAACAAAAATACATTTTACTACCTTATCATCCAATTTTCTGCGATGTTGTTCAGGCACTAGTGCATATGCCAAACAACCAAAAAAATGCAGACGAGCAACAGATGGCTTGCGATCATGCCAAGCCTCATATGGAGTGATAGACTGTAGCGCTTTAGTGGGACACCTGTTCAGTATATATGTTGCACACATGATAGCCTCAAGCCCGAAACTATGTGGTAAACCCTGACTCTTGACCATGCACCTTGCCATCTCCATGAGTGACCTGTTCTTTCGTTCAGCAACTCCATTCTATTGAGGTGTATATGGCACTGTACACTGGTGTTTTATCCCACGTTCAGCCAGAAATGCATTAAAATTAGAAGACATTTATTCCCATCCCTCGATCAGAACGGAGGGTTCCCATTTTACATGCTGACAGATTTTCAGCCAAAACCAAAAAAATGCTTAAAGCACATGAACACTTCGGACTTTGCTTTGAGTGGATATACCCATGCGTACCTGGAGAAATCATCAATGAAAGTCACAAAGTAAAGATAATTTCCAAAAGAGGGTGTCTGCATAGGACCACATACATCACTATGTACAAGCTCCAATTTCTGTGTAGCCTGAACTGAACCATCTTTTGGAAAGGAGGAACGCTGCATTTTGCCCAAAATACAGCCTTCACAAACATGTTTTCCAGGTGCCTCAAGTTTGGGCAAAGAGGACACCATTTCAGATTTCTACAGGCGTAGCAAACTAGCAAAATTCAGATGACCAAAGCGTGCATGCCAAAGCTTTGCATCTGACATAGCCTAAGAATCATTTACTGCACATGCCAAATCATTTTTAGATCTTTGATAGTCTATGAGCTTATACAGCTGACGACATAAAATGCCAGAAGCAATAATAACATCGTCATTTGACAGATCATGAACTGTACATCTGTCATCAACAAATTTCACAACCAAGCCAATCTTGGCTAATGCAAAAACTGATAACAGATTCTTCTTGATCCCTGGCACATATAAAGCATCTGACAAAGTGAAAGAACTACCATCAACAGTAGTCAAAATGATCTTACCAACTCCCATAACAGGATAAGAAGAGTTTTTGGCGCATGTAACAGTATTCCCTATAGGGGCAGGCTTGAGTGAAGAGAAGAAACTGCGCTGCGAGGTAATATGTTTGGTCGCCCCACTGTCAAAGTACCAAACATTTGAGTCTACTGTAGACATGCACCGCTCATGAGAAGATGGGTCAAAACTGCAAACAGTAGTGAACACCCATTCTTCTTCCTGCACAAGATTAGCAGACTCTGTTTTTGGTGTAGAGGCTTCTACAACAACCATTCGAGCCTCTTTCTTCTTTGCCTCTTTGCAACCAGTTTTGGACAGTTCTTTATGATATGATCATTCCCTTTACAGTACTTACAAAACAATTTTTGCTTTTTTGTTTTTTTCTCATCTTTGTCTTGGTTCTTCGAATGTGCAGCATTTGCAGATTTCTGCTTACTAGTAGAAGAACTCCATTTTCCTTTGCCCTTCTGACTAGCCAGGAAGGCTTGATCTGCAACATGCATAATGGACCTGTTCTGCCTGGTCTGATCTTCCTGCAACAGAACAGAGACTAACTCCTCAAATGACAAGGCATTTGGATTGCCTTTCATCATCAACCGAAGAGTAGGAGCAAAACTCTGATATGAATAAGGAAGACCATTCAGAACGGTCTGCACAAGTGAGCTATCTGGTGTAACCTCATCAGTAGAAATCAACTATCCCTTCAGGTCTTTGATCTTTGTTAGGAAAGTGTCCATAGAATCACCTTCATTCATGTGCTCACTCTCCAACTGGTTTTGGAGGTAAGCAACACGAGCCTCATTCCTAGCTTGGTACAATGTGGTAAGTGTATCCCAAGCATCCTTAGCTGTTCTGTAAGAGCGAATATGAGGAATAATGGCACGTTTGATAGACAAAGCTATCAATGCATGTGCCTGGGCATCTCTGCCATCCCAACGAATCTGCTCTGCCGTAGGTGCAACAGAAACAACAACACGAATAGGAATCTGCACAATATCATCTTCGACACCATCTTCATCAGCTCTAGCACCTGTATTTGCAGTACATGTTGTTACAAGTGTAACAGGACGTCTTTCAACACTCTGGACAATGTTCCACAATCCTTTTGCAACCAAAACATGTCTCATCATATAAGCCCATAATGGGTAGTTGGTACCATCCAACTTATCGACAACAACCAACATACGGAATACATCATTGCTTTCATCCATGGCCGGTGACTTAAATACCTTGATGCAGAAAATTGACTGTATCTCAAAAAGTTGAGCAGAACTGCCGAGATGAATTCTGCTAGACCTGTAGCAGACTTCGAGATGCTTATACTGGCGAATAGAAACTGGTATATACCTTTGGCACAAAAAGGCAAAATAGCCTGCACAAGCGCTGCGATAGTGCGTTCGGAGGCCGAAACGAGCTCAGACCCCGAGTATGCTCACCAAATTTCATGCGAATCTGAGACTGCAAATGGAGGAGTGTCGACGATGCCCTAGATGAAGCGACGACCTGCTCTGATACTAATTTTTGGAGTTAGGCGTCTGCGGAAGCACTCGAATAGCACAAGGAAGAAGAAGAAGCTTAGAGCACAACACACAATACTGAATGTATTACTAGAGAATGTACAAAGATAAGTAGCCCATTAAGGCAATAGGCGTATATACAAGCCGGGGAAAAAAACGTCCTAAAGTGGGAAAGAAGTGTCCCGGCGGTCCTAGTGTGTTCACACACATCACTACCTCAATATATCAACAAGAACTATTTAGAGCTTTTCACTTTGGCTCCTCTAAGCTTGTTGAAGAAATGCCCCAAGATTCAAGCGTGGATTACCCATAATTTTGGTGTCCCATACCACTGAATCCACTTTAGTGATAGTGTAAGCCTAGATGTCATTTATCATCTAGCTTACACTTCCATTTTTGTGAAGGTAGATTAAGCTTTAATTTTTTGGGACCAAACCTTCTTTTAGTCTAATCAAGTGCTCATTTCTTATGAAGTCTTAGCTATAATTTCAACTTGGAAAGACTTAATTTTAAGGATTGGCTTTTTAGTGATTCCTTTATTAAGATGCACTCTAAAAGATCATTTTTATGTTACATGATAATAGAACTAATTTATGTCTCAACTAGATATTATCTCTTGACATAATGAGTAATCTAAAAAAAGGATAATTGACTTGCCAATCATATATTTATTCTAAAGTAGATGGTAACACCTTTTACCATTTAAATAATCCTTTACTTTTAGGACATTAGGAAATGGTATTTAGGGTTCCTTATAGCCCTTGAGTTTTACCTTCTTGTGAGGCCTTCCATTTTTTGTTGATGAATAATGTAAAGCTCCGAATAGTTCTTTAGTTCTTGCAAATAAAGAACTTTCTTGAAAAAGAGAATTCCATCTTCCAACACTACATAAATTATTTAATGCCATATTTTCTCTTTGTTAGAGCTTGAGAGTAAAGCCCACCCTAGGCAAAGAGATGCACCTATCCACCGAACCAACCCCTCCAATATATAGCTCCAAGACTAAGGTGGTAAGTCCCTCTCAAGGGAACATGTGCACCTTCCATCACACGGTTTCCCAAGGTGATCACATGGTTTTCCAAGGTGATCACTATTGATATATTTCATTAGTGATGTATGTGAATGCACTAGGATTGTTGGGGCACTTTTTTCCCTCTTTAGGAGGGTTTTCCCCATGGCTTGAATATATGCATATAACCCTAACAGATCACTTATCTTTGTATATTCTCTTTTACTGTTAGTGTGCATGTGAAAGGCCAAATGGCCATTGGACACTTCTTTGTATATGTTCTTTAATAAAACATATAGTGGCCTAGTCAGTCACAAACTGTAATTTCGATCACATTTTGTAAGATCTAAGAAGTTTGTCTTCTTGCTCCCTATGTACTGTGTTTTTGTTGTGTATTCTGTAGCCTCTGTGCAGAGGATCGTGCCCGGCCCTAGGAGCTCAAGTTTTTTATTCCAAGGATATTGTCGTGTAGCTCTCGTGAAGGAGAGCACACGGTGGTGCATCGCCATCGAATCACCTCAGTGGTATCAGAGTAGTTCGATGCAAAATCTTTGTTCCTTTTATGCGAACAAAGCGAGCATCCCCCCCAAAGGTTTACGACTAAGGGGCCGACCAAGGGATAGACCTTGGCATACCTTGTCATCTGAGTCACCAAAGTCACCGTTGGCACCGTTGGCACCGTTGGCTGCGTGCGAGGGAGGACCTGAAGGATCAAGGAATATAGAGGTTCCCGATACTTCCCAGGAGGTCACGCATCCCAGTACTGTTCCCCCCAAAGCTCGCTTAAGCGTGGCAATCTCTTGCCACTAAGCTACACTCTTGTGGTGTCTAAAGAAGGGGAAAGACTAAGATTGACATTATCTTGAACATGTTTTGGTGCCTCAAAGCTTCATTCTTTGCTTTCAAAGCCTATTTCTAAAGCATTTTTGGGGTGTCTTTTGGAGCCATTTTGGAGTACTTTCACACATAGTTCTCTTCACACAGGTCCAAGAACATGAAGAAGAGTGTTCTTTGTACTTATCCCACAATAAATATCAACCTTTAGGGCTGTGTTTTCAGCCATACTCATAAAACTATAGGTTTCTCGAAAGGTTTTAAGTTTTGGTGGGAGTAGTCGTTGCAAATTTATGCAGGTTTTTGAGCGTCAAACATCAGAGTTGACAGACACTTGCAGGTGTTAGTGGCTAGTTTTTGGGCTGTGCATTCAGCCTTTTATTGTCATTTTACTGCATATATTGAGCACATACACACCATGTACACTTATGTGGATACAGCTTATGTACGTCCATGTGGTCATTGATATAACGGTTACATTTTTTGCTTAAATCCTTTTATGTTTGACAAAGAGGGTTATGGTGAGGTTTTCTTAATTGAGTGACACCCAGATGTGGGGGTCTCTTTGGTGATGCAGGTGGCACGGCTTGTAGAAGCACGCGAACAACACAAGGAAGAAGAAGAAGCTTGGAGCACAACACACAATACTGAATGTATTACTAGAGAATGTACAAAGATAAGTAGCCCATTAGGGCAATAGGCATATATACAAGGCGGGGGAAAAAAACCTCCTAAAGCGGGAAAAAAGTGCCTTAGTGGTCCTAGTGTGTTCACACACATCACTACCTAAATATATCAACAAATCCCCCCTGGGAGTGATGCGGTGAACAAGGAGATGGCACTCATGTATAAGGAACTGCCAAGCTATGTGGAAATCACTCCATAAAAGGAAGTAAGCCCAAAGCTTTGCGGAAAGCTTCAAACTTCTCCCTAGGCAGAGCCTTCATGAAAAGGTGTGCAATGTTCTCCTGCGTGGGCACATATGCCAAGCTGATCTCCCTAGCAGAGAACCTCTCCCTGACATAGTGATAATGCACCTCAATGTGCTTAGTGCGAGCATGGAACACAGGGTTCCTCGCAACTGCCAATGCGCTCTGACTGTCAGTGAAGATGATGGTGGCAGAAGTCTCACCAACACCCAAATCAGCCAAAAGGCGTCCGAGCCACACACACTCAAGAGTCGCTGTGAAAGCTGCCCTATACTCAGCCTCACAACTGGAAGTGGCCAGAGTAGGATGCTTCTTGCTCAACCAAGATATACATGAGCTACCAAGCATGAAGCAAAAGCCACTAGTGGACACACGAGTGTCATAGCAACCAACCCAATAAGAGTCAGAAAAAGCATGCAAATCTGGCGGTAGTGATCCCCCCTTGGGATAAAACAACCCAAGTAGCCGAGTACCACTCAAGTAGCGAAAGATGCGCTTAACCGCCTGCCAATGCTTCACTCCTGGGCAATGCATAAACCTGCTCATCTGTGAGACAACAAACTGAATATCTGGCCGAGTAATTGCATAAGTAAATCAAGCATCCAACAGCCTGCTGGTAGAGAAAAACATCAAATGCATCTCCAGCATCATGAAGACTCAATCGTAAACCTGTCTCCATAGGAGTGGCAATAGGCTTATAGTCTTCAAGGCCAAAACGCTGCAATAATGTGTCAATATATTTTTTTTGACACAAAGCCATCCCACCATCAACTTGCATAAATTGAATGCCCAAATAGTGATGCAAATGCCCCAAATCAGACATCTCAAATGAGGCATGCAAATCAGCCTTAAAATCAGCAATATGCTTCTCAATAGGACCAGTGAGCAGCATGTCATCAACATAGACAACAATGATCAGAAGCACATCATTAGCACGCTTAGCATATAAGGTGCTTTCAGTTGGACTGTTCTCAAAACCATGTGCAATCAAATAGGCATGTATCTTCTCATATCAAGCACGTGGTGTTTGCTTTAAACCATATAATGCCTTCTTTAACCTGCACACTTGGTTTTCATGCCCTTTTTGCATAAAGCCACGGGGCTGAAAAACATATACTTCTTCATGCAAGTCACCATTCAGAAATGCAGTTTTAATGTCCAACTGATGTACATTCCAACCATGATGGGTTGCAAGTGCACAAATGCTCCGAACAGTAGTCATACGGCATGTGGGTGCAAAGGTCTCATCAAAATCAATGCCTCTTTCCTGCACATAACCCTTTGCAACAATCCTAGTCTTATACCTGTCAACTGTACCATCAGGTTTACGCTTCAACTTGTATATCCACTTGGTGCCAATGGCCTTCTTGCTAGGAGGCAAGTCACCTAAAGACCAAGTACCATTCTTACTTATTGCATCATATTCAGATTGCATAGCAGCCATCCAATTTTTTGAATTTTCTGCTTCATCAAACTAAACAGGCTCATTCTCATCACAAAGACTAGATGCAGCCATAGCATAGCAATCTGATGCAAAAGAGGCACTATGAGAGCCTGAATGAGTACGATATGGTAGAGGTGCATCTAATTTGCTGTCACCCAAGGTCTGCACCAGCCATTTTGACATAGTTCTTGCCTGCTCAATATCAGCTCTCTCATCAATAAGTGCATCATGTACATCTGCATAAAAAATGGAACTATCTGCATCATCACATGAAACGTGCAAAAGTTGAGAAGTTGCCTCATTAGGACCAACACTAGACTATCCACCTATAAAAAGAGGCACCAAAGTATCATACATGTCTTTGGAGCTAACAGATGTCTTCTTAGTACATGAAAGCAATGGCTGAATAGCATCTTCCACAAAAACAACATCATGGCTAACCAGAATGTGTTTATTCTGTGGATGATACATACGATAGCCTTTACTTTCAGAATTGTACCCAACAAAAATACATTTTATTGTTTTATCATCCAATTTTCTATGATGTTGTTCAGGCACTAATGCATATGCCAAACAACCAAAAACACGTAGATGAGCAACAGATGACTTGCGGTCATGCCAAGCCTCATATGGAGTGATAGATTGGAGTGCTTTAGTGGGACACCTGTTCAGTACATATGCTGCACACATGACAGCCTCAAGCCAGAAACTATGTGGTAAAGCCTGACTCTTGACCATACACCTCGCCATCTTCATGAGTGACATGTTCTTTCGTTCAACAACTCCATTCTGCTGAGGTGTATATGGCACTGTACACTGGTGTTTTATCCCACATTTAGCCAGAAATGCATTAAAATCAGAAGACATATACTCCCCCCCTCGTTCAGAACGGAGGGTGCCCATTTTACATGCTGACAGATTTTCAGCCAAAACCAAAAACTGTTTGAAGCACATGAACACTTCGGACTTTGCCTTCAATGGATATACCCATGCATGCCTGGAAAAATCATCGATGAAAGTCACGAAGTAAAGATAATTCCCAAAAGAAGGTATCTGCATAGGACCACAGACATCACTATGTACAAGCTGCAATTTCTAAGTAGCCGAAACTGAACCATCTTTTGGAAAGGACGAATGCTGCATTTTTCCCAAAATACAGCCTTCACAAACATGTTTTCCAGGTGTCTCAAGTTTGGCAAAGAGGACACCATTTCAGATTTTTGCAGGCATAGCAAACTAGCAAAATTCAGATGACCAAAGCATGCATGCCAAAGCTTTGCATCTGACATATCTTGAGAATCATTTATTGCACATGCCAAATCATTTTCAGATCTTTCATAGTCTATGAGCTTATACAGCCCACGACATAAAATGCCAGAAGCAATAATCACATCGCCATTTGACAGATCATGAACTGTACACCTGTCATCAACAAATTTCACAACCAAGACAATCTTGGCTAATGCAGAAACTGATAACATGTTCTTCTTGATCCCTGGCACAAATAAAGCATCTGACAAAGTGAAAGAACTACCATCAGCAGTAGTCAAAATGATCTTACCAACTCCCATAATAGGATAAGAGAAGTTGTTGGCGCATGTAACAGTATTCCCTGTAGGCGCAGGCTCGAGTGAAGAGAAGAAATTGCGCTTCGAGGTAATATGTTTGGTCGCCCCACTATCAAAATACCAAACATCTGAGTCTACTGCAGACATGCACTGCTCATGAGAAGATGGGTCAAAACTGCAGACAGTAGTAAACTCCCATTCTTCTTCCTGCACAAGATTAGCAGACTCCGTTTTTGGTGTAGAGGCTTCTACAACAACCATTCCAGCCTCTTTCTTCTTTGCCTCTTTTGCAGCCAGTTTTGGACAGTTCTTTTTGATATGATCATTCCCTTTACAATACTTACAAAACAATTTCTGCTTTTCTGATTTCCTCTCATCTTTATCTTCCTTCTTCGAATATGCAGAATTAGCAGATTTCTGCTTACTAGTTGAAGAGCTCCATTTTCCTTTGCCCTTTTAACTAGCCAGGAAAGCTTGATCTGCAACTCGCATAATGGACCTATTCTACCTGGACTCATCTTCCTGCAACAGAACAGAGACTAACTCCTCAAATGATAAGGCATTTGGATTTCCTTTCATCATCAACCGAAGAGTAGAAGCAAAACTTTGATATGAATCAGGAAGACCATTCAGAACGGTCTGCACAAGTGAGCTATCTGGTATAACCTCATCAGCAGAAATCAATTGTTCCTTCAAGTCTTTGATCTTCGTTAGGAAACTGTCCATAGAATCACCTTCATTCATGTGCTCACTCTCAAACTGTTTTCGGAGGTAAGCCACACGAGCCTCATTCCTAGCTTGGTACAATGTGGTAAGTGTATCCCAAGCATCCTTAGCTATTTTGCAAGAGCGAATGTGAGGAATAATGGCACGTTTGACAGACAAAGCTATCAATGCATGTCCCTGGGAATCTCTGCAATCCCAACAAATCTGCTCTGCAGTAGGTGCAGGAGAAACCGCAGCACAAAGAGGAATATGCAGAATACCATCATCCTTCTACATCAGCTTCAGTACCTGCAGTTGTAACAGTTGCAGGTATGATAGGACATTTTTCGACACCGTGTACAATGTTTCACAGTCCTTTTGCAACCAACCCATGTTGCATCATATAAGCCCATAACGGGTAGTTGGTGTTGAAGAATCACTCACGAATTTGACATACAGACAGACATTAAGATAAAGAAAGATAAAGAAAGATAAAGAAAGATAAAGAGAAGCAGAATCAAAGTATTCAGAAAAATCAAAGCCTTAGTGAAGGGACAAATTCACGACTGTAATGTACAGCGTAGAAACTTCCAGAATTAGAGTTTGTTAAGAATTAGAGTTTGTTACACCGGATCAAAATTGTATATAAAGAGAGACGAGAATAGAAAAAAGTGTGTGAGTAGAGCGCGTCATATGAATGAGTGCATATAGAAATCAAGAATAGGTCTAGAAGACACCAGAGATTGCGTATGTAAAGATGAATAACGAAAGCTTGAAATGTCAGGTATTCATCTGAGAAAGATGGTAAGAAGAAACTACTCAGTATAGGAGAGTTTCTATAGCTTTAGCAAGAAGAGGCCAAGCTAGTTTTGTACACATCTTCTCTAATAGAAAACACATGTTCATGTGGGAGTTTGCACGCATTCTTAGTATGTGAAGATATCTGAGTATTTTCATGTTATGGTATAAAGTTAGTTAGCAGTTACAACTTTTTCAGTAAACGTATTTTTCGGTCAATTACCGTTCTTTCAGTAAACGTGTTTTTCGGTAGAACAACGAAGTAGATCTTGTAGAATAATGTAAAGTTTTGTATGAGAGATAGCTTATCTTGTAGTGGAATTTTCAGTAAATTCAAAACACAGTCTTATATGTTTGAGTGACAATAACTTTGCTAAGCTACTGCTGATTATAGAGGTCTTCTAATATCACTCTAGCTTAGCCACCTCATTGGCGCAACGAATTCCAGAGGCTTGACAAGGTTCGAGTCTTTGCCGCGTCATCAACAAGTGGTATCAGAGCAAAAAGATTCTGAAAAGCAAAAAGATTCTGAAGAGCAAAAAGATTCTCAAAGAGCAAATGGAAGTGAAGATACAAGAGAATTCGAAAAACTTTCATAAAGAAAGGTGAATGCTGAAGAGATCAACAACAAACGGTATCAAGAAGTATTTCGAAGTCATTTTCAAGGTAAAGGCTTACAAAAGGTAAAATTCTTTAACGATACACTCACCAGAAGAAACAGAAATAAGAAGATTATGGCAGATCATGGTTCAATTGACAAATTGGACAGAGATAATTATCCCGCATGGGTAATGCGCATGGAAGCCTTACTTATGAGTAAGGACTTAATGATGTATGTGACCGGAGAAGAAAAGAAGCCGACCTTTGAAGATAGTAGACAACCAAAGGAAGAAGAATTAGAAGCCTTGAAGCTGTGGCAGAAGAAAGATGCAACAGCAAGAGCTTACATTTATAATACCATTACAGATCATCTACTACCGCACATTAGAGGTCTGGAGAAAGCGGAGGACATATGGAGTGCGTTGGAAGATCATTTCCAAAATACTATGAAAGCTAGGAAGGCTAGCTTATGGTCCGAATTCACAACATTCAAAAAGAAGTCGAATCAAAGCATTAGTGACTATGTTACTAAGATGAAGGATCTAGCAGATAGTCTTGGATCCATAAATGAAGATATCGAAGATCACAGATTGATAGCGCAAGTGCTCACAGGTTTGAGAGGAGATGAAAGGTGGAAACCTTTTGTACTCTCAACTGAAATTTCTTTAAATCATTTTGTACCAGATCTAAATCACATATGAGCAAGAGCTGAAAGGAGATGGAGATAAAGGACAAAGTTCTACAATGTACATGAAGAACAAGAAGAAAAGAGATAAAGGTAAGTCAAAAGATGAAGAAGAGTCGAGTTCTTAGGCTTATTATGCAAGAGGTAAAAGCACTGGTAGAGGAAGAGCAAGAGGTTTTGGAAGAGGAAGAGGTAGTCAGAATATCAACAAGAAGGCTTGGTGGATTTGTGGATTAAGTAATCATCTGGCTCATGATTGCTGGCATAATTCCCAAGAATCAAGTCAGAATCAGAATAACAATAGCAGAGGCAAAAGGGGAAGATATCAAAGAGGTAGATAGAATCAAAGAGGAGGCTATGGTAGAGGTGGAGCAAGAAGTTGGGGACAAAATCAATCCTACAACACCACCTTACGCAAATGACACACAAAATGAAAGTCATACATCATTAATGATGAACTCAATCGGCACATTAGATAACGAAGATCTAAAGGTATTTTACATTGATTCTGGATGTTCCAATCATTTGTTAGGAAATATAGAACTTATGTCAGAATTGGAAAAGGGTAGTTCCAATCATACTGTTCAAACAGGTGACAATACGAGACATAGTGTACATTCAATTGGAAAAGTGAAATATAAGAGTGGAGCAGATTTGCTAATCAATGTTTTGTATGTTCCAAAAATACCTAAAAATTTGATTAGTGTGGGATAGATAGTTGAGAAAGGTTTTCAGGCCAGATTTACAAATGGAGTATTTGTAGAAGATCCCGAGAATGGATATAATCAGATCGTCTCTGGTAAGAAAGAAGGTAGACTCTTTACTTTAAGAGTACAAGGGAACATTGGTCAAGCGTTGCTCACACATGGTGAAAATGTGATTACAGAACTTGATCTCTAGCATAAGAGATTAGGTCATTTTAATGAAAAAGGAATTAAAGCTATGATTTCAAATCAGTCAGTACTGGGATTACCGAATGTATAGAACCAACATATGATTCATAAGTGCGAAGCATGTCAGATGGGAAAAGCCCACAAGTTACCTTTTCAGAAGAAAGGATTCAAACATGATGGAGTACTTGAACTCATTCATACAGATGTATGGGGTCCAACAAAAGAAGGATCAATCAGTGGCTCAAGATATTATGTTTTATTCATTGATGATGCTACAAGATGGATAACGTTATATGTTTTGAAGGAAAGATCAGAAGTATTTGAAACCTTCAAGCATTTTCATGCATATGCTGAAAGACTCACAGGACGAAAGCTTAAGAGACTGAGGTCTGATGGAGGGGGAGAATATTTTTCCCAAAAGTTCAATGATTATCTTTGGAATGCAGGTATTAATAGAGAAATAACTTGCAGGTATACACCACAACAAAATGGTGTAACAAAAAGAAGAAACCGAACTCTAGTTGAGTTTGCATGAGCTATGCTAAAAGAAAAAGATTATCCAAATTATCTTTGGGCTGAAGCTATAAATACAGCTACATACTTGGTAAACATATTACCTGTGAAGAGATGGATAGGTATGTGCTTGAAGATGAAGAGGTGTTGGAAAATCCTTGATCTACACCAGCCAAATGAACTCCAAAAGGATGTGGTGGGCCCTTTTAGCTTGCCAATGGATGTATTAGACACCCTATGTACCTTGGAAGATCACTCACAAAAAGATAGATCAAAACAGATAAGTTGGAGTTAGCTCAGAGGTGAAAAACTTGCTAATTTGGTTCAGACACCTGTCTAGTGTTTTGCATAATTCTCTGAGCACACTAGCAGTTAGCTTAATTCCTCTTGGGGAACTCTAGTTAACTTAAAGAGCTGACTTTCAAGATTAATCTCATACAAAATAATAAACCACACACTGAGAATGAGTTTTAACAAGTGATGACATCATCCCGATTTTCACGGGCTGCTATAGTTTGAGACTAGTGAGCAGAAAAATGAGCATAACTCCACATGTAGGAATCCAATGATTATGAAAATTTGTATGGTTATACAAGACAATAAGTTAAATCCAACAAATATTACATCATTGAATTTGGATACGTAACCACTGAGAAATGGCTCTGACAAGGTGAGTGAAAAAATCGGGTTCCTGACAGAGAAGTGAAGATGAACAGACACTGTTGACTTCAATTGAACATAAATGAAGATTGCAACATCCAAATGAAATGAAACTTTTTGAGCATATAGTAGACTTATAGAGCTAACTTTACAAAGTTAAATAACTGAAAATGATGCACCAAGCTCAGAGAAACCATCTCTGCAATCTGTCTGAGAAAACTGAGAGATATGGCAGTGAGTAGTACACTTCACAAGAACATGGAAATATGAACCCAAATGATAATGAAAATGAAAGTATATTGCTTGTAAAATACAATGAACTTACTGATACATATGTGCCTTGGAATCACACCTTGATATGGCATAAAGCTTAGCTCTTGGAGGTCTTCACATAGGTCTCTCTAACCACGACTAAAACTGCCATCTATTTATAGTTGAGTTTGGGAGGCTAACTTCCCTCAATCACTCTCCAATCAATCAATGATTGATTTGATTCTCTACCTACCACAAATCACGAATTCGTGGCTCCTCTTTCCCTTTTTGATCATGTGGACTCAACCACTTAAGGTTCTTTCACTTTTACATTAAGTAAACTCTTCAAAAGTTACAAGAGGTAGTTCACAAGTGAATTTTACATAGTCTTCATTTTGAAGCTTCTTTTATGACTTTGTGGGACTCAAGCCAATACTTAGGCTTGTCATAGACTTGCTCCAACAACTCCCCCTCAAGCCAAGTATGCTTGAGGTCTTCAATCTTCCAAGATTACCTGCAAACCAATCATAGCCTTGAATTTGCAAAGCTTTGTACCATCCAATGCTTTGGTTAGAATATCTACACATTGTTGATGAGTGGACACATATGATATTTGAATCTCTTTGCTTAGAACCTTTTCTCGTACATAGTGATAATGAACTTCAATATTTTTAGTCCTTGCATGAAAAATAGGATTAGCAGCCAAATGAATAGAACTCATATTGTCACCAACGATAGTTGGAGTTCCAAACTCCAATCCAAGATCTTTGAATAATGTCTTCATCCACATAGCTTCTTGTGTAGCTATGGCAAGACCTCTGTATTCAGCTTCAGTAGAAGAGAGAGCAACTATGGGTTGCTTCTTGGATGACCATGAAATAAGCTTTGAACCTGCAAAGGTAAGATAACCCGAAGTGCTCCTTCTATCTTCCTTGGAGCCAGCCCAATCTGCATCAGAACATAGCTTCAAACCTAAATCAGATACATAAGGATAATAAAGTCCTTCATTTATGGTTCCTTTGAGATACTTGAGAATCCTTTTGGCAGCATCCATATGTGGTTTCCTTGGTGTGTGCATAAATTGACTTAGCATACTCACACTGTAACATATATCTACTCTTGTCAATGTGGCATAATTGAGACTACCCACTAGACTTTGATATGATGTGATGTCCTCTATGAGTTCACCTTCATGTGAGCTCAATTTGTGATTGACCTCCATTGGAGTACCTGCAATCTTACAATCTTGCATCTTGAATTTTGCCAACATGTCCTTAATGTACTTTCTTTGAGTGAGAAACAAACCATGATATTTGCAGACAACTTCCAAACCTAGGAAGTAGGTAAGTGAACCCAAATCACTTATCTTGAACTCTTCTCTCATCTGATCTTTGATCTTCTTCATACCATCTGCATCATTTCCTGTCAATATAATATCATCTACATATACACATAAGTAGATGACCTCAGAATTACTCTTTTTAATAAAGAGTGAAGGATCTGCCTTGCTTGGTTGAAAGCCTTTGTCCTGCAAGAATGAAACAAGCATGAAATTCCAAGCTCTTGGAGCTTGCTTGAGACCATACAATGCTTTGTTAAGTTTACACACATAATCAGGATAAACTTGATTCTCAAAACCAAGTAGTTGTGCCATATATACCTCTTCTGTTATCCAACCATTCAAGAATGCATTCTTTACATCTAGTTGAAGTATCTTCCAATTCTTGGAAGAGGCAATACTAAGCAAAACCCTAATAGTAGGCATCTTTGCCACAGGAGAGAAGGTGTCCTCATAATCAATTCCCTGAGTTTGTGCAAAGCCTTTTGCTACAAGCCTTGCCTTATACCTGTTAATGGAACCATGAGAATTCTTCTTGAGTTTATAGACCCATCTTGAGCCTATTACCTTCATGGATGAAGTCTTGGGCACCAAATCCTAAGTGTTGTTTTCCTCAAGTGCTTCAATCTCTTCCTTCATTGCATGCTTCCATTTTGTTTTTGCTTTGGCCTCTTCAAATGATGATGGCTCCTCTTGGTTTATGTCCTGTGCTATGTAGATAGAATGTTTAGTTACTAATGAGGTGTCAAACCCATACCTTTCTGGTTTTTTCTTTTCCCTCATAGATCTTCTTAGGCCATGATGTGATGATTGTGCCTCATGTTCAAGTTGCTGCAATTTTGCTTTACCTTTAGACTTCCATGCTTTGATCTTTTCCATCTGAGATTCTTCATCATCCTCTGAGGTGTCTTGTTCTTCAATCTTTGGTTGTTCTCTACCAAGCTTTGGAAAATCTTCTTCACGTTTATATGGAAAATTGACCTTCCTGCTTGAATCTTCATACCATGAATTGTTCTCATCAAAAACTACATCTCTGCTTACCAAGAATCCTTTGTTGGTAGGGTTGTATAACCTGTAGCCCTTTTGATTGTTGTCATATCCAATAAATACACACCTTTCTGCCTTTGGATCCATCTTGCCTCTAACCTTTGAAGGAACATGAGCAAAAGCAATACATCCAAAAATTTTACAATGATCTAAACTTGGTCTTCTCCCATTCCAAGCCTCATATGGAGTCATCCCATCAAGGGATTTTGAAGGCAACCTGTTAATCAAGTAAGTGGTTGTAGATACAACCTCATCCCATAAGTAACTAGGTAAATGCTTTTCATTTAACATAGACCTTGCAGCTTCAACAATTGTCCTATTCCTCCTTTCTGCCACTCCATTTTGCTCAGGAGTGTACCTTGTAGTTACCTCTCTTTTGATTCCTCTTTCTTGAAGAAAAGAATCAAACTCATGGGAGAAGTATTCTCCCCCTCCATCTGACCTTAGCCTTTTTAGAGATTTATCTGTTTGATTTCCACAAGAGCCAAATATCTTTTGAAACATGAAAAACCTTCATCTTTGTGTTTCATAAAGAATATGATAGTCCATATGCTGCAATCATCAATAAAGGAGACATAATACCTTGATCCAGATATTGAAGCTTCCTTGCTAGGTCCCCATACATCTGTATGAACCAACTCCAAGAGATCTCCATTTTAGAGCTTTCTCCATTTTTGATAAGCTTTGCCTCTTGAGTAAGTAGTTGTCCAATGAGTGTATTGAAATCAGGTACATGCATGTCCATGTACAAATCCATAGCTGTGGTGAATGCTTCCCACTTGTCATCTGCCTTCAAGCCATTGATGACCTGCCTTACAATTTGCTCTTCATCTATTACCTCTCCAATGCTTCCCAACTGATCTGCTATGTCCTTGAGCTTTGTGACAAAATCAGTCACATTTTGTTTGGGAGCCTTCTTGAGAGTTGTGAAATCCAGCCATAGTTGATGCTTCCTAGCTTTGGTACTTGAAGAGAAGAAGGCTTCAAGTGCATCCCACACTTCCTGAGATGTCTTAAAACTTCTAATGTGAGGCAACAAAAAATTTGAGATAGAGTTGAGGAGATAAGACCTTGCAAGTGCATCCTTGGAGCACCATGTGCTCAATCTTTCTTGCTCTTCTTGTGTTGGCTGACTTTTGTTCCTAAAACTTGGCATAACTTCATCTCCAGGCACATAACCATATAAACTTCTACCTTGGAGATAAGCTTCCATTCTTATTGACCAAGCTGAGTAGTTACCTCTGTCCAATTTGTCAATTGATGAAGGAAATCCATCTACCATCTACCATGTTATCTTCTTTTATTTTTCATTTTGTGAGCATTGTCAATATGGAAAGCAAACCAGAAATGTGCACAGAATGCACATTGACTCTTCAATTCAGCCCTTAGATCTAGTTCATATAGATTGTGTGGTCCTATGCCCACTAGGTCCTTATGTGGTTCTCTTTACTTTGTCACTTTCATAGATGATGCTCCTAGAAAAGTTTGGGTATATCCTATCAAATCAAAGGATGAGGTATTCCATACTTTTAGAAAAACGGCTTGCTTCAGTTGAGACTGAAAAAGGAACTAAGCTAGCTTTACAGTCAGATAATGGGGGTGAGTATACCTCACATGAATTCAGCCTTTTTTGTGAGTCTAGAGGGACACGTAGAGAGTTTACAGCTCCTTATACCCTAGTACATAATGGTGTAGCTGAAAGGATGAATAGAACTATTCAAGATAGAGTAGTTTCTATGTTGCATCATGCAAACCTCTCACAAGGCTTTTGGGCAGAAGTAGTATTGACTGCAGTTCATGTGATTAACCTTTCACTTAGTACTGCCAAAGGTGTGAAAGTGGCACAAGAGTTATGGACAGGGAAGGCACCATATTATGATCATCTTTGAGTTTTTGGGTGTGAAGCATATGTTCATACACCCAAGAGTCTTAGACAAAAGTTGGAACATAAGTCAAAGGGATGCATTTTTGTTGGATATGGTCAAGAAGCACAATTTGGATATCGCTTATGGGATCCTGAAACACGGTCAGTGATCAGAAGTAGTGATGTCATTTTCAATGAGTCTAAGATGCATAAACAGCCCATTAAGGAGGTTGAAGTGAGAAGAGTGGTGTTTGAGGATATTAGTACTCCAGTTAGCATGCATAAAAATGTTGCACATAGGGATGTTCAAGAGAATGTCCATTCAGATCAGTCTGCACATGTTCTTATTCAACAACCATTGAGACGTTCTACACGTGTCTCACATCCACCTGATAGATATGTTCCAGGTTTAGATTTTGTTATGCTAAGAGATGGGGGTGAGCCTTCTTGCTACAAAGAGGCTATGCAAACAGAGGATCATGTCAAGTGGGAGCATGCCATGAAGAGTGAGGGATTCTATTCACAAAAATGGTACTTGGGATCTAATACCTTTGCCAAAGGTCAGGGAAGCATTACCATGTAAATAGGTATATAAGCTGAAATTCACATCAGATAGTGCTTCTCCAAAGTATAAAGCATGACTTGTTGCAAAGGGTTTTAAGCAACAACATGGTGCTGTTTTTGAGGAAATCTTCTCTCCAGTGGTCAAGATGACTACCCTGCGCATGTTGCTTGGATTTGTTGCAATGGAGGACTTAGAGCTAGTCCAAATAGATGTGAAAACTGCTTGCTTGCATGGAGATCTTATGGATGAGATCTATATGGAACAACGAGAGGGTTATGTAGTTCCTAGCAAGGAAAGTCTAGTTTGTAAGCTCAAGAAGAGCTTGTATGGACTTAAATAGTCCCATAGACAATGGTACCAAAAGTTGGATGCTTTTATGAAGTCTCAAGGCTATTCTCAAAGCAAAGAGGATCATTGTCTCTACACAAAGAGATGCTCACATGGCAGCTTGATATGCTTCATACTTTATGTCGATGATATGTTAATTGCTGGGAAGTCCTCTTATGACTTGTCAATTCTCAAAAAGAAGTTGAGTCAAACATTTGATATGAAGGATTTGGGGGATGCCAAACATATTCTTGGTATGTGCATTACTTGTGACACGAGTAGAGTACATTTAAATCGTCGATTTTAAATAAAAAACGTTTTTTAACTCGTGAAAACGTTCTAAACGATTTTTTATGATTTTTACTGAGGTTTTTTTTAAACCGATTTCAAAAAAATACTTTTATTTAAAATGCATTTGAAAACTATTGAAACCAGCATGGTGATTATAAACTATTAAGTGATTTTATATGTCATTCATGTCATGTATATCAAAAAAGTGTATAATATGCATTGGTACATAGCTTTTTGTTTCACAAAAAATAAAAATCTCTCATAGGGAATAAAAACCCCGATTTTTATTTTGGATTTCATAAACCTCTACGATTTAAACGATTTAAATCCCAATTTAAATCTCGTTTTTAAACCTCTTCTTGTACTATGGAGAGGAGTAAAAGATGCATATACTTGTCTAAAAGTGAGTACATATCCAAAGTACTTCACAGGTTCAATATGCAGGGTAGAAAGGCATTGAGTACACCTTTACCCACATATGTGAAATTGAGCAAGGATGACTACCCCAAATTAGATGAGGAAAAGGAATTCATGAACAAAATTCCCTATCAGTCTGCTGTTGTTTGTCTCATGTATGCTATGGTAGTTACGAGACCAGACATTCCATTTGTAGTGGGAGTTGTGAGCAGATATATGCCTAATCCTGGCAAGAAACATTGGGAAGCGGTCAAGATGATTTTGAGATATCTGAGTGGCACTAAGGACAAGTGTCTATGCTTAGGCAGAGGGAAAGCATCCATTATTGGTTACACAGATTCTGACTATGCTTGTTGTGTAGACAATCGTAAGTCTATGTCAAGGTACATTTTTCATTTTGCTGGAGGTGCTATCTCTTGGAGATCTCTAATGTACAACTATTTCCACTGCAAAAGCAGAGTATGTTGCAGCAAGTGAGGCATGTAAGGAAGCATTGTGGTTTTATTGTCTTGCTTGTGACATAAGTTTACCTTAGCATGTACCGCGTTTGCTCACTGATAGTCAGAGTGCCTTTGCTGTGGCTAAGAAACTAGTCTATCATGCAAAGACCAAGCACATTGAGGTGAGGTATCGCTTCATTAGAGATTGCTTAGCCACTGAGTGCATTATTCTTGAGAAGGTTCACACTCGAGATAATGCTACAGATGCTTTGACTAAATCTCTACCACAGGATAGTTTTTGACACTGTTGTCACTTGATGGGAGTTACTTGATTCATGATCTTACACAGTCACTTGTATACTGTATAACATGCCAATCAAGTGGGAGATATAGTTTGTATACTTACACTCATGTATTCTTTATCATTCTTTATTTTTTCTCCCATAGTTACTTTGGCCATATTGGCCTTTCGTGGGAGATTGTTACTGTTAGTGTCCATGTGAAAGGCCAAATGGCCACCAGACACTTCTTTGTATATGTTCTTTAATAAAACATATAGTGGCCTTGTCAATCACATACTATAATTTCGACCGCATTTTGTAAGATCTAAGAAGTTTGTCTTCATGCTCCCTATGTGTTGTGTTTTTGCTATGTATTCTGCAGCCTCTGTGCGGAGTATCATGGGTGGCCCTAGGAGCTCAAGTTTTCTACTCCGAGGATATCGTCACGTAGCTCTCATGAAGGAGAGCGCACCGTGGTGCATCACCATCGAATGACTTCATTCTCCTAGTAATACATTCAATATTGTATTTTGTTCTCCAAGCTTCTTCTTCTTCCTTGTGTTTTTCACGTGCTTTTGCACACCTCAAACTCCAACAATTGGTATCGGAACAGACTTCCACTTCATCTAAGGGCATTGTTGACACCCGGTCATGGTCTCAGAATTGCATGAAAATTGGTGAGCATACAAGGCTATGAGGAGTTCAAAACAACTTTTCTTTATGGTGTTAAAATTGTGATCTTCACTCGTTTTTGCCTCCGAATGCACTATTGTAGTGCCTATGTAGGCAATTTTGTCTTTTTGTGCCAAACATATATACAGGTTTCGGTTTGCTAGTATAAGTGCCTGGAAGTCTGCTACAAATTTAGTAGAACTCAATAGGGTAGTTCTATTCAGTGTTTTGAGATACAACCATTTTCTGCATCAGGGTATCTTAATCAACGGCTATGGCCGAAAGTAGTCATGTATTTTGTATATTCCATGTTTGTTGGTGCATTTTACCCAAGCCTACATGCTTGATATGCTTGATATTTTCCTCATTTGTAAGTCACATGTGTAGTCATGTGAACACCTCTTGTAAAAGAGCTCATTTTTATCTCTTGTAATTGAAAAAGGAAAAAGATGGCTTACCTCATCCATAATGTAAAAGCAAATTCATGGGTCTAACTACCTAAAACCACAAATTTTTGAGCTGAGGGAATATCTCCTAACTTTTGGGGATCACTTTTAGGTGGAGCCATTCGAATTCGAATTCAAAAATCCCTCCAAGAATAGCTATAAAAAGAGCAAGAAGGAAGAGGCTATTAGCAAGCCTTGTACGTGACCACTTCATGTCATTTTGTAGAGATTGAAGAGCTTACTCCATAGCTCTATCATTCTACTCCAATTGTGCAAACATTCATTGCCAATGTGGTTGTAATCATATGTGAATCTATACATTTGTCATTATCTACTTCTCTATTTTGTTCTCTACCATACTCACTCAGAGCAGTAACTTCAGAAGATCATATCTTGAGTTCTACTCAACCTTTCTCAGTGTTTTAACGTGCGTTGGATAGCTCTTACTGTCTACTTTTTGATATAAATTTTCAAGGTCATTGGATTTACAGTTGTGGAGATGTTTGCATTTTACTGCTCACTGGTCTATCTCTGCAGAGCCCCGAGAATGGTGGGCATGTTCCAGAAATTGATGAATCTTGTTCTCAGTGCTCAGTTCATCATTTAAAGTGTTTTAACTTGGATTGGGAAGCTTGCTACGTCTAGTTGCTATGACCAAAAGGAATTTATCTAATTCCTACCAGGTTGAGAGCACTGTTCAATTTTTCTAGCAGGTGTATGTCCAAAAATAGCAAGTTTTGGGAGCTAGTCATTTTGCAACTAGTCTGTCTTGACTTAAACTTTTGGGATACATATTCCAAAGTACTTGGCTGATATTTTGGTGGATTTAGGAAGCTCAAAGGGTCTACTAATCAACTCTGAAGTCTCAGTTGGCTGGTGTGAAGCTGGTTGTAGCAGCACCTACTCATCTTTGGATTGCATCCACCATCTCTCTTCACAGTGGTATCAGAGCATAGTCAAGCAACATGGGAGATCAATTTCCATCAACAATTGACAAATTGGATCGAAACAACTACCTGGCATGGTCTCTAAGGATGGAGGCTTACCTTCAAGGGAGGAATCTATATGGATTCATATCCGGAGATGAAGCAATGCCAACCATGAGGAACAAAGGGCAACCATCACATGAAGAAGTGGAAGGACTTTCAAATTGGTGTTCGAAGGATGCACTTGCAAGGTCCTATATTCTAAACTCAATCTCTTATTTTCTTTTACCTCATGTCAAGGGATGCAAGACATCAAGAGAGACTTGGAATGCACTTGCTTCTTTCTTCTCTTCCAACACTCGAGCAAGGAAGAACTGATTGTGGATGGAGTTCACAACAATGAAGAAAAGCCCGAAGCAAAATGTGACTGATTATGTCACAAAGATGAAGGAGATTTCTGACAAACTTGGAAGCATTGGAGAGGTAATTGAAGAGGAGAAAATCATTAGACAAATCATAAATGGAATCAAAGCAGACGACAAGTGGGAGTCATTCACAACAGCCATGGATTTCTACATGGATATGCATGTACCCGACCTCAACACACTCATGGGCCAACTCTTCACTCATGAAGCAAAGATTAGCAAAGGTGGTGAGTCCTCAAGAGGTAATCAAACTTCTGCCTTATATTCTGATAAATCTAAGGTCAAGGAAAAGTCAAAGAATAGGAAGAATGAAGATGAAGGTAGCTCTTTCCAAGCAAACTTTGTAGGTAGAGGAAGAGCTAGAGGAAGAGGCAGAGGTGGAAAGCAAGGCAGGGGGAGATTCCAATTGTCTCAACCTTGCAATATATGTGGCTTATCTAATCATACTACTGAAGAATGTTTCAAGAACTTGAGGAACTCAAGAGGAAGAGGATTCAATAGAGGTGGCTATGGATCAAATAGAGGCAGGTACAATGGAGGCTACAACAACAACTACTACAACAACAATTACAACAACAATTACAACAACAACAACAACAACTATCAAAGTGGCCACAGAGGAAGAAGAGATAACAATAACTATGCAGAGGACCAAAGTCAAGAAGATTCATTATTGATTATGAATCTATCAGTGAAGAAGGGTAAGGATGATGATCACATATTTTACATTGATTCGGGAGATGAGACAAGGCACTCAATGGAGAAGATAGGTAATGTGAAGACATCAGATGGGGATATGAATCTCTTAAGCAAAGTCTTGTATGTCCCTACAATCACCAAAAATTTAATAAGTGTTGGACAGATTGTTGAAAAAGGGTTGCAGGTTAGATTCAACCGATTTGGAGCATATGTTGGAGACCCAAGGCAAGTCTTTCGAAGGATTGCCAAAGGAGAAAAGACAGGAAGGCTCTTCACTTTTGAAGTGGAAGATACAAAGAACATAGCTTTGTTTAGCTATGGATCTCAAACTCTTACAGAGTTGGAGATATGGCGCAAAAGGCTTGCTCACATTGGTGAGAGGACACTCAAATAAATTTGCAAGGACCAAAGTGTACTTGGTTTGCCTAATATCACAAGGCAACACATGATTTATAAGTGTGAAGCTTGTCAACTCACCAAGGCTCATAGACAACCTTTCAATAAGAAAGGATATATGTATCAAAATGCTTTGGATCTAGTGCACACGGATGTGTGGGGTCCAAGTAAGGAGCCATCTATATAAAGCTCAAGATATTATGTGTCTTTCATAGATGATTGTTGCAACAACCTAAGAATTACGACCACCACATGCTTGAGAGATGACCCTCCTCCCAACCAAATGCCTCTATATATAGCTCTCTCCAGGGGACTGCCTTCTTGGGCAGGTGGATACTAATCATCCAAGTGTCAGCCATGTAACTACATGTGCACCAAGTGTCCCAGTTAACTCGAGTTAACTCAAGTGGATGCTTCTAGAAGGCTCTAGATCTCTTTGGGCAAAATACTCTCCCCATGTCTCCTATGGGGATTGAACCCAAGACCTCCTCCTTCACATCCTTGAGACTTAACCACTAAGCTAAGTGGATCACTTGTTCACAAGAGCACAAGACCTCCTAGTAAGTCTAAACTCGAGATCTTTGGTCATACACACGGATGACCAAACGGTGTCCGATTTCAGATCTGTCTGAACCGGCTAGACCCTTGGATCATAGACTTACTTTATTACATTCTTTCCACCTTGGAAAAGATTTTCGTCCTCGAAAATAGAGCTATATACATACTGTAGGCAACCCCCGAGCCTCATGTTCTAAAACTGGAAGAACATGGTCATGTTCTAGAACTGGAAGAACATGTCTCATCTCTGTGGTGGCATCCTTGCCCAAATGATTCAAAACACTATCTGGTTTTGTACTTTGATGAACGGGACAAAGTACAAACTAGTGAAGAATAATGAGGGTGGATCTAATGACATCCCTGGCTAATTCACAGTTTTTGGATGTGCGATCTAGGCACAAACATGTGAACTAGGTGGATTCAAATTACTAGTCCATTTCTAGGCATAACTGGTGCATGGGCTTAGTAATGAAGGTGGGATTCTTATCCCTCGCAAGAAGTTGAGAATTATTGATTCACTTGAAGTTGTTTTGGAGAACTTGAAGTTTGGTTGTCCCAAACATCTAACTTAGATGTTTGTATAATGGTTTACTTTGATCCAACAGTTACTTGATTTTTTCACCCAACTAGAGGACTACTTTGTCCTAATGAGTTTAAAAATCCTATGTAAACTATAGGAGAAAGTTTACCATTTTGGTGGAATCAACCATACTAACTTCACCAATTCAAATTCAAAATGAAAATTGTCCAACTTAGGACACTTTTCTCAAAGACTTTTAACTGAAAGTTCTTGGGAATTGTCAATCTGATGAGCAATTCCTAACTTTCCTATTCTAGAGTATACTGGACTCCAGGAAATCATTTATGCTATAACTTGAAGCAAACTCAAATGAATAAGTTCACTTAGACTTATCATCTTTTGAAGATTGAAAAGGTTCTTGTACATAACATCTATCTAGGATGTTCAAGTTAGTTATTTTATTCTAACCGGCTAACCCTGGTCTTTTGCAAAAAGGAATCAGATACTATATCTGAGTCAATTTCAAAAGATTTGGAAAGCGGAAAGAAATAACTAAGACTCTGTTCAACCAATTCAAACTTTGAATATACATAAACTTGCTATGAGTCAAAGTCTAGTTGACTCAGGACTTTAACTTTTCAAAGATCTATTTCAACAGGATATTGAAGCATTGTCTTTATCTTTAAGAGAAATAAGCTGGATTCTCAAAAAGATTCAAAGAAAATAAAAAACATCATCCAACCACAAGATACTAGTGTGGTAACCAACATCAATGTGTCGACCCACTGAGGTTATGTTGATGAGTTTTGTATTCAAATAATGCTTCACTTGAGACTAAGTTCAGGTCATATTCAATCTTGTTGACTCCTAATCGTGAATGCAATTCTTGTGCATTTCTTTGAGTCAAAAGAGTGAATTTTTCAAGTTACACTAGGAACTTGATGCTTAGTCAATTAAATCTTTAGTTGAAAAGATCAACTCAAGATCAACTGATTCAACTGTATTCATTTCTTGAGTATCAAACTAGAGACTAAATATCACCTTTTGGATATGGTTTCCCATGCCACTATGAAAGTTTAAGTTGAGCTTTTATTTATGTGATATCGACTTCTATTCTTGAGTTTGATACCAGACTCATTATTATTGGTCAATCTTCAGATGTTACTAGAGTCCTTTAAACATATTTCACTAATCAAATTTATGTTTAAAGTCCAAGCATCTATTGATGATTGATCCAATAGTAATGCAACTATGAACACTTTGAACTTTATAACTTGTTTAGGAGAAGTTCATGGATTTAAGATCCATTTCTTGGAACTTTTCTATTCATAAATGAAAAATTCACACTTGCTTCAAGTCTTTAAGAACTTATATTATTTCCTAAAGACTGCTTAGCTAGTTGCATCATTTACCAGAGAGGCAACTATAGAACCTAACATCCTTTTATTGACGTCAAGGATCAATTGATGTTGAGGTTTAACCTTTGATTTCCATCACCCTTTGGGATGAAATCAAATAAAAATTTATAAAAGCTTGGTACCTTTATATCTTGGCAAAACATTTATATCCTAAAGAGGTTTTGCCTTCATCATTCTTTGGACCTATCATATAATATGAATTTATGTGTATTTTGGGAAGAGTTCATGAATCAATTAAGATCCTCTACTTGGAACATCTACCTTCCCAAAAATAAATTCATCTTGAACATGGTAGGAGAATGATCTCACATGAAATAGAAGGCTTGACTATTTCATATCTCAATTCCAAAAAGTTACTTACCAAGGTTTCATCATGAGATACAAATCTTGAAACCACCAAAAAACTTCTTAAAACTTTCGAAATCTTCTAAATAGAAGAGTGCTCATAAAACTTGGAAATATAGTTGACGTTCTCATCCAACCTTGGGATGCTTGAGAAGTTACATAAAATGTATAACTAATCAACTAAAGCTTATCAGTATGACTTTCTAAGTACATCCGGGACTTAGAGTCATCATACATCACAAAAGAGTTTGCAGTAATTAAATTTTCTTGGTCATCAAGAAAATTTATTACTTAACTTTCTCTTAGTACTTACTTATACCTATCGAGACATCTAACATACTTAATTGTCATTAAGTATTTATCTTTGATAGCAGAGTATTGACTTGGGAAGAAATCGACTAATTACTTGTTGCAAACTAGAACTAGTATGTCTTTGCAACTAACTAGTCCTTGGTCTTCCCAAATGTCAAACTGCGAGCTTTATAAAGTAAGCTAAATACTAAGAGAGTACATTCTCATATCTACTTGTAAACAACATTCCATTCTATCATGCAAATGCATGTATCTACATGCAAAAGCATATGCTCACATGCGTATGCATGCATGTTCTTTGCATGCCCAAAATAATACAACAATCATGCATGAGCTTGATGCATGATTTTTTCCTTGTACTAAGAATGTATATCATGCAATCCTGATGCATGTATATCCTTTCCTTTGTCCTAATGCACTATGATATAAAAACATACCCTTGAGGTGCAATAGAAAACTTACTCAATGGAAAGGAAATATGTATTTAAACTACCAAAATACATTCTTTGATGCACAAGGATCTTTTTGAAATCAAGTCTTTCCTTAATGCAAACTAATGCTTGGAATGAGAAATGGATTAATTCATTATTCTAATCTAGACTTAATCAATTGAAATCTTGGCTATTTCAATGTGCATCTAGGATTAAGTGTAGAATAATGAAAACAAGATAAATCAAGCATTAAGGCCAAGCAAAAACTGGAAAATACTTAGCTTTGATCATAGCTTCGTCCATCCCTTGATCCTTGCCAGGAGCTATTCACTAAATACTTTGGTCCAAATTCAAAGTTGATTTGACTTTGATCACCAAAGGCCTCCGGATCTTCACTCCACAGCTCCACTTCCTTCAGACTTTGCTCACAAACTTTAACTTTCTTTGGCTTGAACCACCACAGATATGTACTCGGGTTCGGTTGGGAAAATAAGCAAACTCCAAAGGTTAATCAAAATGAGATGATCTCGGCTCGAGATTAGCAGAGCAGAGATATGATCGAACTGTATAAGATATGCAGAGGAAGAAATCACGATAAACCTTTACTTCAGTGGATAAGGCTCTGTGGTCCCTTTGCAAAGTCGTGGGATCGATTCCCGGCACCCACCTGATGAAACTTGAACTTTTGAACAGCGTCTGCTTCAGCGCCAACTGACCATAATGAGATACGTTCTCTATGATGGTCGCGAGAACGTGTGGCCTTATGGATAGGTGGAATAGCTTCAGACCAGAGGTCGTGTGTTCGAGCACCCGCGGACCTACAGCACAGAGAATTACACTTTTGATCTCCTGATTGGGATCTTCTTCAGCGCGGGCTTCGCTCAATAATATCTGCTGCAGATATTCCTTCACGCGGACGATGTGCTCCTGTGGATAGAGCAGTGCGCTCCTAACACGGGGGCGGGAGTTCGAATCCCTCGCTGCAACTCAGAACTGATTTCTCATTTTAAGCTCCTTATGAAGTCTTCTTCAGCGCCAAAATAATATCGACTCATGCTGCCGCCGAGAGTTTGACGCGAACGAGGCTTGGAGATATGGTTAAGGAAGCATAGTCGCCACGGGGATGTGCAGGGTTCGAATCCCGGGACTTCTCCTATCAGCCGTGAGCCGTCTTCGATTTTGTAGAAGGATTTATGCACATGGATATACGAGAGAGCAAATTGATAAGCACGATGATGAAAGAGAGAGCTATGGAGAATGGCTCTGATACCAATGCAACAACCTAAGAATTACGACCACCACATGCTTGAGAGATGACCCTCCTCCCAACCAAATGCCTCTATATATAGCTCTCTCCAGGGGACTGCCTTCTTGGGCAGGTGGATACTAATCATCCAAGTGTCAGCCATGTAACTACATGTGCACCAAGTGTCCCAGTTAACTCGAGTTAACTCAAGTGGATGCTTCTAGAAGGCTCTAGATCTCTTTGGGCAAAATACTCTCCCCATGTCTCCTATGGGGATTGAACCCAAGACCTCCTCCTTCACATCCTTGAGACTTAACCACTAAGCTAAGTGGATCACTTGTTCACAAGAGCACAAGACCTCCTAGTAAGTCTAAACTCGAGATCTTTGGTCATACACATGGATGACCAAACGGTGTCCGATTTCAGATCTGTCTGAACCGGCTAGACCCTTGGATCATAGACTTACTTTATTACAATTGTAGCAGGTGGGCCATTCTGTTTTTCATGAAGCACAAGGATGAAGTGTTTAATTTCTTTAAGAAGTATATTGCTCTTGTTGAAAACCAAACAGGTAGGACTTTGAAAAGACTCAGATCAGATGGTGGAGGAGAATACTTCTCTTCTGAATTTGATGCCTTCTTGCATGAAAGAGGCATTAAAAGGGAAGTCACTACAAGGTATACACCCAAACTCAATGGTGTAGCAAAGAGGAGGAACAGAGCTATTGTCGAAGCTGGAAGGTTCATGCTCAATGAAAAGGGATTGCCAAACTACCTATGGGAAGAGGCTGTGTCTACAGCCACATATCTCATAAATAGACTTCCATCTAAGTCACTAGATGGAACCACTCCATATGAAGTGTGGAATGGAAGAAGACCTAGTCTAGAGCATTGTAAAATCTTTGGATGCTTAGCCTATGCTCACATTCCTTCTCAAGTAAGAGGGAAATTGGATCCCAAGGTAGAGAAGTGTGTATTCATTGGTTATGATCAAAACCAAAAAGGATATAGATTGTACAATCCAACCAATAAAGGATTTTTTGTGAGTAGAGATGTAATTTTTTATGAAAACAAATCCTGGTTTGATGATGACAGGAAAGTGAAGCTGCCTTATGACTTGGATGAAGATTTTCCATCACTTCAACCAAAGGCACCAAAGCAGATTGAAGAAAGTGATTCGGAGATTGACCTAGAAGACTTGGAAAGACTAAAGCTATGGAAGAAGAAAGGTAAATCAAAGATGCAGGATGCTACATATGGACCGGAGAGCTCACATCAACCACTTAGAAGGTCTTCAAGGGAGAAGAAGAAACCTGAGAGGTTTGGTTATGATACTTCTTTGGTCACCAAGCACTCAATCTACATTGCAAAGGATTCAACCAATGAAGAACCTACCACATTAGAAGAAGCACAAAGCAAGAAAGCTTGGAGAGATGCAATGGATGAAGAAATGGAAGCCCTGAAGGAAAACGACACGTGGGAGCTTGTACCTAACAAGCCATCTATGAAGGTAATTGGATCTCGATGGATATACAAAATCAAGAGGAATCCAGATGGAAGTATAAATAGACACAAAGCAAGGTTAGTTGCTAAAGGGTTTGCTCAAACCCATGGTATTGATTATGAGAAGACTTTCTCTCCTGTTGCAGAAATGCCTACAATTAGGGTTCTCATTAGTCTTGCTGCATCTAGAAATTGGAATATCTATCAACTTGATGTAAATAATGCTTTCTTGAATGGATGGATTTCTGACGAAGTGTATATGGCACAACCTCCTAGATATGAGGATGCACATCATCCTAACTATGTATGCAAACTAAAGAAAGCTTTGTATGGATTGAAGCAAGCTCCAAGAGCTTGGAATTTCAGATTGGTGACTTATTTGCAGGACCAAGGATTCAAAGCTAGCAAGGCAGATACCTCTTTGTTCATAAAGAGGAATGGATATGAAGTAATCTATTTATGTGTGTATGCTGATGATATTATTATCACATGCAATGATCTTGAAGGAATCAAATAGGTAAAGAGTCAAATGAAGGAGGAGTTCAAAATAAGTGACCTCGGACCACTGACTTATTTTCTTGGATTGGAGTTAATCTACACAGGTTCAGGTATATACATCACACAAAGGAAGTATGTGCATGACATGCTCGTCAAGTTCAAGATGGAAAATACCAAGTGTGTAGGTACACCTATGGAGCAAAATCATAAGCTTAGTGCTTATGAAGGAGAGCCAATTGAAGACATCACAAGCTATCAAATCTTGGTTGGAAGTTTGAACTATGCAACACTCACAAGGGTGGATATATGCTATAGTGTTAGCATATTGAGTCAGTTTATGCATAAGCCGAGAAGACCACATATGGAAGCGGCCAAGAGATTCCTCAAGTACCTAAAGGGGACCATGAATGAAGGTTTGTTTTATTCATTTACTTCAGATACTGAGCTAAAGGTCTACTCAAATGCAGATTGGGCCAGATCTAGAGATGATAGAAGAAGCACATCCGGGTATATATCATTTGCAGGTTCAAAAATCATTTCTTGGTCATTGAAGAAGCAAGCAACCATGGCATTATCTTCTACTGAAGCCGAATATAGAGGTTTGGCTAATGCAACTCAAGAAATCATGTGGTTAAAGTCTTTGTACACGGATCTTGGACTTCATTCTTCAACACCTCACATTTTTGGTGACAACACAAGCTCACTACATCTAGCAGCTAATCCGGTATACCATGCTAGAACCAAGCATATTGAAGTCCACTACCATCATGTAAGGGAGAAGCTAATGAGCAAGGATATTCAACTATCCTATGTCTCTACGGATATGCAATGTGCACACATGTTGACTAAAGCTCTTGATGGTACAAAGTTAAGTAGATTCAAGTTGATGATTGGCTTGCAGGAAATCAAGGATGATTGAAGACTTATTTGGAGGCCAAACATGTTAGGCTTGAGGGGGAGTTGTTGGTGAATTTTACCCAAGCCTACATGCTTGATATGCTTGATCTTTTCCTCATTTGTAAGTCACATGTGTAGTCATGTGAACACCTCTTGTAAAAGAGCTCATTTTTATCTCTTGTAATTAAAAAGGAAAAAGGAAAAAGACGGCTTACCTCATACATGATGTAAAAGCAAATTCGTGGGCCTAACTACCTAAAATCAAAACTTTTTGAGCTAATGGAATATCTCCTAACTTTTGGGGATCACTTTTAGGTGGAACCATTCGAATTCGAATTCAAAACTCCCTCCAAGAATAGCTATAAAAAGAGCAAGAAGGAAGAGGTGATTAGCAAGCCTTGTACGTGACCACTTCATGTCATTTTGTAGAGATTGAAGAGCTTACTCCATAGCTCTATCATTATACTCCCACTGTGAAAACATTCATTGCCAATGTGGTTGTAATCATATGTGAATCTATACATTTGTCATTATCTACTTCTCTGTTTTGTTCTCTGCCATACTCGCTCATAGTAGTAACTTCAGAAGATCATATCACAAGTTCTACTCAAACTTTTGCAGTGTTTTAACATGCATTGGATAGCTCTTACTGTCTACGTTCTGCATATAAGTTTTCAAGGCCATTGGATTTAGAGTTGTGGCGATATCTGCATTTTACTGCTCACTGGTCCATCTCTGCAGAGCCCCGAGAATGGTGGGCATGTTCCAGAAATTGATGAATCTTGTTCTTAGTGCTCAGTTCATCATTTGAAGTGTTTTAACTTGGATTGGGAAGCTTGCTAAGTCTATTTGCTATGCCCAAAAGTAATTTATCTAATTTCTACCAGGTTGAGAGCATTGTTCAATTTGTCCAGCAGGTGTATGTCCAAAGATAGCAAGTTTTGGGAGCTAGTCATTTTGCAACTAGTCTGTCTTGACTTAAACTTTTGGGATACATATTCCAAAGTACTTGATTGATATTTTGGTGGATTTAGGAAGCTCAAAGGGTCTACTAATCAACTCTGAAGTCTCAATTGGCTGGTGTGAAGCTGGTTGTAGCAGGAGCTACTCATCTTTGGATTGCATCCATCATCTCTCTTCACAATGTTGAGGATAACTTGGATGGTACCCATTACCAATTATGGGCATATATGATGTCTCATGTATTGATTGCAAAAGGACTCTTTAATATTGTGCAAGCTGTTGAAAAATATCCTACTACAACTGCAAATACAATTACTGAAGGTGATGTGGATGGTGTTGAAGATGATGATCTTTAGGTTCTTGTACGTGTTACAATTTCTATTGCACCTATTGTAGAGCAACTTCATTGGGATGGCAGAGATGCTAAGGCACATGCATTGATAGCCTTTTCTGTCAAACGTGCCATTATTCCTCACATTCCCTCCTATAAAACATCAAAGGATGCTTGGGATACACTAACCAACTTATACCAGGTAAGGAATGAGGCTCATGTTGCTTACCTCCGAAAAAATTTTGGGAGTGAGCACATGAATGAAGGAGATTCCATGGTTTTATAAAGATCAAAGATTTGAAAGATCAGTTGATTTTTGTTGATGAAGTCTTGCCAGACAATTCACTTGTGTAGAGTGTTCTGAATGGTCTTCCAAATTCATATATGAGTTTTGCTTCTACTCTTTGATCAATGATGAAAGCCAATCCAAATGCCTTAACAGTTGAGGAGTTAGTCTCTATTTTGTTGCAGGAACATTATTCTAACCATAACAGGTCCATTATGCATGTTGCAGATCAAGCTTTCCTAGCTAATCAGAAGGGAAAAGGTAAACGAAGCTCATCTACTAGTAAGAAAAAATCTACTAATTCTACATAATCAAAGAAGGATGACAAAGATAAGAAGAAAACAACAAAAAAAAAGAAATTGTTTTGTGAATACTATAAGGGAAATGATCATGACATAAAGAGTTGTCCAAAACTGCATGCAAAAGAGGCAAAGAAAAAAGAGGCTAGAATGGTTGTTGCAAAGGCCTCTACACCCAAATCAAAGTCTACAAATCTTATACAAAATGAAGAATGGGCATTTACTAATGTTTGCAATTATGAACCATCTTCTCATGAACGATGCATGTCTCCAATAGACTCACATGTTTGGTACTTTGATAGTGGGGCAACCAAACATAATATCTTGACGTGCAATTTCTTCACTTCACTTGAGCTTGCCCCTACAGGGAATATTGTCGGATGTGCTAACAAATCCTCTTATCTTGTCATAGGATTTGATAAGATCATTCTGACTACTATTGATGGTAGTTCTTTTACATTGTCGGATGCTTTATTTGTGTCAGGGATCAAGAAAAATGTGTTATCAATTTCACCACTAGCGAAGATCGTCTTGGTTGTGAAGTTTGTTGATGAAAAATGTATAGTTTATGATCTATCAAATGGTGACATCATTATTGCTTTTGGAATTTTTGGACATGGGTTGTATAAGCCCATAGATTATGCAAAATCTATGAATGATTTAGCATGTGCAGTTCAAGATTCTCAGGCTATGTCAGATGCAAAGCTTTGACATGCATGCTTGGGTCATTTGAATTTTGCTAGTTTGCTACACCTACAAAAATCTGAAATGGTGTCCTCTTTGCCCAATGGTAAACATGTCTATGACGGTTGTATTTTGGGGAAAATGCAACATTCCTCCTTCCCAAAAGATGGTTCAAATGAGCTACTCAGAAATTGCACCTTGTTCACACTAATGTTTATGGTCCTATGCAAACACCTTCTTTTGCGAACTACCTTTACTTTGCGACTTTCATTGATGATTTTTTCAGGAATGCATGGGTATATGCATTGAAAGAAAAGTCTGAAATGTTTATGTGCTTCAAATAGATTCTAGTTTTGGCTAAAAATCTATGAGGGTATAAAATGGGCACCCTCCATTTTGATCGGGGGGAGGGAACATATGTCTTCTAATTTTAATGCATTTTTGGCTGAACATGGGATAAAATGTTAGTGTACAATGTCGTATACACCTCAACAGACTAGAACTATGTTGATATATTTAGATAGTGATGTGTATAAACACACTAGGACCGTCGGGGCACTTTTTTCCTTCTTTAGGAGGTTTTCCTCCCTCGGCTTATAGATACGCCTATTGCCCTAATGGGCTACTTATCTTTGTACATTCTTTAGTAATACATTCAGTATTGTGTGTTGTGCTCCAAGCTTCTTCTTCTTCCTTGTGCTATTCGCGTGCTTCCGTAGACATCTAACTCCAACAATTGGTATCAGAGCAGGTCGTCGCTTCATCTAGGGCGCCATCGATACTCCTCCGTTTGCAGTCTCAGATTTGCATGAAATTTGGTGAGCATACTCAGGGTGTTTCAAAGATCAAAACAACTTTGTTGTGTGGTGCCAAAATCGCGATCTAAGCTCGTTTCAGCCTCCGAAAGCATTATCGCAATGCTTGTGCAGGCTATTTCATCTTTTTGTGCCAAAGGTATATACCAGTTTTTGTTCGCCAATATAAGCGTCTCAAAGTCTGCTAGAGGTATAGTGGAATTTGTCTGCACAGTTCTGTTCAACTTTTTGAGATACAGTCAATTTTTTGCATCAATGTATTTTAGTCACCGGCCATGGCTGAAAGCAGTGATGTATTCCATATGTTGGTTGTTGAGGATAAGTTGAATGGTACCAACTACCCGTTATGGGCTTATATGATGTGACATGTGTTGATTGCAAAAGGACTGTGGAACATTATGCAGGGTGTCGAAAAATGTCTGATCACACCTGCACCTGTTACAACTACAGGTACTGAAGCTGATGCAGACGGCGTCGAAGATGATGGTATTCTGCATATTCCTGTTTGTGCTATAGTTTCTGTTGCACATACTGCAGAGCAGATTTGTTGGGATGGCAGAGATTATCAAGCACATGCATTGATAGCTTTGTCTGTCAAACGTGCCATTATTCCTCATATTTGCTCTTGCAGAACAGCTAAGGATGCTTGGGATACACTTACCACATTGTACCAAGCTAGGAATGAGGCTCGTGTTGCTTACCTCCGAAAACAATTGGAGAGTGAGCACATGAATGAAAATGATTCTATGGACAGTTTCCTAACAAAGATCAAAGACTTGAAGGAACAATTGATTTCTGTTGACGAGGTTATACTGGATAGCTCACTTGTGTAGACCGTTCTGAATGGTCTTCCTGATTCATATCAGAGTTTTGCTTCTACTCTTCGGTTGATGATGAAAGGCAATCCAAATGCCTTGTCATTTGAGGAGTTAGTCTTTGTTCTGTTGCAGGAAGATTAGTCTAGGTAGAACAGGTCCATTATGCCTGTTGCAGATCAAGCTTTTTTGGCTAGTCAGAAGGGCAAAGGAAAATCGAGCTCTTCTACTAGTAAGCAAAAATATGTAAATGCTGCACATTCAAAGAAGCAAGAAAAAGATGAGAAAAAAATCAGAAAAGCAAAAATTGTTTTGTAAGTACTGTAAAGGGAATGATCATATCATAAAGAACTATCCGAAACTGGCTGCAAAAGAGGCAAAGAAGAAAGAGGCTGGAATGGTTGTTGCAGAAGCCTCTACACCAAAAATGGAGTGCTAATCTTGTGCAGGAAGAAGAATGGGCGTTTACTACTATTTGCAGTTTTGACCCATCTTCTCATGAGCAGTGCATGTTTGCAGTAGACCTAGATGTTTGGTACTTTGACAATACCTCGCAACACAATTTCTTCTCTTCACTCAAGCCTTCCCCTACAGGAAATATTGTTACATGCGCTAATAACTCCTCTTATCCTATTATGGGAGTTGGTAAGATCATTTTGACTACTGTTGATGGTATTTCTTTCACTTCGTCAGATGCTTTATATATGCCAAGGATCAAGAAGAACCTATTATCAGTTTTTGCATTAGCCAAGATTGGCTTGGTTATGAAATTTGTTGATGAGAGGCATACAATTCATGATCTGTCAAATGGTGATGTGATTATTGCTTCTGGCATTTTATATCGTGGGCTGTATAAGCTCATAGACTATGAAAGATCTGTGAATGATTCGGCATGTGCAGTACATGATTCTCACGCTATCTCAGATACAAAGCTTGGCATGCACGCTTTGGTCATCTGAATTTTGCTAGTTTGCTATGCCTGTAGAAATCTGAAATGGTGTCCTCTTTGCCCAAACTTGAGGCACTTGGAAAACATGTTTGTGAAAGCTATATTTTGGGCAAAATGTAGCGTTCCTCGTTTCCAAACGATGGTTCAATTCGGGCTACTAAAAAATTGCAGCTTGTACATAGTGATGTCTGTGGTCCTATGCAGACACCTTCTTTTGGAAATTATCTTTACTTTGTGACTTTCATTGATGATTTTTCCAGGCAGGCATGGGTATATCCATTGAAGGCAAAGTCTGAAGTGTTCATGTGCTTCAAACAGTTTTTGGTTTTGGCTAAAAATCTATCAGCATGTAAAATGGGCACCCTCCGTTCAGATCGACGGGGGGAATATACATCTTTTGATTTTAATGCATTTCTGGCTAAACATGGGATAAAACACCAATGTACAGTGCCATATACACCTCAACAGAATGGAGTTGCTGAACGAAAGAACACGTCACTCATGGAGATGGCGAAGTGTATGGTCAAGAGTTAGGCTGTACCACATAGTTTCTGGCTTGAGGCTGTCATGTGTGCAGCATATGTACTAAACAGGTGTCCCACTAAAGTGGTGCAGTCTATCACTCCATATGAGGCTTGGCATGATCGCAAGCCATCTATTGCTTATCTGTGTGTTTTTGGTTGTTTGGAATATGCATTAGTGTCTCAACAACATCACAGAAAATTGGATGATAACGCAGTAAAATGTATTTTTTGTTGGGTACAGTTCTGAAAGTAAAGGTTATCATCTATATCATCCACAGACTAAATGCATTCTAGTTAGCCGTGATGTTGTTTTTGTGGAAGATGCTATTCAACCATTACTTCCATGTACTAAGGAGACATCTGTTAGCTCCAAAGACATGTATGATACTTTGCTGCCTCTTTTTATAGGTGGATAGTCTAGTGTTGGTCCCAATGAGGCAACTTCTCAACCCTTGCAGGTTTCATGTGATGATGCAGATCGTTCCATTTCTGATGCAAATTTACATGATGCACTAGTTGATGAGAGAGCTGATATTGAGCAGGCAAAAACTATGCCAAAATGGCTAGTGCAAACTTTGCGCGACAACAAATTAGATGTACCTCTGTCATATCGTACTCATTCATGCATCAGATTGCCATGCTATGGCTGCATCTAGTCCTATGATGAGAATGAGCCTTTTTCGTTTGATGAAGCAAAAATTCAAAAAATTGGATGGCTGTTATGCAATCTGAATATGATGCTATAATGAAGAATGGTACTTGGTCTTTATGTGACTTGCCTCCAGGAAAGAGGGCCATTGGGACTAAGTGGGTATACAAGCTGAAGCATACATTAGGGGAAAAAATGAACCCTAAATGGGCCTTTTAGATTAAGGAGTGATTAGTGATGGACCAATCAGAAGAGGGTGGTGGCCACAGTCTATGCCCTATAAAGTACTAGCCTGAAGATAAATTTCTAAAAAGTTAAAAAACTCATCATAACACTTGAAAATGGACCCCCCATTACTTTTTAGGGTCAAAAGTACTCTTTTTGACCCCAAATTCAAAATCTGTGCATGTTTTGAGCTGAAAAAAATGAGTTTTTTTCAAAAACACTCAAAAAAGAGTTATTTCCCTCCTAAACCTCACATTTTCATACCCAAGTCCCAAAAAGTCATCTTTTCCTACTACTTTCACTCTGTAGCACACCATTGAAGCTCCTGTTTCTACACTCCAACCTACCTGCATCTCCTATCTCAAATTAGTGTTGTAGCTTGAAGACCTTTAGCTTCAATGGCAACATCTAAAGCTTCTAGGTGACCGAAAGATGAAATCCTCACATTAAGATGTCACAATATCAAAGCCACAGATGGACAGTGGCTATCACATGAGTACTCCAAAGGTGCATGGGTGTACATGCAACCCTCTAGAGTTGGGCCTCATCGAGTTAGAGATCTTGGAAACTTAGATCTTCATTGGAAGGGAAAGTTACTTGGCTTCAAAAAGCACAGAGAAAATGGGATGGTTGCTATTGTACAACATGTTTTTACAATGGAAACTATGAAACTTGAAAACTCTAGTAGTATGAGATATCATGTGAACTGTAAGTATTACTCTACAATATTTTATGTTTTCTTGTGTCGGATATATTTTTGAACTATTTAGATATGTTTTTGTTTGTTTCAGATATATTTCCTTCTACTTTGGTGGAAGAGCAACCACTTCATAGTCTTACAAGTACTTTCCAGGCATTGCATGTAGATGTTGGTGCACTAGTCTTTCCAAATATATCTCCTGCTCAACTTTGCCATGATAGAGTTTTCTTTTACACACATAGATATGTTGTATCCTCTACAACGAATGGTTTTGGAAGGTTAGAGAGAATTGAAGTACATTCTCTTCTTAGCTTGGAGTGGCCAAAACCTGATATATGGTCCGTATCATCTTTGAAGCAAAAGATGGTAATGGATATACATAACTCTTTGAAATTCACAAAAGTGTCTAGGTCTATAGGTTTGCACTGGTCTTTTCCCATTCATTGTTTTGTATATTTATTCCAAGGATTCTCATTCCAAGAGACTTCCACCATGTTCATGTGTAAAGATATCACATATGAGCAAGTTGAAAGTCTTCTTGGTGAAAATTGGGGTTTGATGGAAGGAATTGCAAAAGGTGATAAATATCTCTATAAAATAGGTGGAACAGGTATAGGATTTCGATATTTGAAACAACGTACTTCATTATACATCAGATTCTACTATGATCGTTGGATGTGCAAACTTGGCAAATGGATACCATTTCGAAGTTCAAAGGGATCTTTGCATTCATTTGAAATAAAGCTTAGATTGCCCAACAATGAAACAAAAACTATTTTAGTGAATAATCATTGGACCTTGGCTAATCTGAGAGAACACTTGATGATTATGGGGTTTAAAGGACTAACTCAATCCAAATTCAAAATTCAAGGACATAAGGTGAGAAATGTTTCATGTTTTTGTTAAAGTAATCTTTTCGTTATTGTTTACTTCAATTTCTTGCAAATTGATTACAGGTGGGCAGAAGAATGGAATACAAAATGAAAGTCCCTATAGATTGGAGCAAAGATGGAACAGAACTCTCATTGTCATAGTTCTTTTGCAACTTGATAATGTCACTTCTTGGGCCCTATTCATTGTATCTCATGGTTTTTGCACTTTCAAGAACCTTGTAAAAAGTAGGACAATTGATTCATGTTAGATATTGTATATACCTTCTTCTTTGCAATGGTAATTTCAAAACTTTTGGAATGTCAAAAAGTCTGTTCACTACCTTGAAATGTGGTTGCTCATGTTTTTTTATGTGCATTATTTTGTCATGAGAAACTCATTTTTTGAAATTTCACTTCTTTATTCTATACTTTTGAAAGTGGGCCCAATCAATTTAAAAACTTGAAACTGCTATAAAAATGGTTCTATGTTCTCATTTCTCACATTTGCACTCTGAAAGAGCTAGAAAGCACAGACTACAAGCCTTTAGAAATCTTGCGCGCAAGCAATGGCTGCTAGCACTTCCACTCCCATGAAATCTCCTTGAGATCTATTCATGGAGTTTTTGGATACTACAAAATACAATGGTCGTACGGATTTGTATGACCTAGTTTGTAGAGCCCCTAATCGTGAAGGGACAATAGCCATGAATTCCGATGTGATCGATGAGATCACAAATTTTATGGAATTCTATATATTAAGATATGCCATAGATATTCCAGCATATGAGTGTAAATGGGTCCCCTGTGACCTGCTTTTTTACATCCATAAAGGAGATGAGGCGTTTGCGAAGCGCTTAAAGCATTTCATGGCTATTGCTGAGGCTTCAGGGCACCTATTAGATGACATAGTGCCCTTAATTAAACAATTAAATAAGAAAAGGAAAATGGGAAGAAAATATCTTTCCTACATAGCAACAACCATCTTTTTTGTCAATGAGGAGCCCGAAGCTTCACCCATGGACCTACCCCATCTTGTTACTGGGGGTTTTGTAGATGACAAAAAGGAACCCTAGACAGAAGCTCTCAACTTATTAGAAGAGAGACAAAAAATTTCCAGAGAATTTCCTCAAGGAGTAGTAGACAAATTAAAGGAATCCAGTACACAGAAGAGTCCACCCTCCAACTTAGACCCCATGGAACCCACTCTACAAGAGGTAGAGATGGAAATGTTTTCAGTTGTACTTGTCGATGGAGAGGAATTTTTGTTCCTGCATGATATTGAGAAGGCATTCGGTCTACGCCTCGACGAACACCTTAGTATTTTCTGCTCAACCTCGGATGTTCCCATGGACAACACTTCTGACATTATCGAAAAGGCAACAATTCCACTTGGTGATTCAGTTGCGGACACCATTGCATTTGTATGTGAAGAGATTTTGAGCCATGCCAACCAAGATGCCACTGAAGAAGATCTGGCCACAACAAGGGAAAGAATTTTGGAGAAGAAGATTCCAACATCCCCTGTTGTGGAGCAAAGTGGCATGGCCCATTCATCAATTCCACTAGATGCAATGGGAAGAGGAGAGGATGAACACAGGCTTCAAGATGTAAGTCTCTACTGACATTTATGGTTGTCTCATATTCATACAAGATGTATCTATTTAATTTTATGATTGTCTATGTGCAGGAAACAATTGAAGTGGATAAATTTGCAGCAAGGAGTGGTGGTGACCGTGTTTCCCGGGGCCATGGCTCTTCCTTGGCACAATACATTGGAAAATTGCCAAAGGAAGATTTTGTAATAATCCACAAGGGCTTTTCCCCTCAAGGACACTTCATGACTTGGTGTATGAAGGCCTTGAGTAAAGTTTTGTGCCTATCTACAATAATGCAAGGGACCAATTGTATATTTCTAGTTAGGAAGTCCCTTGCCCTTACTACCCTAGGAGTTAACTTTAGAGGAAAACTATTAGGTCAAATAGGAATAGCTTTGGGACTTGGATTGACAGACCCTCAATTAATATCCCAATCAGTTTTGACTTACCAATTGCCTCTATCTTTTCAGAGAAGAAAGAATGTAGTGGAGAAGCTCAAGGCCAAGAGCCAATTGTAAAAACTTTATAATACCAATTTTTTGTTTTTCCAATTTCCATGTGCATTCAATCTATTATATATTTATGGTTTTGATAATCTCATATCTTTTGCACAGTTTAATCAGTCTTTTTCTATTATTTCTTGTAAGTTGTGTTGCCCAAAATGCATGCAATGTCCTAGGAATGCAAAAAAAAAGGCCTGCCACAGATATGCGGAGATGCGGCCGTACAAAAAGGCCGCATGCGGAGATGCGGAGATGGGCCCATCCCCGCGTTTTTGTGACAGGTCTTTTTTTTGCATTCCTAGGCCATCCTATGCACTAGGTTACCTGTATTGCAAGTCTATCTCCCTCAATTAGCACCAGAGAAACTTAAGACTCCTCTGGGTGCACATAAGCATGCAACAGTAAATAAGTACATGTATGTTCATAAACATTGCTTAGCTATTGGTCAGGGGGTTAGCATGCAGTGCACTCTAGCCAAGGCCAATCATATGCCCCAATGTGCATGGCATGTGTTTTTATGGCTTGGAAATGCCAAAAAAAGGCCTGCCACAGAAACGCGGGGATAGGCCCTGCAAAACTTTTGTAGGGCCCATCCCCGTGTTTCTGTGGCAGGCCTTTTTTTGGCATTTCTTAGCCATGAAATGCATTGAATAGCATTACCACTTACAACAAGTACATAAAAAATAACGATACAACTATGAAAAACACTTCAAAGAGGTACTATAAAAACACACCTACAAACATAGGAGAAATAAACTTCAAAACATGTACACTAAGATATAAACACTTGGGAGAGCAAATATGAGAAGACAAAGATTATATTCATCATTTGGGATTTACAAAATATTCATCATATGGGATATACAAAAGGTTGTCCAAACAAGGGAGTACAAATTATGGTTAAGGGTTATTCCCTCTAATTCTCCTAGCTAGCTGCAAATCTTTAGGTTGTATTGTCACTCTCTTTGCATGGATGGCACATAGGTTAGAGTCCTCCAACATTGATATAAGATACGCCTCTACAACTTCTTGGAGAGCTTCAATGGCTATCCCTTGGATACGAAGTCCAGCGCAATAGCGTTGGATCTCTTCCTTCACAACTCTTGCAAATGACCTTCGTGGAATAAGAAGCTCCACAGACTTTTGATAGTGTCGAATCTCCGCAAAGGCTCTGGTTTGCTTTCTGTGCCTTTGTGGTGCTCTTGCATTTGGGGGGATGTTGGGTTGTGGTCGTTGTGGTCTACGACATGGTTGATAGTTCTTCTTTCTTCTTGGAGGATGCCTAGATGGTCCTGCCCCATCATTTACTTCCTCTGCCCAACCTTGCTCTCTTTCTTCATCGGTTGGTCTTTGTCCTTGTCCTGGGGGGAGTGTCTTGCCTCCTTGTGTTACTCGATGGTTCATGGGGATATCATCATTGTTCCATGGTGGCTCATTTATACTTTCTTCATCTAAGGAGCTCGATAAATTTGATGTCTCAATCACAACTCATCTATGTCCGCGTTGTTTGGGCCTTGCCTTGATTGGTGTCCTGATTGGGGGCTCATCATCAGATGTGGAAGGGGAATAATTTATTTCTTGGGATACATCTCTCTCTGGTGAAGCTTCATCCCCCCGCGATGCAATGCTATCGGACTGTGTCCCTGCACCCGAGTTTCATCTTGAAGAGTGGCTTGTGGTTTGATGCTTCTTGTGGGGTGTCATCCATGTTGGGCGCTGAGTATTGCACATGGCTAGGGTAGACAACATGATCCTTCCTAGTAGTCTGCTTTGTGTGTGCCATTCTCTTAGGTTTTGAAGTGGTAAAATGAGGAAGGACACCTCTATTTATAGGCTTTCACTTAAGAATTGTCCTGTTCACATTTAAATGGATAAAAATTAGTTTTAAGACATTACAAGTATATTCACAAAAACAGTAGAATTTTATTTGAAGTGAAAGGGGTTATAAAAACCTTGAAAAGAATAATGCATTTTAAGAGTTTGGAAACTATTTCCAAGCAGAACCCTCGCGGACTCTTTGTGCACGCCATTGGGCATGATGTATGGGTCCTGACGATGACATCCACTTCTCTCTTGCAATATCATGTTGTAGCTTTCGTGTAATCTTTGCTATTCGTGACTCATATGCTCCTTCCATTACATATTTTCTAGCAAATGTCGCACGAAAAAACCAATTGAACATTTCTTCTAAATAGTTTGATTGGAGTAGACCACCCCCATGACGAGTGTTTTTAAAGTAAACACCTCTAGCCCTGTAATGTGACTTCTCCATTCCTTGTGTACTAAAAATGTCCAGTGACCCATATCAATTCATAAAATATGCTCCATGTGCAAAAAGAATATGCTATGATTTGGTCAATAAGATATACACATAGTGTTTAAGACCAAATAAAAAAATGTAAGCGAAACTTACTATGTAATGTGTAATGTTGCTTTCTCTCCAAGATAAGATGAATGACTGTGTAAAATCCTTCAAAGTCACTTGGAATAATTCTCGTTGTGAAGCATTAGTGGAAACCAAACATATCAAATGTAACAATTGATCGAACAATGACCAAACCTTCTTTCGCTTGTTAATGAGATCAACCTAATTATCATTGTCTGTTGTAATTGAACAGAGGTCCTTCCAAAGCTCCCATTTCCCATCATCTTGACTATTCACATCTCTTTTAAAGAAATGTCGTGCCTTCTTCCCAGTCATTGAAACTTGTTGTAAAAATCTCTTGAGACTCACCATACGTCTTAACAACTAAAGATACGTGGCCACCATGACAACCTATAGAATTCAAAAGATCTTCTATTTTTTGGATTGCTATTGTAGACCTCTCTAGTGGCTTCATTGCAAATGCATATTCAACATGGAGCTTCAAAAGCCTGTCAAAGATCCTCATGAATGCATGCAAAGTACAAAAGTGAACATTGACTAATGGAAATGGGATAATGGGGTTCCAATCATTGCTTATTTTATCACGAGTCGGTTCTTGTACCATTGGACACCTCAAAAGTGATATCTCCCATTCCGTGTGATTCGATGAGTCTGTTTCATCAATTTCTTCAGAGTCAACTCTCATTAATGCCCTTGCAGGTTTAGATTGTCTCTTAGATCCTTTGTAACCTTGTGTACAATATGTGCAAGGATAGAGAGAAGATGCTCCTTGTTTACAACCTAACATGCATTTTATACTCTTAAGGTCTCCACCCAAATGCCATTCTACCTCAAAATCATCTATATCATCTACAAAAAGCTTTTGCCCATGTATTTGAGAAGAGATTACTTCCGTAGTCCATGGAGTCCTACTAAAAATCCATGAAATAACATTATTTGTTTCTTTGGGAACTTCTATAGCACCTAACCACCAGATATCTCTCTCTAATTGCACACTGTAAGTCAAACGGTCCCTCCCTCCTAAAGCTTCATCACTCATTGCATGGTCCATAATTTCGTTCATTAGCGTCACACTCAACCTTTCTAGACGCCGACCCTTTATGATTTGACACTCATCAAGCTTCAGTATGAACTTTAACTGAACATTACATTCTGCACAAAAGAGAAAACATTATCTTAATATGACACTTGAATGCAATAAAACTTCAACACCAAATAAAATGTAGTAGGGGTACCTTTGATTGTTGAACTATAAAAGTGAACCATTGCTTGTTGAAGCTTCTGACGATCCACAAATATATTTTTGAATTTAGTGTAAGTAAATCCTTGTGTAGATAGGATTTTTGATTGCTTCTTGGGAATGTTTGGATGATAAACAGAGGCAGGCATAGTTTCTTCTATGAATAAATATTGTCCAATAGTACGAGTCACATCCTCATTTGAAGTTTTTTTATTGATAGACAATTTATATGGGCATGGAAATATACTTTGAGAAATACCTTGTGATTGTAAGGCTTGCCTGAGAAGGGTGTACATTGCAGTATACCCATTTCTACTAATGCTCGCTTCGTCACATATTGCCTGCCCATCTTGCACTGTGATAAGGTTTTTTAACTTCTTTGAAAACTCAACTTCAACAACAACTCTAATACACTTTCCTATGCATGAGTCTAAAGCAGAAGTGATTTCTTTGGTGTTTATACAGCTATTCATCAGCTTGAATTGGTCTATTGTCGTTGATGAAGCAGTTATGTCTTGAATAAACGACCTACACAATGACATATTCCATTACAAATCTTCATTAAAACCTATTAAAGTAAAACAAACACTCACCTTGTTGCATATATATGTCATTTGCGTGCTCCACCACCTTTTGAAAGAGCTTCAAAGGATGCCAATGCTCTTTTCCTATGTCTCATACCAAGTGGAGTCTCTTTCAGCTGCTAGAGATTGGCAGCTAACTTTGAAATTGTGCTTTGTTTTGCTTCAATATCCTGTTCCAAATCTGCAAGTTGATTTTGTAAAGATATGATTGTGCTTTCTAAAGTGACCACCCTCATATGATGGATGTGATATTGTTGGAACCAATACTTAGCAGTAGCAAGTGAATGTGTAGATAATCGCTTGCAGTAACCTAATAGTCCAACTTCACCCGCACCAATGAATTGAAGTAAAGTTGAGAGGTTATGGAATGTTGGATGGTAAGAAGATATTGGATCAAGAGGATATAGTGAACCATGAGCCCAAAGATCAATACTTTTTTCTCCAACTGCACGACGTTCATTTTGAGAATTGGCATCATTGTTGCATCGTGTATTTGGAGCAAACTCTCTAGGCACATGAACATGGATACTTGTTGATGCAGGAGCATGAAGACGTTCTACTGTGAAGTTTGTGATCCATGTCAACAGCATCTTTGCTAATGACCAACAATATCAAAAATAAAGATGAAAAACCGGTTGGAAGGGAGTCTAAAGCATATGTTTTGCTCAAAAAATGTGTTTTCTTGTATGTGTATGGGTTAAAGTGTATTCTTCCACCGAGTATGGCTGAAAATGATGAAAGTTGAAAAAAGTCATTTTTTGGGGGAAGCATAGTCACGGATTTGATGATGTGGCACTTACTTTTGGAAGGAGTTTGAAAATTATACTTTTTCTAAAAGAAACTTCAGAAAATGGGCCCAAAAAAGTGACTTTTGACATATATATTAAAAAATAGGCTCTTTTGAGTTAATATACACTGAAAATGAAACTTAAAAAAAAAAATCATTTTTTTATTCGAATACATGTACGAGTTTGATGATGTGGAAAGTAGATTCTCCTTCTCTCTCTCTAGAATAAGAAAGAGAGAGGCCTACTGAAGCCTAAAAAAAAGCCTACTCTAGCCTACTAAAAAGTGCCCTATTAAATGCACTTTGTCCCCTTAAACAAGAACAAAATTAAGCTTAATCCCTAAAAATTAGGGATCCTTACAAGGCCCATGCAAGGTTCATTTTTTCCCCTAATGAAACTGGATGGTATTGTGGACAAGTATAAGGCTGGGCTTATTGCGAAGGGTTATGCATAGGAAAGAGGCATTGATTTTGATGAGACCTTTGAATCTACATGATGTATGACTACTGTTCGGAGCATTTGTGCACTTGCAGCTCATCATGGTTGGAATGTACATCAGTCGGACATTAAAACAACATTTCTGAATGGTGACTTGCATGAATAATTGTATGTTTTTCAGCCCCGTGGCTTTGTGCAGAAAGGGCATGAAAACCAGGTGTGCAGGTTAAAGAAGTCATTATATGTTTTAAAGCAAGCACCACGTGCTTGGTATGAGAAGATACATGCCTATCTAATTGCACATGGTTTTGAGAACAGTCCAACTGAAAGAACCTTATATGTTAAGCGTGCTAATGATGTGCTTCTGATCATTGTTGTCTATGTTGACGACTTGCTGCTCACTGGTCCTATTGAGAAGCATATTGCTGGTTTTAAGGCTGATTTGCATGCCTCATTTGAGATGTCTGATTTGGGGCATTTGCATCACTATTTGGGCATTCAATTTATGCAAGTTCATGGTGGAATGGCTTTGTGCCAAACGAAATATATTGACACATTATTGCAGTGTTTTGGCCTTGAAGACTGTAAGCCTATCGACACTCCTATGGAGATAGGTTTACGATTGAGTCTTCATTATGCTGGAGATGCACTTGATGTTGTTCTCTATCAGCAAGTTGTTGGATGCTTGATTTACTTATGCATTACTCAGCCAGATATTCAGTTTGTTGTCTCATAGATGAGCAGGTTTATGCATTGCCCAGGAGTCAAGCATTGGCAGGTGGTTAAGCACATCTTTCGCTACTTGAGTGGTACTCGGCTACTTAGGTTGTTTTATCCCAAGGGGGGATCACTAGTGCCAGATTTGCATGCTGCTATGATGCTCGTGTGTCCACTAGTAGCTTTTGTTTCATGCTTGGTAGCTCATGTATATCTTGGTTGAGCAAGAATCAGGCTACTGTGGCCACTTCCAGATGTGAGGATGAGTATAGGGCAGCTTTCACAGTGACTGTTGAGTGTGTGTGGCTCAGACGCCTTATGGCTGATTTGGGTGTTGGTTAGACTTCTGCCACCACCATCTTCACTAACAGTCAGAGCACATTGGCAGTTGCGAGGAACCCTATGTTGCATGCTCGCACTAAGCACATTGAGGTGAATTATCACTATCTCAGGGAGAGGTTCTCTGTGGGGAGATCAGATTGGCATATGTGCCCACCTAGGAGAACACTGCAGACCTTTTCACGAAGGCTCTGCCTAGGGAGAAATTTGAAGCTTTCCGCAAAGCTTTGGGCTTAATTCCTTTTGTGGAGTGATTTCCACATAGCTTGGCACTTCTTTATACATGAGTGCCAGGTCCTTGTTCACTACATCACTCCCAGGGGGGATTTGTTGATATATTTAGGTAGTGATGTGTGTGAACACACTAAGACTGCTAGGGCACTTTTTTCCCTCTTTAGGAGGTTTTTTTCCCCCGGCTTGTATATACGCCTATTGCCGTAATGGGGTACTTATCTTTGTACATTCTCTAGTAATACATTTAGTATTGTGTGTTGTGCTCCAAGCTTCTTCTTCTTCCTTGTGCTATTCGTGTGCTTTCGTAGACGTCTAAGTCCAACGAGTTACTGAAAGGAAAACAAGTCACTCATGGAGATGGCGAGGTGTATGATGAAGAGTTAGGCTTTACTACATAGTTTCTGGCTTGAGGCTATTATGTGTGCAACATATGTACTTAATAGGTGTCCCACTAAAGCATTGCAGTCTATCACTCCATATGAGGCTTGGCATATGGTTGCAAGCCATTTGTTCCTCATCTGCATGTCTTTGGTTGTCTGGCATATGCGTTAGTGCTTGAACAATGACACATGAAATTGGATGATAAAGCAGTGAAATGTATTTTTGTTGGGTGCAATTGTGAAAGCAAAGGAAATCATCTATGGTCATCCATAGACTACACATAGTTTGTTTAGCTCTGATGTTGTTTTTGTGGAAGATAAAATTAAACCATTACTTTCATGTACGAAGGAGACATCATTTAGCACCGAAAATATGTATGAAACTTTGCTACCTCTTTTTATGGGTGGATAGTCTAGTGCTTATCCAAATGAGGAAATTTATCAACCTTTATAGGTTTCATGTGATGATGCAAATCATTCCATTTCTGATGCAAATTTACATGATGCATTTGTTGATAAGGTGACTGATATAGAGAAAGAAAAAACTATGCCAAAATGGTTGGTGCATGCTTTGTGAGATAGCAAATTAGATGCAGATCTGTCATATGGTACTTGTTCAGGCTCTAATAGTGCTTCTTTTGCATTAGATTGCTATGCTATGGCTGCATCTACTCTTTGTGATGAGAATGAACCTATTTTCTTTGATGACGAACAAAATTCAAACGATTGGATGGCTGCTATGCAATCAGAATATGATGTTATTATGAAGAATGGTACCTGGTCTTTATATGACTTGCCTCCTAGCAAGAAGGCCATTGGCACTAAGTGGGTATACAAGCTTAAGTGTAAGCCTGATGGAATAGTTGAAACATATAAGGCTAGGCTTGTTGCAAAAGGTTGTGCTCAAGAAAGAGGCATTGATTTTGATGAGACCTTTGCTCGTACGTGCCAAATGATTACTTTTCGTAGCATCTATGCACTTGTAGCTCATCATAGTTTGGATGCACATTAGTTGGACATTAAAATTGCATTTTTGAATGGTGACTTGCATGAAGAAGTGTATGTTTTTCAGCCTCCTGGTTTTGTACAGAAAGGGCATTAAAAAGAAGTTTGTAGGTTTAAATAGGCATTATATGGTTTGAAGCAAGCACCACATGGTTGGAATGAAAAGATACATGCCTACTTGATTGCACATGGTTTTGAGAACAGTCCAACTGAGACAACCTTATATGTTAAGCGTGCAAATGATGTGATTATGATCATTGTTTTCTATGTTGATGAAATGCTACTCACTAGTCCTAATGAGAAACATATTGCTGATTTTAAGATTGATTTGCATGCCTCATTTGAGAGGTCAAATTTGGGGCATTTGCATCATTATTTGGGCATTCAGTTTATCCAAGCTGATGGTGGAATAGCTTTGTGTCAAACAAAATATATTGACACATTATTGCAGAATTTTGGCCTTGAAGAATGAAAACCTATTAGCGCTCCTATGGAAACACGTTTGCGATTGAGTCTTCATGATGTTGGAGATGCATTTGATGTTGTTCTCTATCAATAGGCTATTGGATGCTTGATTTACTTATGCATAACTCAGCTTGATATTTAGTTTGTTGTCTCATAGATTTGCTGGTTTATGCATTGCCCACGTGTCAAGCATTGGCATGCGGTTGAGCGCATCTTTCACCACGAGTGGTACCTCGCTACTTGGATTGTTTTATCCCAAGGGGGGATCACTACCGCTAGATGTACATTTTTTTTCTGACTCTAACTAGGCTGGTTGCTATGATACTCATCTGTCCACTAGTGGTTTCTGCTTCATGCTTGGTAGCTCATGCATATCTTGGTTGAGCAAGAAGCAACCTATTGTGGCCAGTTCTAGTTGTGAAGTTGAGTATAGGGGAGCTTTGTCGCTCGATTATTGTGTTTGTGGCTGAGATGCCTTATGGCTGATTTGGGTGTTGGTCAGTCTTCGACCACCACCATCTTTACTGATAGTCAGAGCACATTGGTAGTTGCAAGGAACCCTATGTTCTATGCTCGCACTAAGAAAATTGAGGTGCACTATCATGATGTCAGGGAGAGGTTCTCTACTCGAGAGATCAGTTGGGCATATGTGCCCACACAGGAGAACATTCCAGGCCTTTTCACAAAGGCTCTGCCTAGGGATAAGTTTGAAGCTTTTTGCAAAGCTTTTGGCTTACTTCCTTTTGTGGATTGATTCCACATAGCTCGACACCTCCTTATACATGAGTGCCAGCTCTTTGTTCATCACATCACTCCCAAGGGGGATTTGTTGATATATTTCGGTGGTGATGTATGTGAACATACTAGAACCACGAGGGCACTTTTTTCCCTCTTTAGGAGGTTTGTTTCTCATAGCTTGTATATATGCCTATAACCCTAACGATTCATGTATCTCTGTACATTCTCTTGGTAATACATTCAGTGGTGTTGTGCTCCAAGCTTCTTCTTCTTCCTTGTGTTGTTTGCATGCTTCCACAGACCTCAAAATCCAAAAATCACAAGGTTTCCAAGCTTAGGAAGTGACATGAAATCACATGCCTTCTAAAAAGAAGACACTCTAAGCTCTCATATACAGATGAAGTGGCTAGGAGAAGCTCTGAATCAAGCATAAGGTACTCAACCTTAGAGAATTAGCCCTAAGGTACAAGACCCATCTAAAAGGGGGTAAATATATCATAAATTCCAAGGGTATCACACCTTCAAACCCAAGGTTTCTACCCCTTAGACCCATGTGGTTATAAAACAAAATCTCTCAAACTTGTGTATATCATCCAGACACTTAGTTTGTGGTAAAAGAATAGATACTTGAGTTATCCACTTACACTTGCCATAGACGTTAGATTAAGGATGGTATAGTGAACTTCTTCACCAAGTTTTAAGGGAAAACATTATTTTGAAGTGCAATACTAAAAGACAAAGATCTTGCTTGATGCCTGATCAATAGAATACATCATTCTTACTCTCTTAGCAATTTAATCTACATTATTCCAAGTACTAAGCGCAATCCTATATTCTTTTGATGATGACATGAATATCAAGAGCTTGAATATATATCCACAATATTTGGTCTTAAACATTATAGGCAATGATATGAGTTTGATAACTTGGAAACAATGATTCACAAAATTATATGTAAGAAATGATGCACAACTTATATGTAAGTAATGATGCACAACATTATATATAAGTGATGATGCACAACATTATATGTAAGTAATGATGCACAACATTATATGTAGGTAATTGCAATAAGCATCAAGTAAATATGGCTCATTTCAAAATCAAATCATTATATGCGCCAACCGATCCATTCTAAGAAATATGAATCTTGATACATCATACATTGGCTCTCCTTATTTACTTTGTGCATGAATAAAAGATTACACATTGACAAAAAATCATGTATGGTTTGTATTCTCTTCAATACTTCTTATTTTTTAGATCATGTAACTTGTTATCAAGAAATAAACTTGAAATAAATGTAGACTTAAATCATGGTATGCAAAGTTGTATTAAGCATTCGAGGTTTGAATTTGTTTATATTTGTTCATTGATGGTCTAAGAAAAAATAAATTTAACCTATGAGTACATATACCCCAAGAAATGAGGTTCTATTATCTTTCTTGCAAGTTATCCTTACTTTTTTTTTTCTATTATTAGGATATTAAACGTATGGGAGATATTTCTTTGTTCATTTTGAGCCAATGTGACATGTAATTTTTTGAATCACTCCACATTCAATATGACATGCTTACTTTGGATATACTCTTAGCTTTCTTTTGTAGTAGTGTTTTTGCCATAAAATGGTATGTTCTTATGGTAATCTCAATGGCCATGATAACTATGCTCTATTCCAAGGTGGAACAGTACGTCAGGTTCGGTACGTACGATTCGCATACGGTTCGAGATCCGAACTGAATCTTGAGGTTTGGTACGTTCGGTACGTTGTTCCATAATTTCACAATTCATAAATGGAAAAAATATATAAATATTTTATGTTGCATATCCAAGAATCAAGTTATTCAATCACTAATATCAACATTAAACAATGAATTATGACAAAAAAGAGTCGAGCCATGCTCAAATAGAGGGAAAAAATATGAAAATGTTGCATAAATTTAAAAATACATTGAACACATACGGTATGGTTTGGTACGTATCGTACATATCGTACGTACAATATGTACGAAAAACTGTACGGGTCGAGTTTTGATCCTACCTTGCTCTAGTCTTTACAATAATATGTATTGTATAGATTGCTCCCTGTAGCTCAGTGATGAGTAGCACCTCCTTTAATGTCAATCCGGGAAGACGTGAGGATGGTATGAAGACCTCGAACAAGTGATGGCACAAATGTGTGAGTGAGAAGCACACTAACATGCACACACGTACACACACACGCGCACAGAAGGTAAGACAAAGAGAGAAGCAATGGAGTTCTTTAAATTACTTCAAAAGTGCTCATACAAGTTCAAATCTATTACAAGCTAACCTCAAAAATGAGCTCTCTAGCTCTTTTTATAGTTTTTTGACTAGTTTTGGCCCTGTTCAGACCTAGTGTCCGACCTAGTTAAAAATTAGGTTCTAAGGCCTATTTGAGGGCTCAAATGGAGTCTAAAAAAAATGAAAATTGATAGGTAGATACTTCTAATGCTCGTCAAGCTCAAGGACTCCTTGGCTTACACAAAATGGAGCTAAAAAAAAGTGAAATGGTATTTACAATGATGTAGAGTGACTAAAATCACTATTTAGGAAGTATTACTTCATGGAGAAATTTGGACAACCTACTTGCCAGATCTTCGTTGACTACTTTGTCTGCTTGTGCTTTCTCTTTGTTTTGAATCCCTTCTTTGACTTCCTTGTCTTGTGAGTCCTTGGGTACCTTGACTGCTGCCAACACCCCTCCCCCCTCTCTCGCATCTGTCGTCTCTGATAGACCCTTGTTGAGTGGATCGTTGGATATAGTAATTCAGGACATCAATCGCCAAGTGATGTTCTGATAATCTCAGTCCTTTTGCCAAATCGGTGAGTAGGGCATCCCAGTCTACTGGCCCAGGAACTTCCGGATGTGGCATACATAGCTTTTTTGAATGTAGAGCATGTTCCACAGTAAATAACTGTAATAAATGAGATGGTCTGGGAATGAATATCTCTGAATGATATTCCCAGAACCCAGTGATAAACATTTCCTCAAACGTTTGCTTGAAGGAGGCTGGTAGATACTTGATACAAGCATGCCATGCATAGACGACATTGATAGATGGTCTTGTGCTCATATCATAAACAAGGTCTTGATTTCCTTCATTAAATCCGAGAGCCAAAAGATGAGGTTCCTTGACATTCTTAAAGGTCTTGAATGTAACCAGCATTAGCTCAAAGTTTTTGAGGCACATCTGTGCCATGATATCTGGTATATTCTTGAATTTGACTGCCCAGTGTCGGATGGTTGAAATCATGTAGTTGACCGTGGGTTGGCCGTGAGGGGGTGCTAAGTACACATAGTTTAGCCACTTTTCACATCCTTTAAAAGTCAAAACTGTTTTGGTGTACTTTGGCAAAGACCTTCTTCGAAAGACAGGGCAGTACCATGGGTTATACTTGATGTATAATGGCATGTTATTCCAAATGCGTACCATCTCAGGGTATGTTTCAAGCAGACGGATCCTCCAGGTAGGTTGAAATATATTCCCATGCGTGGTACTTGCAGGGATGTCTTCTGGTGCAAACTTTGTCATCGAGGTTGGTTCTTTTGTTGTGCGCTGTTTGATTTCAGCATTATAATCTGCCATTAAGACACAGAATGGGACATACAAATCATCGGACGTGCCAATCCACCTATGATGGGAGAGGTTTCTGAAGTATTCGGATTTGATGATGATTTCTTCCAATCGGGACATCAACTGTATTTGTACTTCCACCCTCTCATCATGGGTTGTAGCCACTTTCTCTAACCTCTGCATCCATTCAGGAGCTTCGATCTCAATTGTGTCCATTCCTTCTTCTGTTTGCTTACCCCTTGGTGCAGGCATCGGTACATATGGGTCTTCAAAGATCTCCTCAACTTCAATTGGAACTAAGTCTTCAGGTTCTGGTTCCCCTAGGGGAGAGGATTGACGCTCATATTGAAGAACTTTATTTTGTAGTTCTGCCAGTTGTGCTCTAAGTTCTGTGACTTCTTCAGATGTTTTTGCGGTGGCTGTAACTTCTTTTGGTGAATCTTGCGGAGCTGCCAGTTGCTTTAGTAGGTCATCCCGCTCTCTTTCTAAGGTGACGTGTGCTTCCAAGAGATCGGCATGTGTTTCCAATATGATTTGCATATTTACCGATGGGATGGCCTTGAAATTCTCTGGGTTGATTTCTTGCCGTGAACCCTCCATTGCTGCTTCCAGGTTCTCCTCGTTCTGGTTCAATAGTCGTTTATTTTCTTTGAGTGCTGTAGACATATGCTTTCGTAGTAAGGCAAGGCTATGTTGAAGCTTGAGATTGTCCGTTATCTGAGTGTGTAACAGATCATCAAGTTGTTGTTTTTCTTCAGCATCTATCTGGGGAGGATTGGCGATTAATTGATCATGTTGTGCTTGCAATGTACTATACTGCTGTTGTAACTGCCTCTTCTCCTTCTCTAAACTAATGAATCTCTCCTGTAGCGTTTCATGATTTCTGAACAAGCTCGTATGCTAGGCATCAAGATGCTGGTAATGCTGCGTAGTTGAGACATACACTGATACCTATTATTAAATACATTATTAACAAGAGTGGATGCGGGAAAGGTGTTGAATGCAGAGGGGTAGGGAAAACGGAACGGGAGTGTGTATGCTGTGCTTGAAAAGGGTGAAGTGGGTGGTGGGGGAGTGGGAGATTGTGGAAATATCGGGGAAGGGAGAGGTGCGGAAGTAGGTGATATGTCCATGACATCATATGTGGATGCAGTCATGGGAGTGATTGTGAACATCGAAATTGTCGGTGTAGTGATGGTTTTGAAGGTGTAAAGTGGTGTGTATAGTTGTGAATATGGACCACCAGAAAGTGTGATAGGGGGAATGGGGTTTTCGGTGGCTACGGTTAGAATGACAGTGTCAGTGGTAGTGTTTACAATAGGGGTGGTGATAGGTTGTGCGGATTGTGAGGTTTGACTCACACTCTGTGCTTCAGTATGGGAAGTGGACTCTGAGGCGGTGACGATGGTGGTGACGGTGGTAGTGGGAGGTGAAGGTGGTGGAGTTGGAGGTAGGGGTGGTAAAGGGGGTGACGGGGGTGCACTTGAGGTATGGGCTTCCTCAGTGTCATGAATGGTTTGAGCCATGCCCATGGTCGTGGATGTGGTGCCCTATGGTTCTGATACCAATACATTCATTTGTTTCCCTGATCGAGGGGGGCGTCTGCCGTATCTTCTCTCTGATCTTCGTGAGTGCACAAGAGCGGTATGCACCGTCTCAGGTACCCCTAGTGCGTCAGCGATCGTGTCAAGGGTTGCTCTGTATTGCTCATCCACCCCTTCCTCTTCAAGGATTTGGTTCATGAGGGCTTTTCCTACTGTTAGGGACAATTTGTGTTGTTCTTGAACTCGGTTGATGGTATCATACAGATTTTTCAGTTGCTTCGTATAAGCAGGGGCACCTTCAAGTTCCTGGACCACTTCTTGCTCATATTCATGCTCTTCTTCATATGATAGTCCTTCTTGTTCATCCTCTGTCTTCTACAGTCTCCTCTTCATCTTCCTCTACTTCTACGACTTCCGGTTGACTTGGATGGAGTTGGTCTGTAGCATTTTGTTGCCCGCTCGCTTGCTCTACCTCAACTTCCAAATTCACAGCATTAATTATTCTTGCTACCTCCTCATCCGTTAGATCCTCTAGCGTGAAGCCGTTAGGGAACTCCAAGTTAGTGGGTATCGGTGGAAACACTAGATTCAGTCCTTCCGTGCTATGCCTTGGTAATTTGATAGTGAAAGGTTGCACTCGCCTCGGAAGTCATGGAGTTGTCTCCGGTGTCAGTGTAGCATCGCGGGCCTGTGCACAGGGCATCTGAACTACTCCCCTCATTTTCTTGGATGGAGGTCCTGCAGCTGATAATCTTTGCTGAAACTCTTGCACCCTGGTCCAAACAAGTGCTCTTTGAATTGGCACATCATATGCCAGGCATCGGTAGACAATCCTTGTGAGAGCACATCATCCATAAAGTATTGACTTTTGCTTCTTATACCACCGTTGATGCACCAAGTGTATTTGGTCAATAATCCAATGAGGCATGTTGATTGTCAAATTGAAGGTGTCTGCCAAGTATAGACTAAACCATATCTTCTTGGGTGGCATCGTGAATCTCTCTTGAGCAGGGAATGCAAAATGTTGCATGCACATTCGAAGGTGAATAGCAATAGTTGGTGTCATTGCCACCATGTCTTTCAGTTTAGTCAGGTTCCTGTTCTTCATGTTGTCTCGGACCATGGTCTCTTTCTCTATGGGGATATGCATACCCTTCATATCGAGAGCTTCCCTTACTAAATTGTTCGTCAATTTGAAACGCTTCAAACCTACAAATAGTATAGCCTTGATCACCCGATCTGGTCCAAAATGTCCTCCTGCTACACCTTGGCGAGCAGCTTCAAGGATCTTAAGGTATTCACTCTCATGAACACACAATCTTAGGTAACCATCTTTACCACGCTTGTATAAATTATCGCCAATGAGTGAGTAGTCCAAGGCTTCTTGTTCTAAGCTTCTTTGCCTTGTCAGGGTCATATCTTGAGGGAATGTTTTCGTCCTCAAGAAGGCTACTAGTGGTTCACTCCAATCTGGCACTAGAGACACTTGATAAAGAGTAGCGTGCTCCACAGGTGGTCTAACACAACAGACTGGGCATTCCTTACACATCTTATGGACCTCTGCTTCCATAGTCGGCCAATGCACTCCGAGTCTCCTTAGTGTCTGTAGGGTTCGTTGCCTTGAGTAATGTTGCTCTAATGCACCTACATGTGCTAATTGCAACCATTTTACGTACTCCTCCTCTTCCACACAACAAGCTAGGATCCCTTGATTTGTATGCTTGTACATACTTCCTGCCATGATTTGGTATTTTTGGGCTTTTACTATCTCTCTATCTTGAGTGTGTACTACTAGATGTTTAGGCCCATATGTCAATACTGGCACTAGTGTCTTAGCCCACTGAGGTGCAACTTCCAAATTAAATATGTAAGCATCAGGAAGGTCATCTGATACTCCTTGTGGGGCCTCTCCAGATGTGAGCCTAGAGAGATGGTCTACTCTCAAGTGAGTCTTCCCTTTCCTCACCACAACCTCAAAGTCGTATTCCATCAGTAAGAGAAACCATCTTACTAATCTACCTGTATTGCATGGCTTGTTTACCAAGTACAACAGTGCTTGATGATCAATAAAAAATTTAAACTTATTTGCAAGCGAATAGTGTCTAAACTTTTTAACTGCATACACCATGCCTAATCCTTCTCGTTCAATGGTGGTATAATTTCGTTCAGCTGCATTCAATTGTCTACTAGCATAGGCAATTGGAAGATCCATATTACCTTCACCAATAGGTTGTGTGAGTACACATCCAATAGCATAATTGGATGCATCTACATGAACATGAAAAGGCTCATTCCAATCTGGAGTCGTCAAGATGGTGCTGAACACAATCATTGTTTAAGCTCATTGAAAGAGTTTTCACATTCATCAGTCCACTCGAAATTGGTTAAAAGTCCATACAGAGGCTTTGCTATGATGGCATACATGTGTATAAATCGTCGGTAATAACCACAATGCCCCATGAAAGCTTGTACTTCCTTTACATTCTTTGGCCTAGGTAACTCTGCAATGGCCCTCACTTTCTCCTCGTCCATGGATATGCCATTCTTTGACACTATGTGTCCTAGAATCTTGCCTTGTCTAACCACGAAAACACACTTTTTTGGGTTCAGGCAGACTTGATATTCTCTACATTTGTCAAAGGTTTGCCTAAGTTCAGGTATATGTGTCTGTCTACTGTTGGAATGAGCACAAAGATCGTCAACATAGACTTCTAAATTCTTCCTCAAGAACTCTTTAAATACATGGCACATCAATCTTTGGAAGGTTGCAGGAGCATTGGTAAGCCCAAATGGCATTACCCAAAAAGCAAATATGCCCCACTCAGTGGCAAATGCTGTCTTATGCTGATCTTCTGGAGCTATGGCTACCTGATTGTAACCAGCAAATCCATCAAGGAAGTTGTATACTTCCTTGCCTGCTACTCTTTCTAAGAGATGTTCCGTGATAGAAAGCGTATAGTTATCTCGAATAGTGGCTGCATTAACCTTCTTCAAGTTAATGCACACACGTAGCTTTCCATTCTTCTTGGGCACCACTACAATGGGAGATACCCATTCAGTGTGCTCAATTTCATAGATAAATCCAGCTTCAACCAAGCGGTCTATCTCTTCTTTGATCTTGGCAGCATAGTTGTCATTGTATGTGTATGGCTTTTGTTTAGAGGGTTTGGCATCTGAGGTCATGGGAATCGTGTGTGAGCATATGTCAGGGTCTACACCTTTCAAGTCTTTGTAACTCCAAGCGAATGCATCTCTGTACTCTCTTAGCAAAGCTATCAGCTCTTGCTCTTCTTCTTCCATCAGGTGATGCCCTATGTAGGTGCATCTTTCTTCTCCTTCTTCTATGTCTACAAAAATTTTCCTGGTGGTTTCCTTGTTATCATAGGCCTCTCTTGCTTGTGCCTCACGTTTATGCATTCTTACCATGACTCTCCTATCGTCTATCTCATACTTTTTGAAATTCTCGGGGACCTCAAACAAAGATTCCTCCTCTTCTCGTGTGACTTCTTTCTTCTTCCTTTTCTTGCCTTCACTCTTGGCAGTCACTTGTGTGGTTAACCTCACATCGTTTGTAAGCTCTTCGTGTCTCTGGGGTTGAAATTCTACTTCATAGAAATATTCTTCATCTGATGCAAAAGGTGGGTCCATAATGATTGACTCTAGATCGGAGTCACTCGCATCTTCAAATGCATCAGGGCTAGGTTCACACTCTTCTAAAACTGAATCTCCCATGATTGGATCTATGGAGAAGACTGAAATGTCATAGCCATCCTCATCACAGTGGGGTGTCCATTGTTCTTCATTGATGGCTACATCCATTGTTGCTGAAATTTCTGCCCAACCGTGAGGTTCAAATTCTTCATCAGGGAATACTACAAGTGCATAGGCTGGGTCTTGAATGGATCTACGTGTATCTTTCGCACCTACCTCTCTGGCTTTTTCTCTCTTCTCCTCTTCTACTGCCACTTTGCACATCCATAAGTGTGTGTCTTCATGCATCCATGAGGATCCTGATCCTATGGAATGCACAGACTCAGTATCATCTTTGGCTCTATGGATGGGATTCCATTGGATAGGGGGGACATCTCTATGAGAGTAATCCTTGAGATTAACTTTGGTTGTAACACCTAGGTGTTGCAAATGCAATGAGTTGGTTCCCCAATGTACCACTTGCAACTGTCGCATAAATGGTCTTCCCAGAATCATCTCATAGGCATGATTTTTTCTAAAGTCACATATAGCAAATGTATGCTCAAACTCCACACCACACGTGGTGAGAGTTATTCCTTTTAGCAGTCCTAAGGGTGTTTCTATGTGACCATCGGCCATCTGCAATTTCATTCTCGTAGGCCTGAGTGCTGGCTTGCCCCAATGCTTCCATAGGGAAGTGGTAGCAATTGCAACTCCTGCGCCTGAGTCCAAAATTGCCTTGGTTGTGTATCCTTAATGGGTGATGGGGAGATAGGTGTTTCCTTCTTCTCCTTCACTCATGTCTCCTATCTTGTCCAAAGGTATCTCTGGCACTGTTCTATGAGAGCCTACCTGGGAACGCGGTTTAGCTACCTCTGGTACTTGTTTGGCTACATGTTTCCACAGTTCTGGCTTAACCGTGAGTAGCTCTTCTAAAGTGAGATTGCAGTGCACTTTAGTGTTTTTCACTACCTCTGTGTTCCTAGGTATGATTGAGTCTTCGTTTTGTACCATAACCGTGGGTGCTCTCATACAAGTAGACTTAGCTTCCCATGGGCCTGTGAAGTGGGGTAATTCATGTTAAGAATTAGACTCAAAGTCTAATCTTTCCTGAGATTGGTTACTCTCCTGCTCTCCATAAATGAAGGGAATATCTTGTGGGAATTGATCATGCGCGTCATCCACAAGTTCAAAGGGAGGAGGGACTTCACTCTCTTTAGCCCATTTCTCTTCTTGAATCTCTCGTAGGAATTCCGGTGAGTACCGATTCATAGAAGAAGATGTGTCTGGCTCTGTGGAGTTGGGAACATAAGCTTCCTGGGCAGAAGGCTTAACCTTGCACTTGCCTTGCCCTTATTTGGAGGGATGGGTTCCTTTTCTGATTGTGCAATTAGCCTCTCCAATCTTTCTAGCAGTCCATCAAAGTGCAATTGCATCTTAGTTGAACTAGAGATGTTAAAGAGGCGACTGGCTTCAAACATGGTTTGAGCCAATTCCACCATCTTAGCACAAATTTTGGTTCATTCAAGCTCTAGTTCTACTCTAGGGTAACACTTTTCATGATCGGTTACGTTTGGCCCTTCTTGGATTCTGGTCTGATATGCTTTGAGCATCATATTTAGGTCCTCAGGAGTGGGATCTGCTAGAATTGATCCTACTCTAGGGGGTGGTGGGGTCACATGAGGCGGGTTGGAAGGTGGTGGATCGGATGGAGATGGAAATGGTGGTGGTGGAGTGGTGTGAGAAGGAGGTTGAGATGTAAGTTCAATTATCCTGGCTCTTGTTTCTCTTAGGCTTTCCTCGAGTTCACTCATCTTCTTTGCCCATTGCCTTTTCATTCTCTCGCGGCTATCTTTCTAGGCTCTAGTCCTCTTCTTGGTTATGCTCTCCGTTTCGCTAACTTTGGCACTCTTTTCCTGTCTTACACCTTGGTTCTGCTGCAATGCCTGAGCTCTCGTGACCACTTGTACTGGTGTAGTGGAAGTCACACTCCCTGAAAGTCTCCAACTAACCCAATCACATTGATGGGAGTAATTTTTGTTACATTCTCTGGGTTCTTTGGGCAGTCTCGTAAGAGGTGCTCCTTTCCGCAACCTTGACAAAAGCCTTGAATGGTTACAGATTGGGGTTGTGTAGGGGCAGGCATCGAACAATCACGAATGAGGTGATCTCCTTGACATCGATAGCATGGCCCTCTAGGAAATGGGGGTCTTACCTGCCTAGGTTGAGGTCTAGAATTGGGATTTGCATACATTCGCATACTCTCGCTCCCAACTTGGTTCACTCGGTTCTTCGTAATAATAGGCCTCATTATGCTCACGTGACTGCATGTAGAATGCCTGGGGACTATCACTATGAGTGGAGTCAAAAATATGGTCACTAGGGTCACTTTCTGAAAGCAGTGGTGTCACTGGCACTATGGCTCTATTCAGGTTCTCTTCTGCAGCTGCGTACTTTACGGGAATCACATTGGCTGGAGCAGGAGGTTGTTGGGATAGCACTGGTTGATGTCTTTGTTGGTTTTGGTAGGGTTCTTGATAAGGTTTTTGTGGCCTACCATATTGTTGTGGAGAGTACTGGTTCTGGTATCTTCCCTGTTGTGGATAGGGCTAAGGGTAGGTTTGCCTAACCGCTTGCTTATTGTATGGGCAATCTTGAGTAGTGTGATTAGTGTATTTCCTTTCTATGGTGCAGTACTGGCTATTAGGATTCACTTGGGGTTGAGCCATATTGGGACATACGTTCGCCATATGGTCACCTCCACAAGTATAGCACTGCTTAACTGGGGAAAATCTTGGGATTTGTTTGCTAGAGACACCTAGTTTTAGAGCTACCTTCTCTATGAGTTTCTCAATAGATGTGGATTGCGTGGAAGAGAGGCTAGTAGAACTATCTGAATCTTTGTAGATTTTGGAAAGCTCTAATTCATCTCCTAGGTTATCCTCAATGTCAATGCACATGTGTACACACTCTTCTATGGTTCTACGATCTTTTAAGTACACATATGATCTCAAATTTGTATTGAGCAATCCATCTAGGAATAAAGCCACTTGTTTGGCTAGTGTGGGTAACTCAGAATCAGGACATCTCTCTAGATATTGCCTAAATCTTCTTCCTACAAGTCTTCTTCCTACAAGTCTAACAGTCTCTTGAGGTGTCTGCTTGAAGCTATAAATCAGTGAGGAAGTGTTATGTCGTATGCCACTCTTAGAGAATTCAATAATGAAAGTCTCTAGAAGTTGTTCTATGTTCCTGAAGTGTCTCTCATTTAGTGGTTGAAACCATGTAAGAGCGGTGTTCCTAAGGGTTAGACCAAAGGCATTATATTGCGTGAACAAGTCCTCCACTTGTTCAGCTCTCAATACTTGCCTAAATTCGTCCACATGATTGTATGGATCTCCAGTGCCATCGAAGTAATTCTTAATGGACTTAACGAGCTGTGTAGGTCTCAAAGTCCTCGTGTGTTCTCTAGGCCTTGGCAAAGGAAAATCATCAGCATTTCTTAAGTTCCTCTGGGCTCTTGGTCTCTCAGCTTCTTCTCTATCTATCTCTGTTCTTGTTCTTTCTCTTCCCAATGGGTTAGCAAAACTTACCTCACGTCTTTCTCTATTCCTGTCTCTTGGCGCTCCATGAGCTTGGGATGTTCCAGCTCCTTGGTGGCCATAGGACACATTAGATCTTGGTTGGGGAAAAATAAATTCATCCTTCCAAGTATAAGCATGTCTACCATGTTCTGAAACCTCAAAGATCCTCTCTGAAGTATTGTCTAAATAGGTCACTTTTCCTGGGCTATCCGGATCTTTGAGTTCATAGATCATGATTGTCCCTACCTCATTCGGTGGATTAGGCTTATACCTCCAAAAGGCTTCATCGGTCTCTAAGTTTAAGAGAAAATCTATGCTTTTATTGTCCTTGGGAATCCACTCTGGCGTGATAATTCTAGTAAGAACAGATTTGCCTCGAGGTGTTTTAGGCTCTCCACTTAAGTTCCCTTGCTCTAGGTCACCTATGTCTGTCTCTGGGATCACATTCCCGAATTCGTCTTGTCCTATCTGGGTGGCTGGTGACTACGTATATGGTTCCTTCTTTGTCCAAGTATGCACCATTTTCAAATTTGACTGCTGGACGTTCTAGTCCAATGGGTTGATCTGGGTTTTTGATATGGACCATAGATCTTCCTAGGCTGTCCTCATAGATGCTAGCACCTAATCGGTTGGTCCTAAGGTATTCCAGCTGCATCTTGTATGGGCCCTCTATCCTATGTAAGTATGGCACACCTGAACTTCCTGTGGGTCTCTCCATACCTTGAGACATCTCTGACTCACTAGTCTTAGAGCTAGGGTAGTACGAATGATGGCTCAACTGTTGGGCCCAAGACCTAGCAGTATGATTGACACTAGCCTCTGAAGACCTAAGACTCTGTCTATCTCTCCCTAGGTGTCGTCCTGATCTAAGGTTCATATGCCTAACTGAGCAATCCCAATTTTTTCCCAAGGTACAGCCTTGTTGCCGATCAATTTGTATCAGTCACTTGGTTCTTTTTAGTTGATTATCGTGTTTATGATCTTTTCTAATATCACGTCATCAGGAATACTTAAGTTAATTTCCACTGTTTTAGTTGATCGTTCCACGTTAAGTTCCTTTCCTTTAAATTTATCGGTCACACACAGGTTATCTCTTGACTTGAACTTGCTTTCTTAGATAGTCTTTGACTTGTCTCGTGCCTATCGTTGCCCTGACTTACTTCTAGCACTATTCACATGTAGCCTAAGCTAGGAATTGACCAAGGGAGTTGAGAGTATTCCAACCTCACTTGCAGATCCCTTGCTTTTTGGTGCTCAAGAACCCCGTTCTCAAGCTTGCGGAATGCCCTTGCTTTGGATGCCTTCTAGTGCTCTCAGTGGACCTGTAAAAATCCCAAGGTTAGCTCAAGACTTAGATTCAAATGACACAAAAAATCACTTTCATTCATGTAATTCACATGTCAATTTACACCATGTCTCTATGGAACACAATTCTTGAGATCCCTGAGTTTACCTCCCCCTAGATATGGTCCACTTAAAAATACTATGTCTAATAATCCTGATATTAATTTTATCATAACCAGTGGAATTTTTTGTTGTACTCCCCACGAGCTTTCCAACAAAACAAGAATCAAAGCAAACGGATTTCGTATGAGGAAGTTATGATAGTTCAGGGTTTTGGAGTTAAAACAGGGTAAAACAGGGTAAACAGGTCAACAATTCACAAGATTTTCCTCGAAACACACGTTTAGGGACCTCACAAAATGCTAATTGATAGACAAATATGCCCCAAAATTATCCCCAAATCTTGGAATAACAAAACCCTAAAATTTAGCCGAAAAAGCTTGTCAATCGCGATCGACAGGTCTGTCAATCACGATTGACAGAGGTGTCCGTCGGGCCTGTCGATCGCGATCGACACGTCAGTCGCGATTGACAGTGTCAATCGCGATCGACAGAGTCGGTTGTGAGTCCTATCAATCGCGATCGACGGTGTCAATCGCGATCGACGGTGTCAATCGCGATCGACACTTTTTCCGCAATTTTCACCGTGATTTCAATCGATCGGGGATGTGTCCGTCGTGATGGACACGTGGCAACGTGAGTAATTCAGTCAATCGTGAATTTTCAGTCGGTCGCGATCGACAGTGTCAATCACGATTGACTGAATCCTACACGGCAGTCGCTCGGTCGTGGGCTCTGTCGGTCGCGATTGACAGGGTCTGTCGGTCGCGATTGATAGAGGTTGTCGATCGTGGCTGTCGATTGCAATCGATGGTGTCGGTCGCGATTGACAGAGAAACATGGAATTTTTTAATTTCAAGTGATTATTTGGAATGTGCTCCTCATGTGTGTCATTGTGGTGTGCTTTGTTTTACCAAAAGATGAAATTTTCTGTCGATCGCGATCGATAGAGGTCTGCGACACAGAGACAGTTTCAAGCTTGTCCGTACCTGCACAACTTGCTAGAAAGGATGATACAGCAAAAACCTCCAAGGAAGCTCAAAAAACATGCAAAAGCAGCCCACACAAATCGCTCTCTCGCTCTCTCTCACAAGTGAAATGAGGGAAATGGAAGGGAGAAGGTGATATGATCAAAAATTGAAATTTTCGCGATGATGGAGATGGAGATCGGATATGGTGAGGATGATGATGGTGATGATGATGGTGAAGTAAAAAAGAGAAAAGTAAGAAAAATAAAGAAATTACCTACAACACCAACATCACCACTCGACGTCTTACCATCACACGCTTGTCCTCAAAGCTCGATCCCCGGCAATGGCACCAAAATTTGGTGTAGCTCAGTGATGAGTAGCACCTCCTTTAATGTCAATCCGGGAAGACGTGAGGATGGTATGAAGACCTCGAACAAGTGATGGCACAAATGTGTGAGTGAGAAGCACAGAACATGCACACACATACACACACATGTGCACACAAGGTAAAACAAAGAGAGAAGCAATGGAGTTCTTTAGATTACTTCAAAAGTGCTCATACAAGTTCAAATCTATTAACCTCAAAAATAAGCTCTCTAGCTTTTTTTATAGTTTTTTGACTAGTTTTGGCCCTGTCCAAACCTAGTGTCTGGCCTAGTTAAAAATTAGGTTCTAAGGCCTATTTGAGGGCTCAATCGGAGTCTAAAAAATATGAAAATTGATAGGTAGATACTTCCAATGCTCCTCAAGCTCAAGGACTCCTTGGCTTGCACAAAATGGAACTACAAAAAGGTGAAATGGTATTTACAATGATGTAGAGTGACTAAATTCACTACTTAGGAAGTATTACTTCATGGAGAAATTTGGACGGCCTACTTGCAAGATCTTTGTTGACTACCTTGTCTGATTGTGCTTTCTCTTCGTTCTGAATCCCTTCTTTGACTTCCTTGTCTTGTGAGTCCTTGGGTACCTTGACTGCTGCCAACACCCCCTCTTAATGATATACATATGAATCGGTTTGATAGTCAATCCTTTCCATACAAGCATGAAAAATTACGTTTGCACATAGATATCATTCATCTTCATCCAAACGTACCTTTGAGAGAAATGTCTAATCTTCTAAACTTCGATGGAGAGAGAAAAAGATAAAAAAAGTGATGGTAGTCCTCTACCCTCTCTACTTTACATGGCATTCTCAAGAAGCTCACTAAAGATACACAACTTGAAACTTGTTTATGATCCTGAATATGTTCTACATAATCTAGACACATACACATAATCTGCTCTTGAAGTTAATATACCTTGTTTTATGAAATTCTTTGATTAGTTCTTGGATGTGACTAGGCACAAAGTATACATTTAAATAAAACATCTATTCATACATAACAAACAATTTTGATACAAAAATTAATGTTGTAAACAAAGAAAAAAAAAATTGATAGAAAGATGGACATCACTTCTACATCAATAACCAAAATACCATATAAACAGATCCTATATTGTAAACCAATTTTTCATGAATGTGTAAGATAAGATATCCAATTTTAGTCTCAAACATTGAAAAAATCCTCCAAACTTCATACCTAATGTAGCAAAAGTCTTATGAGATACTTGAACCACCCCCCTTTTTTTAAGGATCTAATATAGTGTCTTGAGATAAAATGAGAATAACAACCCAAAGTCTCAATACCATGCATATATGATGCTCAAATGATAGATACTATATGAGTCTCACCTTTAGAATGCACAACCATCAAAGGGTTGACATTGTGTAAGACTTCATGAATATCTAAACAAGGACTCATTGAAACAAGGAAGAGCTTAGAGAAGGATGACATGTGGAATAAAACCTTTCCGTTGAAGCTAATCTCTACATATGGCAATGTAGAGAAAAAACTAAAAGGGTCTTTGTCTTAGAGGCAAACATAAATATTGGAAAACGTTATTTTGGGAAGTTGGTTTTTTTTTACGAACAAGCAAAAAACACAAATTTCTTCTTCTTTTTTGGAAAGATGTTACAATTTTTTTTGTACATTACATGATTATGCATGAAGATGAAGGTAAATATATTTTAAAATTTTGGACATTGTGATTTTTATCAAACATTATTTCATATATCCAAGGAAGGGTAACATAAAATTCACAACATTGGGGTAGTCTCGAATATTTATGTCATATTCATTGAGCCTTGGGATCATGGATGAGAGGCCATGAAGCCTTAAATCATAGGCCACTCTTTTGGTGGGGGTGGGAGATGGAGAAAGAGAGGAGGATGAAGTTTTAAACTAAGAAACCTCTTGGCTGTTTAGCATGGTTGCATAGCTAGGTGAAGGCCCATTTATAGAGCCTATAAATGTGCAAGATGGAGGTCAAGAAATGAGAGCATTCATACATTGTAGTGATATTAGAGATCTTGAGTTCTCTAACTTCTACATTTCTACTCATTAAGTAAGAGAGAAGTTAAAGGCCCCTCTGCTACATGCACAATACCCAGTTGAGGAAGAGGAGGAGAACATGAAGAGCAAGGATATCTTACGTCCTGACAATCCATGACACTACACAAGGGACAAAAGGGAAAGAAGCAATCCATGAGGTGCTCCAAGAGGAGCTTAAGGGATCCCCCTTATTCATCATTATGTCCTCTTGAATTGGAATTACATGGAGCGAAAACAACTTTTACACAATACTCTATACCTTCCATTCTTCATATGTGGGATAATAGGCCCTACTTGGGCATGTTCTCCTTCATTCACTCTCCTCTAGACACCCTTCCACCTCCTCCTCAAGCCCCATACTTAAGTTATTCATCAATCAATAAACAACAAGGGATAGGGAGAGCAGACTTCCCATGCCTCCCAAGGTATTGCAACTACAATAAATATCCACCAGTTAGTTGAGAAGGTTCATGTGTATGATACACAAGTATCTTTTGATCAATGTCGAATCATCCTTGAATCTCTGATTCAACCATGCAAATTGTACTTAGTTAGTACTAAAAAACCCCCTATTTGTAAATGAAATATATTGAAGAATTCCCATTGGTCTCACAAACATTGTAACTAGCTATGAGTACAAGAATTGATGAATATCATCCATGGGTTGCAGTAAAATAGCAGAAGAACAAATAAAAGAAGTGGAGAAGTCAAGAAGTTTGAGAAGGAGGAAAGTAGATAGGTTTATAGCACAATTGTAAGGTGGAATATTACTTCAGTCTTTTTGTGGGAATGGAATTATCATACCTAGTTTGCATGGAAATTTGAGCGCCATTGGAATCTATTTGATAATGTTAATCTAATCCAGCTCAAGTTCAAATTTCTTATGTATTATTGTTCTTCGCATCATCTCGATTTCTTAGCATTGTAGCTTTTCCAATTCCTTAGTGCCTATCCTACTCAATAGTGATTGTCTTTGTGAAGAAATGTTGTTTAGATTGTCTAGTAATGGAACATGCTATTTTGTGTATAAATTTAATAAGTATATTCTTATACCGAGAGAACATTTTTGTATTCTGTTAGTGCACACTTCAAAAGAGAGTTGGAGGTCTACTAATCAAAACATCATATATCTTAATTTGGTTAAGATGCCCTCACTTGCCTATTCATTCGAAAGTAAAAGTTATCTTTCTAGGAAGAAAGGAGGTAATCTTCCCATTTTGGAAAGAATGCTCACTTCCTTACAAAGTGCACAACCTCCCGAAACCTTTGTGAGGAAGAAGTCCAATGTAATCAAATTAGGTGTAGAAATTTTGGCAGACTTTATTTGTTTAATCTCTAGATTGTTGGTCATGACTTAAAGTTGCGGGAATAAAACCCTGAAAACAAATTTGAGACTAGGATGGGATATAGTTGCTAGACATGGTTGCATGATACTAGTAGGTAAGAAAACAAAAATTTGGTAGCCGATAAGAAGGAAACCATGCACACAATGCCTTTTGATCTGACATGTTTGTTGCACAAAAGAAAACAATCTCCCATCTTGGTCAAAAAGAAGGAAGAAATAGTTAAGGAAGTCTCTAAACAAGCACTCCCTAAGAGAAATTAGCTTGCCTTTACTTTTTGAATTTCATAAGAGGAAGAAAAGGAGGTGGCCCCAACTTTCAACTTAATGATAAGACTTTGGAAGAAATTATTGAAATTTTCCTGAAAGATCCCCATCGCAATCCACCTCACTGACCCAGAATCCATTGTTAGGCTATTACCAATATGGCTACCCAAAATTTGTAAAAATCCGAATTAATTATATTTTTCTATAGATTTATGTCTCTAGAACTTCCTCGGAAACTTAATCGTCATTCACTATTGTAACTGACGAGAAAGAGGTTGAGTGCTTTGATTTCCAGAAGGCGGATGTACATATTCCCATAGAGAGTTGAGTCTGAGAGATCATTCAGCAATCTGAAGAAGGTTGTACTACTACATTCAAGCTTGCAGTACCTTTTCTGAGTAATACAGATTCTAGTATTAATTCATTATTCTGAGTATTGTTCAGTACTATTGTTTAATTCGTACTCTATGTTGTTAATTATTTGTGAAGTGTGGTAAGATACTAAATAGGGAATAGAGACACATTGGAGTAAACTCGAATAAATCCCATTTTGCAAACCTTTGTTGTACTTATACGGTGAAGAAGAGTAATGCCAAACATTTGGTGACCATGATGGGATGGGGTATCTCCAACAACTCACGATGAGCTAAAGCAATGTCCAATGCAAGAGAGACGAATGGAAGGATTTCCAACAATGGAGAGGGAGTATGCCAACACCATCGGGTAAGTGGTTTTCTAAGCATCAAGAAGTGCATACATAGTTGAAATGGCGGGATCATCTACATTATCATACACAAATACTATGGAAGGAGATAGTTCGAGTAGTACCCGTGTATCGGAGCAATTATGTTACTTGGTGGGCAAAGGTGTAATATTGTACCCGTTACTAACACAACTACTGGAGGTATAGGCAACTTTCAAGGTGGCAAAGTCACAAGCAGACAATGGACCATAGAGGAATCCAATAGGGAACTAGAAAGGAAATCCTTGAATTCAGGTATGATGCCATGCCTTTTGGAATCTTTTTGGATGACAATTGGCAAAGAAGCAGACCATGTTACAACAATAGTTTGGTGTTGTATTTGAGATATATTCTTAGGACGGAATCAATATTGAAAAAAAAGACAAAATCCCATGGATACCTATCGATGACAAGTAGAAGAATTGGCAAGTTCTAATTAGTATGGCAGTTCCAATGCATCGAATTAGTGGAATTCAATTCAACGGGTTTAGTGGAAAGATTCATGATGATCCTGACGTGCATGTTTGCCTTTTTGATACACAATATGACTTGTTGAAAGGAAATTGAGATGATGCATGGAAGTGTCAAGTGTAGGGCACCTTAGGTGGAGAAGTAGTCCGTCGGTTGACGGAATTCACCCCAAATCATTTTGCCACATATGATGCTTTGAAGATTGCATTCTTAAGGTGATTTTGGAAAACAAAAACAACAAGTCAATTGTTCATCACTTTACAATATATGGTGCAACAACCCAATCAAATGGTTGCAGATTATGCATCTTTATTTCAGAGTACATTATGGAAAATTCTAGAAATAGAGCATCCTCTTGATGATATGGTACAAGGTTGGTCCATGGATGGACTTAATTCTTTATTAAAAGAAAAGATTTTTTTGTTTTCTTTGGATGGAACCAAATCATTGGATAGATAATCGAGGCAATGGAGCAATTGGAATGAAATTTGAAGGCCGCAAATCCTGTCTGGCATCGTTCCCTAGACGCTCTAAATATGGTAACCTCATATCCTTGGGATGTAATTGATCATATTATGCAATTTGTAATATGATGAATCATAACATGGATCATTGTAGATACAGCACTAGAAATCAACATGTAGTAGCTAGTCATATGCAACCGGAACCCATACACAATGGACAATGGTATTCACCACCCACTATACATAATGTCCACTTAAACAATTCAAGCAATCCTAAAAACATGCCAAAAGCAAGTTTTTTAGGAAATAGGGGTCAGAATCGGCCCAATTATCGAGGATATGGAAGATGACATAGACCCTTCAATCGGTACAAAAGAGAGGAAGTAGAGTATCAAAAGGAATGTAAAGGTCCCCAAGATCAATTCAGTTGTGAATTTGGTCACATTCATGCTCAATATCTAGATGCACAAGATTATGATAAAGGAATTAAGAAGCAAGACTTAAAGCTCCAATATCGAACATGGTTACTCTCACTTTTGAAGATCTAGTAGCTCCAGTAGTTACTAGATTGGGAAGGTCGCTGAATCCTAATGACTCTAAAGTAATTCCAAAAATGACTGCACATCATCAAATATATAAGCAAGCAGTAGGTTGGGCCTAGGAAGCTCCTCTAGAATTTCCAAAATCAAACTCTAGTGGACAAACTCAAAATCTTCTAAACATGCAAGTCATAAAAACCAAGACTCCTAAACTCTCTTTGGAGAATATGGATTCACATCCTACAATGGTTAATGATGACCCCGACCCCAAGAATGTGGAAGTGGGCAACATAATAATAGACCTTTGGTAGATATTTGTAAATCTACAATTCAGTTACCACTAGGAGATCTATTGGAATTAGTTCCTGCCTTTTGGGAAACTTTATTGAAAGGAGTGCAAATGTCATGAACTGCAAAAAATATGGAAGATCAAGCTCACATGAATATAGTTGAAACAACTCAAGATGAATTGGTCGATTATGTAGTACCGCTTATTTCAATATGGTATAAAAGTACTTATATTTTCAAAGTATTGATTGATGGTAGATCTGAAGTCAATATTGCCACTCTACCTATTTGTAGACAACTGGGTTGGACTGATATACAACCAACACCCTTTTATATTCATATGGTAGATTAGTCACGAGTTCAGCCTATAGGTCTTCTTAAGAACATATCTACCAAATTTCAAAACATTCCTTTTAAAATGACTTTTATGGTTATTGAGTTAATTGGTAAAAGTAATGATTATAACCTTTTGCTTAGATGATCCTGGCTTAAGCATGCTAAGGTTCAATAGGACGGGGGTCCCAAGCAATCACTTTTTGGAGAGGACATAAGAAGTATCCCATTCCTCAGGAACATAAGCATCACTATTTGAAAGCTCAAATATTGTCAATCGTAGAACCATCATACATGATGGCTGGATTAGAGGAGGATGAAGGACTCCAATTTTTGAAAGCTAACCTTGATTTGTGGCTGGTTGGATTAATTGATATTCCTAAGGTATTTACCTACTTCCAACAAGACCCTATAGCAGCAGTTGTACAACCAAAAGATGTGCTTATTCAATTGGATGAAGAAACATCCTAGCTAGCTAAGAAAGATATCTTTACTCAAACTAGTGTGCACATTCAAGAAGATCAACTAGAATAGGTAAATATAGGGACATAAATTTCACCTTAGAAGGTAAAAATCGGTACCAATTTAGTAGTAAAATTTTGAAAGTTGCTCAAGCTTTTAACCCAAGTCAAGGATGTTTTTGCTTTGAATTACTCTGATATGCAAGGATTGGTTCCCAAATTCTATCAGCATAAAATTGTGCTCATACTTGATACTTCTTTGGTTATCCAATATGTTACCATATGAATCATAATTTTGCTAAATAGGTTAAAGAAGAATTGGATAGATTGTTGAAGGTAGGATTCATTGTCCCCATTGAATATCTAGAATGGGTGTCTCCAATTGTGATTGTTCATACAAAGAAATAAATAGCTATGCATCTGTGTGGATTATTGTAAATTAAATGTTGTAACAATCCCATATACCTTTCCTCTGCCATTTTTGGGTACTATGTTTCATAAAGTAACTGGAATGGAAATGTATACATTTTTAGATGGATTCATTGGGTACAATCAGGTCTGAATGCTAGAATTGGATATTCCAAAAATCTCTTTTATCACTAATTGGGGAATATTTTCATGTATTGTACTATGGTTTGGATTATGGAATGCCCCTAGTATGTTTCAACTATGTATGCAACAAATCTTTCTTCCCTATTTAACCAATTTTATGTGGATTTTTTTTATGATTTTTAGTCTTTGGACCTCAAACGGATCACTTACATCACTTAAGACTACTTTACCAAGTGCAGGGAAGTACACTTGAGCCTCAACCTAGCTTAATCAAGTTTTGGAGTAAAATGTGGAAATTGTTGGGTCATGTCATTTCTAGTACTAGAATTGCAATTGATCCAGATAAAGTAAAAGTAATTTTGGAAGTTCCACCACCATGATCACCTAAAGAAGTTTTATGGTTTTGGGACAAAGTCGTTGGCATGGAGGGCACTTACACTATTTAGCTCATATTCTTATGCCTTTAAATGCTTTGGCACATGTGAAACCTACGCAATTTAAATGGATTGTGGAGTGTGATTTAGCATTCGACGATTGAAAACTTTTCTTATGAAAGCACCTATTTTGTAAGCTTCAGATTGGTCCCAATCTTCTCATGTTTTTTTGGATGCTTTATATATCGCTATCGATTTGGTTTTAATGAAGAAGGTGACATATTTATTATGTTATTTATCATTATGCTAGTCGACATTTAACTGCAATAGAGTGCAACTATTCAGTCACCAAAAGGGAATGTTCAGGGCTCATTTATTCTATCAAGAACTTTTGGCATTACTTACTGGGTCGTTCTTTCACTTTTCATGTTGATCATTCTACTCTACTGTATTTAGTCAAACAACAAAATCTAGTTGGAAGGTTGGATCAATGGGTTTTACAACTACAAGAATATAATTATGATGTCATTATTTGCCTTGGTTCTTCACACATCATTGCAGATTTTCTATCTCTCTTAAATAACGATGAAACTCCTAACGGGATTGATGATTCTTTTCTTGAGGCCAATCATTTTTTTTTCATATAAAGGAAGTTTGGCAGTGCCTACTCTCCAAGACTTTAATTTTAAAAAAAATAAGAATACAAGTGAACAGGACTAGTGCCCATGGGACCCCCCCAAATCCCACAATGCAGGGGAAGCACTTGCAAGTCATGAAAGCCATACCATCTTGGTAGACCAGACACCACTTACATGAAGTTACAGAGGAGGTTGATAATCTTTGCATCCCCATCATGTGGAGCCCACTTGGTTTTAAGCTTATTATTAACACAAAGTAGCTCTTTGTGATGTCTGAAGGGAGGGATTTTCTTATAGTTAGCAATTCTTTTGTCGAGAAGGAAGAGGGACTTCTCAATCGACCACTCCTTGGGGGTATCGCTGAAAATGAGCACACATCTTTCTTCCCTGATCTTCCAAGGATCTCTCCCCTGATTCCATTCCACAATGCTGTCGAACAACCGATCACTTCATTGACAAGGGCTTGTTTCCAACTCATTTGCTCCTAGAGCCCCATAGCATGACCGACAACTCTCCAATGCCAAAGAGATTTAGTACAAGCAAAAAACATGTGACCAATAGCCTCTTTGTTGCAGCAGCACCGCATGCACCAAGTTGGAACTCCACAAATCTTGTTAGCTATTGCATTGTTCCATATACTATTGGTGCAAGTCAATCACTAATTGAATTTTTTGATAAAGGATTGAAGTCAAGGATTGAAGAAAAGATCAATTTATAAAGCATGAAGAAAGTACATGCTCAGAAGATGAAGACTTGTATACATATGTACATTAATTTAGAGTTACCTCAATTATATCTTTTGTTTGGTTATGAGCTTGTACATATTTTCCTATATATACAAGTAAAAATGTCGGGGAAAATATGAGAGAGCATGTGAAAAGAAGAATTGGAAGTTGTAAGAGTTATTTAGACACTTTAGAAGTGTAGGAGATCTCTCTCATCACTCAGATGTAAAACTTCTCATAAATGAAGAAATATTGCACCCGATATTTCTGAGTGTTCTCCTTCTGTGTTGAATCTTTTGTGAAATGTTTTTGTACAACTCTAGGTATATAGTTGATTGACCTCTGTACAAATTTTCAGCCTCTAATTGTGATCAGGCTGAGAGAATTGAGTGTAGGAACATTTACATGTGTAAATGTGAAAAAGTGAAGTTGCAGTAGGCACAAAATTCGATGCTAATGTTTTGGTCATCTCTCCTTTCACAGTGTAAACTTTTGAGCAAGCAAGCACTCATTCTTTAATTTGGAAGGTAAGCTACCTATTTCTAAAGGCATTTGACTAAATGAGTTGTAGTTTGGGAGAAATGTGTGCTAGAAGTTGTAGGTGTCAGAATCGACTATTCAGATGAACAGTTTTAGACATAGGTGAACTGTTTGAGTCATTTCTCAAGATCTATTGAATCTTTTGAGATGATCTAACTTGGATAAGGTGTGCAGACTATAGAAGACACCTTGTGCAAAGTTTTATAAAAAACTTTACACATTTGATCAGTCAATGAATGACTTATGTGCAACAGACTTTCTGAGTAATCACTCTCTTCATAGTTTGTTCAAGATTTTGATAATTGAGCATTGATTCTCCAAACTAGTAAAGGTTTTGAGTTATTCTTGATATAGATGTGCTCTAACTTCAAGGATAGGTTGTTCGTTTGGAGATTAACAGTCTCCATCAGTGGTATAAGAGCAAGAAGCATCAAAATTGAAGAAAGGAGGACCCCGACTGTTGCAGACATACAAAAATCAACACTTGAAGGTTCAAAAGGTGAAAGCTTGAAAGGAATGCTTGAGGCCAGGAGATATCAAGAAGATCAGAAGGAACTTCATTCAAAGTAAAGGTAACCTTATTCTTCATAAAGGTTGAAGAATTTAATACACCGGTGAAGAAAGTATGGGAGGTTCTCTTCAGATAGAGAAATTGGATAGAGAAAACTATCCAGCATGGTCAATGAGGATGGAAGCTCATCTTATGAGCAAAGATTTGATAGGCTACATTACAGTTGAAGAAGAAAAGCCACAATTCAGAGATCCTAGTGTTCCAACTAGGGATGATGCAACAGCGTAACGACTGCAAATGCTCATGAATGAATGACTCTCCTCCCAACCTTATGCCTGTATATATAGCTGCTTGAACTAATGAGGACCACAAATGTAACTAGAGTCCACAAGTGCATGTGCAATCTCCTCCACTCCTTTCATATCCACCACTAGAGTCTATTAGTGGCTGGAGTGATCTCGACCACTACTTTAGTACCTTCCACTAGAGTCCACTAGTGGTTGTTGTACTCACCTCTTGAGTTAAGTCCACTGGACTCAAGTTAACTCACGTTAACTTGAGTTAGAAGGCTCTAGAGCTCTTTGGGCAAAACTCTCTTCCCATGCTCCCCATGGGAGTTGAACCCAAGACCTCTTCCTTCACAACCATGAGACTTAACCACTAGGCTAAGTAGATTACTTGAATATGAGAGCACATGACTTATGCTTGAGTCTACTCTTGAGATCTTTGGTCCTACAGACGAGTGACCAAACGGTATCCGATTTCAGATCTATCTGAAGCCATCGGATCCCTAGATCATAGACTTACTTCATTACATTCTTCCCCCCTTGGGAAAGATTTTCGTCCTCGAAAATAAAGCTATATATATATAACTGTAGGCAACCCCCGAGCCTCATGTTCTAAAACTTGAAGAACATGCATTCATTCAATTAGGTTATTTACTTAGAAACTTGAAAATAAAAAACCTTCTTTATTTGGGACCAACTTAAAACTTGAAAGCTGGAAAACGTCGTTGGATTGTGGAAACTTTTTCCCATGTTGAATTTTCTTCAGTTCCATCCTTCCATTTTACTAAGCACTCTTCATACAAGTGGCTTCTTGTACGTTTATCTCGTGTGCGAAGTATCCTTTCAGGTTCATGAGGAACTGTTTCATTTACGGGAATAGGAAGTATAACCTGTTGTCCAACTAGATTATCTGAATCTGTTAGACTCTTCCTAAGCCGACTAACATGGAACACTGGATGAATCCAACTATCGTCTGGAAGTTGTAGTTCATAAGCCCACAAACCAACTTTCTTGGTGATTGGAAAAGGACCGCAATATCTAGGCGACAACTTGGCGCATTGACCAGTCTTGAACTTTTCCGATCTTTCAGGAATACGAAGATAAACTTGATCGCCAACCTGAAAAGTAACATTTCTTCGCTTCGGATCGGCATAAGCCTTTGCACGATCTTGAGCTTTCTTTAGGTTTTCTTTAGCTAACTTGAGCTTAAAGTTCATGTCTTGAAGGAACTCTTGAGCTGCTTGAACTCGTTCATTTTGTAGTCCTACTGCATAAGGAGACCTAAGCTGGAAACCATACATCAACATGAATGGACTAAATTCAGTTGATGAATTCTTGGCACTACTATAGGCAAATTCAGCTAATGGAAGATAATCTTCCCAGTTAGTCTGTTTGGAAGTAACATAAGCTCTGAGTATGTCTTCCAAAATCTGATTGACTTTCTCTGTCTGTCCATCCGTCTGGGGATGTTCAGCTGTACTTAAGCTTAGTTTAGTTTCAAGTCTACTAAAGACTGCTCGCCAAAAATGACTTGTAAATCGAGCATCTCTATCAAAAACTATGTCTACTGGAAGACCATAGAGTCTATAAAGTTGATTTACAAATATTTTTGCAAGTTCTGGAGTCTTATAAGTAGTCTTGACTGGAATAAACTGAGCAAGTTTAGTCAATCGATCAACTACAACCCAGACTGAATCAAAGCCCTTCTGAGTGCGGGGTAATCCAGAAATGAAATCCATGGAAATGCTTTCCCACTTTCCTTTGGGAATTTCCAAAGGATGCAGCAATCCTCCAACTTTAAGTCGTTCAAACTTATTTACTTGACATTTATGGCACTTAGATACATAGTTTTGCACATCTTGATGCAAACTAGGCCAATAAAAATGTCTTTTTACTAACTCATAGGTTCGGTTAATTCCAGGATGTCCTGTACTTGGAGCATCATGGCATTCGAAAAGTAATTGTTTTCGTATGTCCGAGGTACTTGGAACACAAACCTTACCTTTATAAAGCAAATATTCATTTTGGAGAGAATAGTGTTTAAACTTTCTTTCAGAAGTACTTGCTTCATTTTGTTTATCTTGTTCAGCTGCTTTCCATGCTTGACTGAAGCTTGGATCCTCTTTGCAGCTTCCTTTCAAAGTTGAAATAAATTCACTTTGAATTTGTACAAAACTTAGATTGTTCAGCATAGGCATCCGACTTAAGGCGTCTGCCACTGCGTTGAACTTTCCTTTTCTATACCTGAGTTCATAATCGAACTCTTGCAACTGCTCGGCCCACCTCGCTTTTCTACCTCTTAGATCAGGTTGGTTTGCAAACCACTTTATGCTCTCTTGATCAAAAACTATGGTCAACTTTGATCCATATAGATAATGGCGCCATTTCTTCAGAGCATTAATAATAGCGAACATCTTTCGCTCATAGGTAGAGTAATTTTGCTGAGCAGGACTTAGCTTTCTACTCTCGAAAGCTATCGGTCGACCAAATTGGCTTAGTACTGCTCCTACTGCAGATGAACTTGCATCTGTCTCTAATTGGAAAGGCTTGTTCGGATCTATAATCTGTAGAACCGGGGCCGATGCTAAAGCAAGTTTAAGATCTTGAAAACTCTTTGCTTGATCTTCTTTCCAATTTAACTTTTGATGCTTTTGAGTTGATCTGTCAAAGGTACTGCAATTTTGGCATATCCAGCCACAAACTTCCGATAATATCCTGCCAATCCGAGAAAACTTTGTAGTTCTCGAACCGTCTTGGGCTCAGGCCATTCAAGAATCACTTGGACCTTTTCAGGGTCAGCTTTGATTCCTTCCGCGGAAATAATATGACCTAAATACTTTACTTCTGGGGTAAAGAATTCACATTTTGACTCTTTACCGTAAAGTTTATTATCGCGAAGAAGTTGAAAAACTTTTTCCAAGTGCTCTAAGTGATTTTCATGATCTTTACTGTAGATCAGAATATCATCGAGAAAATCTACAACAAATTTTCCCAAATAAGGCTTAAGCACTTGATTCATCAAAGTCATAAATGTTGCGGGTGCATTTGTCAACCCGAACGGCATCACTAAAAACTCGTAGTGACCAAACTCTGTTCGAAAGGCTGTTTTAGGAATATCATCATCTTTGATCCTGATCTGATGATAACCTTGGTGTAAATCAATCTTAGAAAAGACTGTAGCCCCCTTTAAACTATCGAAAAGATCTTTGACTAGTGGCATGGGATACTTGTTCTTTATCGTAAGATTGTTCAACGCCCTATAATCTACGCACAGCCTCATAGTTCCATCTTTCTTTTTCACTAGAAGGATGGGTGCTGCCCATGGAGACTGGCTTGGGCGGATAAATACTTTATCCAAATACTCTTGGATTTGATTTTCTACTTCTTGATTCTGGACATAGGGGAGGCGGTATGGGTTTTGAGATTTTGGCTTGGTACCCGGAAACAGATCTATACTGTGATCGATGTTTCCACGAGAGGGTGGCAAGCCGTAGGGGAGTTCCTTAGGGAACACATCTTTAAATTCCTTCATTAAATTGTTAAATTTAACATAAACTTCTCGAGGAATAAAGGACGAGACATAAGAAACTTGACTTATATTATCAGAATCTATTACATCGGTGCCAAGGACAAGAAAAGCTTGAGTCCTGGCTTCTTTATTGACAAGTTTCTGAAGTTCAGTGTATGAAATCAAAGGGATACTTGGAACATCATGCTCACCCTTCATTTTATACACTACACCGTCACGCTGGAATTCCAAAGTATTTGTAAAATAACACCTAGTCAATGAAGATCCTAGACTCCATAGCCACTCTCTCTCTAAAACAAGATCTACCCGATCCATGTTCATTATTTGGAAGTCCAAGGTGTCTTTAAATCCTTGGATTTCTAGCTCCAAATTACATATCATTGTGTCCCAAACACGGGTGTCTTGACCGTGCATCATGGAGACAATGTATTTATGAGGAGATGGTTCCTGAGGAAGAGCCAGTTTTTTTACTAACGCATAATTGATAAAATTATGCGTAGCAGAGTCATCCACCATTATCCGGATGGTGTGCCCTTTTACTGATCCATGCAACTTGACCAAATCATGTGGACCAAACTCTTGAGGTTGCCACATGTTTTTGGAAATTTGGCATGAATGGGTACTGTCGCAATGCATAATCTGAACCTTCTTTGCACTTGAACTTGCATCCAAGTTCAAAGAGTGAATCAGATTGATTTGCTGCTTACCCTTTCCCTTACTTTCTCTTCCGACTGGACAGGCACGGCTTCGATGTCCAGGCTTGAGACATTTAAAGCACAAGTTTTCTTTTTGCGCTTTATCATGATCTTCTGGAGAAAGGATGTGTCTAAAAACACGAGGTTTTTTAGACACTCTTTCATTAGATCTAGTCCCTTTGCCCTTACGCTTAAAGTTATTCTTCTGGGAATAACTGCTTTCCTGCGGGACATCCAAACGTGAATTGTCCTCATAAATCTGTGCGACCTTAATCGCCTCTTCAAGGGATTTAGGCGCATGCCTCTTAACTTCATTACGAATTCGCTGGTTAAGTCCTCTGACAAAACCGCGAAGTCGATGGAAGTCATCTAAATTCTTTAACTTCAGAATTACATCTCTGTATTCTGAAATATACACTAATAGCGGTCTACCCTTCTGCTGAATTTTATCCCAAGCTTCCCAATTGCGTTCCTCCTCATTCTCGGGGAGAAACTCTTTCTTGAAAAGATGGGAAAATTCATTCCAAGTGGTAGGTTTCTTGTGAGTCTCAGAGAGACTCATCCACCATGTATAAGCTTTCGGTCCTAGCGATAAACTGGCTTCTACTACCCTCACATGTTTGGGGGTATGTTTGAGTTCATGGACATCTTGCCATTTCTCTAAGAAAGTCAAAACCGCATCCTTATTCCTATCCTTATCCTCTCCAGAGAAATAAGGAGGACGGATCTCCTTTCCCAAGGAAAGATCCACAGGGTGGTTATGGCTTTCTAACATCCCTACCGAAGCAACACACAAGGGAGTAGAAGACACTAGGCTAAGACGGCTCATACTTCCCGCTAGCGGAAACATATCTATTTGGGGAGAGGATAATCCCTTATCCTTTTCCATCCTAACAGACATTGGTGAAGTTGCGATCGTATCTGTGTGACTACCTAAAATAGTCTTACTGATATCCCTAGGCGTCTGAAGTAAGTTCAGAATGGCCTTAAGGTGATCCTGGATTCCATCAATAGATTGACAGAGGACTGCAACCTCATCCGGAATACTGGACAACCGTCCAAGCTTTTGCTCAACTAGCAACATCCTACTCTCCATATCTTTCCCCTCGTTTAGAGTAGTGATTGTTTCCCCTTTTTTCGCAGAATCCTCAACGTCTAATGCTACAATCGTCGCTTCTCTATTAAATGCATCAGACGCATGACTTGTATTTGAAACCATAGGTGCAGATGGATGCAATGCATGTGCAGCTATTGGTGGTCTAGGCATGAATGAGGATGTTACTAAAATAGGAACAGAAACAAACACTGACGTACTAGTAGTACTCGTAAGCGAGACGTGGCTAGAAGTCCCCTCCATCGCACACAAAGCGTTATTAAACTTACTAAGTATTCCTAACGCAAGTGGTGTGTGCAACAAAATCAAAAGAGCTATGCAAGAATATCACAAGAAATAGTCCCTGATGATTTGGTCTGTTGAGGTCGACTTGATTCTAGCCGAGAGTGCTAGAATTATGACGAAGATAGGCCTCCGGATCTTCACTCCACGGCTCCTCTTCCTTCAAGCTTTGGTCAATCTTTGATTCTCCTTGGTTGTTTCTTTGGCTAAAAGCAGAATACTTCTCGGGTTCGGCCTGCAACAACTGATTTGGCTCCTTGGATGGATAAGAGTTTAGCTTGCACTTCAGCTTTGATCACTGGTTTAGGAGAATTTTTTTTATTTCCTTTTTTGCTCCTTATTGTAGTCTTCTACAGCGCGGGCAACAAATAATACGATCTGCTATAACAAGACTTTCGCGAACGCCTGTTTGGTCTCGTGGATAGAGCAGCGTGCTCACGTAAAAGGGACGTGAGTTCGATTCCTCTATCCTGCATAATAGAGGGAACAATTTTTGCTAAGCTCCTTAGCTAATAGCTGTCGCCTCTACCACGAATTCAGCACTTATTTCTGATGAGCCACGAGCGAGTAATGGAGAAGAGGATGCATTCGCAAGATTGACGAGCAAGATGATGAAAAAGAGCTATGGAGAATGAAGCTCTGATACCAATGCAACAACGTAACGACTGCAAATGCTCATGAATGAATGACTCTCCTCCCAACCTTATGCCTGTATATATAGCTGCTTGAACTAATGAGGACCACAAATGTAACTAGAGTCCACAAGTGCATGTGCAATCTCCTCCACTCCTTTCATATCCACCACTAGAGTCTATTAGTGGCTGGAGTGATCTCGACCACTACTTTAGTACCTTCCACTAGAGTCCACTAGTGGTTGTTGTACTCACCTCTTGAGTTAAGTCCACTGGACTCAAGTTAACTCACGTTAACTTGAGTTAGAAGGCTCTAGAGCTCTTTGGGCAAAACTCTCTTCCCATGCTCCCCATGGGAGTTGAACCCAAGACCTCTTCCTTCACAACCATGAGACTTAACCACTAGGCTAAGTAGATTACTTGAATATGAGAGCACATGACTTATGCTTGAGTCTACTCTTGAGATCTTTGGTCCTACAGACGAGTGACCAAACGGTATCCGATTTCAGATCTGTCTGAAGCCATCGGATCCCTAGATCATAGACTTACTTTATTACAGATGAGTTATCAGATTTGAAGACTTGGATGAAGAGAGATGCTCAAGCAAGGAGCATTATCTACATGGGAGTCAATGACTACTTGCTGCCTCATATTAGAAGGCCTCTCAATCTATCTCTGATTATGTAACAAGGATGAAGGACATTGCAGATGCATTAGGAGCAGTTGATGAAGATATTGAGGAGGATAAATTGGTAAGGCAAATCCTCACAGGTTTGAGAGGTGATAAGAAATGGAAGCCATTCATTAGGTCTACTGAATTGTCACTAGATCATTTTACTCCCGATTTAAATCAGTTGCTAGGACACATGCTAACCTTTGAGCAGGATGTCAAAGGTCAAAGTGATAAGAGTGTAGGTCAAGCAATGTATTCAAAGGATAAGAAGAAGAATAGCAAAGTGAAGCAACAAGAAAATGAAGATGAAGGTACAACTAGCCAAGCTAACTTCCTAAGAGGAAGAGGAGGTGGCAAAGGTAGAGGGAGAGGTAGAAGCAATAAAGATGGAGTCAAAGCTTGCTAGATTTGTGGTAAGACAAATCACTTAGCTCATGATTGTTGGCATAATAATTAGAATAATGGTGGATATAATCAAAACTTTAATTCAAGAGGAAGAGGTGGCAGAAATCAAAGAGGTAATTTCAAAGGTAGAGGTAGTAGAGGTTACTTTGGAAGAAATGCAGGTAGAGGATTCCAAAGTCAATCCTAAAACAATACCTACTACAATTATGCTTCATATCAGAAGGAGGATTCAACCTTGATAATGAATGCAACTTGTGAAAGGCAAAGTGAAGACCAAAGAGTTTTCTACATTGACTCAGGGTGTAGCAATCACCTGAGTGGTAACATAGCCTTGATGACTAATGTGGAGAATAAGGTAACTAATCATGTAGTTCAAACAGGTGACAATACAAAGCATAATGTGAAGTCAATTGGATCAATGAAGACCAAGGATGGAAGTACTCTCTTGAGTAAGGTTTTGTATGTTCCTACAATTCCAAAGAATCTAATAAGTGTAGGGCAAATTGTTGAAAAATCTTATGAAGTAAGGTTCACTAATGAAGGAGTTTTTGTGGAAGACCCTAGCAATGGGTATAAACAAATGGTTTCAGGGAAGAAAGAAGGAAGACTATTCACATTGAAGATTCAAGGTAATGTTGGTCATGCCTTGTTCACTTATGGAGGACATAAGATCTCTGAGTTAGATCTTTGGCACAAAAGGCTTGGATATTTCAATGAAAGAGGTATTAAAGATATGGTTAACAATGGTTCAGTGCTTGGATTGCCTAATGTTGCAGGTCAACATATGACATACAGATGTGAGGCATGTCAATTAGGTAAGGCTCACAAGCAATCTTATTCCAAGCATGGTTTCATGTATTCAGAGAGGCTTGAATTGGTACATACAGATGTTTGAGGACCCTCAAAGGATTTCAGTATAAATGGTTCAAGACATTATGTGATATATGTTGATGATGCTACCAGATGGATCACAATATATGTGATCAAAGATAAATCATAGGTATTCAATACATTCAAACATGATCATGTGTATGCACAAAGAATCACAGGTCAAAAGTTGAAGACACTTAGATCAAATGGAGGGGGAGAGTATTTCTCTAATGAATTTAGTGATTACTTGTGGAATGAAGGTATAAAAAGGGAAGTTACTTGCAGGTACTCTCCTCAACAAAATAGTATAGCAGAAAGGAGGAATAGAACTCTTGTTGAGTTTGCAAGATCCATGATGAAGGAGAAAAATTGTCCAAATTATTTGGGTGTTGAGGATGTAAATAGAGCTACATATTTGGTTAATACGTTACTATGTAAAGCTTTGCAGGGTATGACACCATATGAGGCATGGTGGGGTAAGAGACCTACTGTAGATCATTGCAAAGTGTTTGGTTGTTTAGCCTATGCATATGTGCCATCTCAATTGAGGCACAAATTGGAACCTAAAGCAGAGATGTATGTGTTCATTGGCTATGATGACAAGCAGATGGGATATAGGTTGTGGAGTCCATCCACAAAACAATTCCGTGTATCAAAGGATGTTACATTTGATGAGCAAGGTACTTGGTATGCAGGTACAATCAATATTTATGCAGGTGATGAATAAATTGTGCATCAGAAGAAAGGTAAATCAAAGGTTCAAATATTTGATGAAGAAGAGAACAATGAAGTATAGGTTGAAGTTGAAGAAGTTCCAAGGTTTGATCCAGAATGTGATGAACCAGAAACTTCAAGAAGTGGAGAACTCAGAAGGTCATCAAGACACAAATGGCAACCTACAAGGTATAGCTATGACACTTCTTTTTTGGCTATTGAAGATTATGCTTATATGGTAAGAGAAGATGAAGACCCTTCTACACATGAAGAGGCAAAAGGTAAGGAAAATTGGGAGAAAGCTATGCAGGAAGAGTATGATGCATTGATGGAGAATGAAACATGGGATTTGGTTCCTAAACCAAATAGTTAGAAGATCATTGGATGCAAATGGGTCTACAAGACAAAGAAGTATGCAGATGGAAGTGTGTCTAGATATAAAGCTAGACTTGTTGTGAAAGGGTTTGCTCAGACATATGGTATAGATTATGATGAGACCTATAGTCCTGTGGCAAAGATGACAACCATCAGGACACTCATAGCTATTGCTACATGTAAAGGTTGGAAATTATGTCAATTATATGTGAAGAATGTTTTTCTAAATGGTTATATTTCAGATGATGTTTTCATGGAGCAATCATAAGGATCCAGAGATGAAAGGTATCCAGATCATGTATGTAAGCTCAAGAGAGCTTTGTATGGTTTGAAGCAGGCCCTAAGGCCATGGAATTATAGACTTGTGAAGTTCTTGAAGGAACTTGGTTTTCAAGTATCTAATGCAGATAGTAGCTTGCTTGTCAAAGCAAGTGATGATGGGTTAATTTACATGTGCATATATATTGATGATATAGTTCTTACAGGTACAAATGAGAAGGGCATACAAAGTCTAAAGAAGCAAATGGAGAAAGAGTTCAAAATTAGTGACTTGGGAGACTTGTCATATTTCTTGGGCATGGAGATCTCATACACTCAACATGGAGTGTATGTAACTCAAGAAAGGTATTTGAAGAATTTGTTGATCAAGTTTAAAATAGAAGATTGCAGGGTAGCACCTACTCCAATGGAGGTGAATCACAAATTGAGCAAATATGGAGGAGAAGAATTCAAGGACATGAAGCTATATCAAAGTTTGGTTAGTAGTCTGATCTATGCTACATTAACTAGTCCTGACTTGTCATATGCAGTAGGAGTGTTTTCTCAATTCATGCATTGTCCTAGGAAAGAACAATGGGTTGCAGGACAAAGGGTGTTGAGGTACATTAAGGGTACACTCAAAGAAGGTTTGTATTATGGTTTTACATCAGATACAAACATCAAAATATATAGTGATACAGATTGGGCAGGTAATCCTGATGATAGAAGATCAACATATGGATACTTGTCTTATGTGGGAGATAAGTTAATCTCTTGGTGTTCTAAGAAGCAACACACAGTTGCCTTATCATCTACAGAAGCAGAGTATAAGGTATGGTTGAAGCTGCAAAGGAGGTCATATGGCTAAAGACTCTTATGAAGAGTTTTGACATCATTCAGAGTACACCCACTATTCATGGAGATGACATGAGTTCATTGTATCTAGCTGCTAATCCTCTTTTTCATGCAAGGACTAAACATATTGAGATTCAATATTACTTTCTAAGAGAAAAGGTCATGGATAAGGAGATTGAAGTCATACATCCTTCAACAAAAGATCAGATAGTTGATATGCTAACCAAAAGCTTGGATGGACCAAAGCTATAAAGATTCAAAGACATGGAAGGTATATAAAGAAGATAGAAAAAACCTCAATTGATGATTGAGCAGGAGCTGTTGGTGCAACAAGTCAATCACCAATTGAAGTTTTTGATAAAGGATTGAAGTCAAGGATTGAAGAAAAGATCAATTTATGAAGCATGAAGAAAGTACATGTTCAGAAGATGAAGACTTGTATACATATGTACATTAATTTAGAGTTAGCTCACTTATATCTTTTGTTTGGTTATGAGCTTGTACATATTTGCCTATATATACAAGTAAAAATATCAGGGAAAATATGAGAGAGCATGTGAAAAGAAGAATTAGAAGTTGTAAGAGTTATTTAGACACTTTAGAAGTGCAGGAGATCTCTCTCATCACTCAGATGTAAAACTTCTTAGAAATGAAGAAATATTGCGACCGATATTTCTGAGTGTTCTCCTTCTCTATTGAATCTTTTGTGAAATGCTTTTGTACAAGTCTAAGTCTGTAGTTGATTCACCTCTTTACAAAGTTTCAGCCTCTAATTGTGATCACGCTAAGAGAATTGAGTGTAGGAACATTTACATGTGTAAATGTGAAGAAGTGAAGTTGCAATAGGCACAAAATTTGATGCTAATGTTTTGGTCAGATCTCTTTTCATAGTGTAAAGTTTTGAGAAAGCAAGCACTCATTCTTTAAGTTGGAAGGTAAGATACCTATGTCTAAAAGCATTTTAATAAAAGAGTTGTAGTTTGGAAGAAATGTGTGTTAGAAGTTGTAGGTGTTAGAATCAACTATTCAGAAGAACAGTTTCAAACATAGGTGAACTCTTTGAGTCATTTCTCAAGATCTACTGAACTTTTTGAGATGATTTAACTTGGAGAAGGTGTGCCAACTATAGGAGACACGTCTTGCAAAGTTTTATAAAAAACTTTACACATTTGATCAGTCAATGAATGACTTATGTGCAGCAGACTTTCTGAGTAATCACTCTCTTCACAGTTTGTTCAAGATTTTGATAATTGAGCACTGATTCTCCAAATTAGTAAAGTTTTTGAGTTATTCTTGATATAGAGGTGCTCTAACTTCAAGGATAGGTTGTTCTTTTGGAGATTAACACTCTCCATCATATACCACAGTGTATAATTTGCCATTTGAGGACCGACTTTTTATTTTCAATGAGAGGGTGCCAGATAGCCATGAATTTCATATCCCATCAAAGTCGCGTCCAGTTGAGACACCACTTCTTGTTCAGAGTGTTATGGAAGTCATTGGGAGCTTCAATGGTCACGATCTTGGAAAGACGATTACCATTATACCATTTAAGGCCCAACCGTCTCGGTGTGTCCTCTCCCATAAGCAACCAGATTTTAGAGCGGTCCCAAGCATGGCATCTTCTCGATAAAATATTCCATTCCTCGTACGTGACCATGACACTAGGGTCTAAGTACTCAAAGCTCAGCCATCTACTAGTGTCATGTTTCTAGAGATGCTTCCATTGTTTGAAGCCCTTGTTCCAAAGCCTCTTGGCACTCGGAACATTCCAGGGCACCGCATTTTTTATTCCTTGGATCAGAAACCAAATAGAGTCATTCTGTCTTATACCTGCAGCCCACTTCCAATCTTCACACTCTGATGTGAGGTTTGAGTTTGTTCCAACTCTTCCATAGGGATCTAACTAGGATCGAGCCTTTTGGTGAGATTAGGATCGAGGAGAATAAAAGGGTAAGGATGTCCAGGTTTTTCCATCCAGGGTGGCCCACCAGAGTGATCACGTTCGTGTTTCTGGAAATTAAAGTGGCCCAAGAAGATTCCCTATTGCACCAATCCTTAATCATCCACTTTGCTGCAAGTTTATTGGCCATGCTACCAATGTCCATAATACCCAAACCTCCAGTTTCCCTCCAATTAGTGCTCACCTCCTCTTGTGGTCCCCAACCCAAAGAAAGTTTTGAAAAATCCTTTCCAATTCGGATAAATCTTGATCCTCCAGTGTCCAACATGACAGAAAGTATATGATTGAAGATATGAGGAACATGTTAATCACCATGGCCCGGCCAACAAAGTTAATTTGCAAACCCTGCCAATAGTTTAGTTTATTGTTAAGTCTGGCGAGGATCCAATTCCATCTTTGTTCTAGAGAGACATCGAATCCCATGGGGATTCCAAGAATTTGAACGACCTAGCCCGGTTGAATGTTTTGACATACCTGCAGGGTGAGGAGGTTGGGTTGATTCCCATTAAGAGATATAAACGCGGACTTGGAATGATTAATTCTGGACCCGGAGGCCTCACAGAAAGTGTCGAGGCACCACCAAAAGGTTTCCAAGCTGGTACCATCATTGTGAACAAAGGCATTTGTATTGTCAACAAACAGCCTCATAGCCATTTTCCCAGAGTTATGTGGCAAAGCGACGCCTCTAAAGTTGCCAATCTCCATCTGTTGCTCCACAAGTCGGCTAAGTCCTTCTGTAGTGATGGCGAAGAGAAGCGCGGCCAAGGGACATCCTTGCCTTATTGATCGTTTCAGTTTGATTGTCTTCGAAAGTTGGCCGTTGACATTGACTTTGGTCGAAGCATTTTCGAGGAGAGTGGAGATCATCCTGATGAATCTCTGGCTACAATCGAGGTCTTTTAGTGATTGTAAGATATAGTCCCATTCCAGTCTATCATAGGCTTTGTCAAAGTCAATCTTGAGGAAGAAAATGTCCTAATTAGATTCTTCAACGAAGTCCAAACCTTCCCAAATGTTGATGATAACTTCCAATATAGACCTTCCCTTAATGAAACCTTTTTCTTTAATTCTATGGCCTTGCTGACCACAGTGGAAGCATGCATTGGGCAAGTTTTTAAACGTGATCTCCTAAGCCCAAGTTTCTCCATCACCTAAGTTGACGATAATTTTCGAGGTGAGACGCCTACTGAGATCTGCCTCCACACACATTTGCGGGTGCCAACGAGCATTGAATGCATGTGTTGTACCCTCATAGATGCAACCCCCGACATCACCACACGAGGCTAATGGCTTGCCAATCGGAGAGACAATATCCAAAAGAAAGCCATAAAGGAAGTAAGGGAGGTTTGGGAGCTCGACCCAAAGAGGGTACCGAAGGGGTTTAGAGTTGTCGGCCATGAAATTGCGGGCCCACTTGAAGAGGCACATAGTGGACCACCCGACTTGCCAAGACCCTACACTAGGGGCCTGGAGCACCATATCCTCATTTTCAAAAACTAGCAAGAGATGTCTGGCCGGCAGGGATTGACACTTACTCACGACTAGGCCATGTAGAAACCACTCTTTGTGAAACCACTGACGCATTGTATCTAGCGGAGGCCTAGGGCCAAACAATTATCCAACGAGGCAGACTCTCTTGAGCTCTTCTTGCGTTAACAAAATCGCATCTGGATTAAGCACAACCCTAGGGATCACCTTAGTCTCTGAGGAACTAGAAGTAGCACCTGCACCACCATTGATAATTGGGGGCAAATTACTGAAAACGAGGGAAAGGATTCTTGAGTCCATGATGGAGGCCACGAAGAAAGCTATAACGACATACCTAAAAGAGAAGACTTTCTCTAATAGCCATTAAATTCCAGAGAAAATCTTCAATTGTCCCTTTCCACTACTTTTTTTTTCTTTTCAAAATTTCTTCTCTTTTTTTAAACTTTTCTTCCCCTTCACTTCATAACCATCAAGAGAAGGCTGCAACTACCAAAAAGGGAGAGAGCAGAGCCGACCTTAGAAGAAAACCCAAGCACCTATGCCACTTTTCAAAGGAGGCACAGAAAATAACTCAAAACTCAACCAAGAAATTAGGAAAAAGAACACACTACGACTTGACACAAGACCAAGCAACAAAAAGACACAAAGTCACACCAACAGACCCGATCGCGATACATGGAAAAGAGACCTACATGATACCCAAGAGACCCAAGAATCCGATCGCGATACTGGGCTTAAAAAGCTTCACGATACAAACACGATACAAAAGCAGCTTCATTCACGATACATAAATAGCGAAGAACTGCCCACGATACATAAAACAAGCACGAAACAAAATCAGCTTCATTCATGATATTGGGCGAAAAACGCTTCACGTAACGAGTGCCTGATTATGATACCGGAAACATGATACTCCAACTGACTTCACGATCACGATTCACAACCCTGCAGGCGATATCATCGAGACGTGACGATATCTCCACCAATCTCGACCTCGGGAGGTTCTAGCGATACCTCCAAAAGAGGTATCGCGATACCTACAACTGGGGGAGACGATACCCGCAACACTAACATAAAACACCAAATTGAGCACAAATTGAGTTCTCCATATTATCCTCGAGCAAATGGATTGGCAGAGGGCACTTACAAAGTTTTACTCATAATGTTGCAGAAGTTTCTTCTTGAGTGTCCAACCAAATAGAAATAGAATTTATGTTCGGTTCTTTGGGCTTACCGTTCTTTGGACAAGGTTCCAACAGGCTTTACACCTTCTAAGCTAGTTTACGGTATGGAAGCTATTGCTATTGCAATATAGAAATGTTTATTACTAGAAGAATCTTTAATTTTTCAGATGGATACTTTATGGCACTTGGAAGAACATTGGTACAACAGTTTCCTATAGATGTAAGAAGTCCAGTATAGACAATGAGGCTGACATGATCATCATTTATGGAGTCCTATTTTTTGGATTGATGATTTAGTCTTGTTTTTCAATTAAAAAATGAAGCGACAAGCTAGCAAGTTAAAATTTTAGTGGACAAGTCCTTTTCAAATTCATCAGGAAATTGGGCCATCCACTTTTTAGTTAGCAACTTTGTTTGGTAAAATTTTACGGACTCCGATCAATGGGTCCAAGCTGCACCCTTACCATATGTGACATTGTAGCTATCATTGTAATATGTGTGTATATGTGTTGCTCTAGCACAATGGTGAGAACCACGTTAAGAAGCTCCACCTCCTTAATGTCAATCCGCGGAAGAGATAGGAGTGATATGAAGATCGTGAATGTGAGATGAAGTGAGAGTGAAGGTGAGAAGCATAGAGATGCACATACACATACACACACACTACAAAGAGACAAGCAAGACACAATGGAAGGTGAGAAATCAACTCTATTGCTCAAGATCTCAATTACAAGCTCAAAATAGCTCTAAGCTCACACTAACCAACCTCAATAATGAGCTCTCTAGCTCTTTTAATAGATTCTAGACTAGTTTTGACCGGTTTCACATCTAGTGATCGGCATAGTTAAAAAATAGATCCTATGCGCTATTTGAGAGGGTAAACAGTGTCTAAAAATAACCAAAATTGATATGATCCTTCTACCTAAGCTCCTCAAGCTCGAGGACTCCTCGGCTTGCAAAAATGAAGCAAGAAATTAAGAAAATGGTTTTTCTATATTACATATGTTACAATAGTGATAAAAATCACTATTCTGTTGGAGGTTTTTGAAAAGTATTTTAAAACATAATTCTTTGAAAAAATTGATTCGACTGACTCTCTGCTCTGCCTTTACATGCTTCTTTGTCTTCTATGCCTCTGGCTACTGCCAACACCCCCCTCCCTCTCGCTTCTGTCGTCCTCGACAGAACCTTGTTGTGCGGTCTGTCGGATGTAATTCTGGAGGAGTTCCTGAGCGAGGGTGTGTTCGGATATTCAAATGCCGGGCCAAATCTGCCTTGAGTTTCTCCCAATCAATTGGTTGCGGTTCATCGGGTGGCGGGAGTCAATAATGTGTGGAGTATACCATCTGTTCACAGGCAAATAAGTGCAAGAGGTGTGTAGGCCTGCTGATGAACACTTCTGAATGGTATTCCCAGAAATCAGTTGTGAACATTTCTTCTAAGGTTTGCTTGTAGCACGCCGATAAATATTTAATTCTGCAATGCCAGGCATAACACACCCATAGCGATGGCGTTGTACTCATATCATATGCAAGATCTAGATTTCCATGCTCGAAGCCCGGGGTGTTTACATGAGGTGCCTTTACACGACGGAAGACTTTGAAAATCATTTGCATCATGTCAAAGATTTTGACAGTCATGTGCGCTGCTATATCGTCCATGTGTTTCAAGCGTTGGAGCCAGTGACGAATCATGGCCATCATGTATCCCACTGTTGGTAGTTCTATGGGTGGCTTGAAATATGGGTAATTTAACCAATCCTGGCACTGCTTGTTGTTCTGTACTTTAATAGTAAATGCAGTCCAGGAGCGGCGACGTGGCACTGGTCCCCAACATGGGTTGTATTTCAAATGTAGTGGTGTCTTTACCCAAGTACTCATCATCTCAGGATATTCTTGTAAAAGATCTTTACGCCACTCTGGTTGATAACTCTTGCCTTGCTGCGCATCCAATGGCAAATCATCAAGCTCAAACTGAGTAGCGTGAGATGGTTTCTTGCTTGTTTCTTTCTCTATGGCCAACTGATACATGGCCATTAGCATAAAATACGATTTGTACTGTAGCTCATGCCCTGATATATATCTGCGAGGGGCCAAGTGAGCGAAGTAGGGCGACTGTAAAATTCTTTCCTCAATCATTGCCATTGCGTGCAGCTACGCCTCTACTCGTGCTGAGTGGGTGGTTCCAAGCTCTTCAATTGTCTTCATCCATGTGGGGGTTGGAAGCTCATAAGTCATCTTGCCTTCAGTCGTGACTCGTCCGCCTGGGATGGGTTGTGGTTCGTATGCTTCTTCAAAGGTTTCCTCCACCGGAATGGTTACATTTTCTTCATTGGTTGGGAGCTCTGGTGGGGAATCCGGCCTTGGTGGTGCTTCGTATATAGCTATCCTTGATTCAAGAGTTGATACCTGGGCCCATAATGCGTTGAGTTCCTCTAGGATGTCGGGAGATGGGTCCACAGGAGGTGGTAATCCTTGTGTTGCAGGTGCTCTGAGCTGGAGTAGCTTATGATCTTCTTTCAGCTTCTGATATTCTTCGTTCATTCGATCGTATTCATCGAGCAATCTGATGTGATCATCGAGCAACATTTTCATTGATTCGGAGGGCACTGCTTTGAACCGGCTAGGACTTAATGGTTGGTCTGGGTGATCGAGAGCAGCTTCTAAATTTTCTTTGTTCTGCTCTTGTAGCCGCTGGTTCTCTTCCTTTACTGCTGCTAGGTGTCTTCTAAGTAAGCCCATGTTCCGTGTAAGCGTCGCATTGCAAACTGTCTGGGCCCTTAACAAATTGTCAAGATCAGCAGTGGCCTCTTTGGCTTTCTCTTCACTTTCTAGTTCCAGCTTGTGATAAGCCTCGCCTAGTTCTTGATATCGGGTGTGCAGTGACGCATTCTCAATAGACAATGAGTTAAGCTGCGATTGTAGATCATTCGTTGTCTTTTGCAGCGCTTGATAATTCGTTCCTAAAGATGTAAACTCATTGCGCACTTGAGTCATACATGTAAACATCTATTGAAATGTCGCATCGATGGTGGGTGATAAGATTAGTGATGTGCTAAGTGCAGATGCAGTTGCAGTGTGAGTGGGTGTTGATGCAAGGGGTAAGGGAAAAGGGGGTGGGAAAGTGGATGTTGTGGTGATTGTGGAAAATTGTGGTGTGCTTATGTATGGTTGTGCCGCGAATGAAGTGAGTGGTGGTGCGGTGGGTGGTGATATATCCATATCGCTGGATGTGGTGTCGAGTGCAGTGACTGTGAATAGTGGTGTGATCGTGGGTAAGTGTGTGGGTGTAAATACAGGATTTACAAAGGTTGAGGAGTAATTTACAGAGGGGTTGTCTTGGACAGCTTGGTGGAAAGGGGAAAGAGGGTGTTGGAGTTAGACGTCTGCGAAAGCACGCGAACAGCACAAGGAAGAAGAAGAAGCTTGGAGCACAACACACAAGACTGAATGTATTACTAGAGAATGTACAAACATAAGTAGCCCATTAGGGCAATAGGCGTATATACAAGCCGGGGGAAAAAAACCTCCTAAAGAGGGAAAAAAGTGCCACGGCTGTCCTAGAGGGTTCACATACATCACTACCTAAATATATCAACAAATCCCCCCTGGTAGTGATGCGGTGAACAAGGAGCTGGCACTCATGTATAAGGAAGTGCCAAGCTATGTGGAAATCCCTCCACAAAAGGAAGTAAGCCCAAAGCTTTGCGGAAAGCTTCAAACTTCTCCCTAGGCAGAGCCTTCGTGAAAAGGTCTGCAATGTTCTCTTGCGTGGGCACATATTCCAAGCTGATCTCCCCAGCAAAGAACCTCTCCCTGACATAGTGATAATGCACCTCAATGTACTTAGTGCGAGCATGGAACACAGGGTTCCTCGCAACTGCCAATGCGCTCTAACTGTCAGTGAAGATGGTGGTGGCAGAAGACTGGCCAACACCCAAATCAGCCATAAGGCGTCTGAGCCACACACACTCAACAGTCGCTGTGAAAGCTGCCCTATACTCATCCTCACAACTAGAAGTGGCCACAGTAGGCTGCTTCTTGCTCAACCAAGATATACATGAGCTACCAAGCATGAAGCAAAAGCCACTAGTGGACACACGAGTGTCATAGCAACCAACCCAATCTGAGTCAGAAAAAGCATGCAAATCTGGCGGTAGTGATCCCCCCTTGGGATAAAACAACCCAAGTAGCCGAGTACCACTCAAGTAGCAAAAGATGCGCTTACCCGCCTTCCAATGCGTGACTCCTGGGCAATGCATAAACCTGCTCATCTGTGAGACAGAAAACTGAATATCTGGCCGAGTAATGCATAAGTAAATCAAGCATCCAACAGCCTGCTGATATAGAACAGCATCAAATGCATCTCCAGCATCATGAAGACTCAATCGTAAACTTGTCTCCATAGGAGTGGCAATAGGCTTACTGTCTTCAAGGCCAAAACGCTGCAATAATGTGTCAATATATTTCATTTGACACAAAGCCATTCCACCATCAACTTGCATAAATTGAATGCCCAAATAGTGATGCAAATGCCCCAAATCAGACATCTCAAATGAGGCATGCAAATCAGCCTTGAAATCCGCAATATGCTTCTCAATAGGACCAGTGAGAAGCATGTCGTCTACATAGACAACAATGATCAGAAGCACATCATGAGCACGCTTAACATATAAGGTGCTTTCAGTTGGACTGTTCTCAAAACCATGTGCAATCAGATAGGCATGTATCTTCTCATACCAACCACGTGGTGCTTGCTTTAAACCATATAACGCCTTCTTTAACCTGCACACCTGGTTTTCATGCCCTTTCTGCACAAAGCCACGGGGTTGAAAAACATACACTTCTTCATGCAAGTCACCATTCAGAAATGTTGTTTTAATGTCCAACTGATGTACATTCCAACCATGATGGGCTGCAATTGCACAAATGCTCCGAACAGTAGTCATACGGCATGTAGGTGCAAAGGTCTCATCAAAATCAATGCCTCTTTCTTGCGCATAACCCTTTGCAACAAGCCTAGCCTTATACCTGTCAACTGTACCATCAATTTTACGCTTCAGCTTGTATACCCACTTAGTGCCAATGGCCTTCTTGCCAAGAGGCAAGTCACATAAAGACCATGTACCATTCTTCATTATAGCATCATATTCAGATTGCATAGCAGCCATCCAATTTTCTGAATTCTGTGCTTCATCAAAAGAAACAGGCTCATTCTCATCACAGAGACTAGATGCAGCCATAGCATAGCAATCTGATGCAAAGGAGGCACTATGACAGCCTGAATGAGTACGATATGACAAAGGTGCATCTAATTTGTTGTCACGCAAAGTTTGCACCAGCCATTTTGGCATAGTTTTTGCCTACTCAATATCAGCTCTCTCATCAGCAAGTACATCATGTAAATCTGCATCAGAAATGGAATGATCTACATCATCATATGAAACCTGCAAAGGCTGAGAAGCTGCCTCATTAGGACTAGCACTAGACTGTCCACATGTAAAAAGAGGCATCAAAGTATCATACATGTCTTTGGAGCTAACAGATGTCTCCTTAGTACATCAAAGCAATGGCTGAATAGGATCTTCCACAAAGACAACATCACAGCTAACCAGAATGCGTTTAGTCTGTGGATGATACACATGATAGCCTTTACTTTCAGAACTGTACCCAACAAAAATACATTTTACTGCCTTATCATCCAATTTTCTGCGATGTTGTTCAAGCACTAATGCATATGCCAAACAACCAAAAACACACAGATGAGCAACAGATGGCTTGCGGTCATGCCAAGCCTCATATGGAGTGATAGACTGCAACGCTTTAGTGGGACACCTGTTCAGTACATATGCTGCACACATGACAGCCTCAAGCGAGAAACTATGAGGTAAAGCCTGACTCTTGACCATACACCTCGCCATCTCCATGAGAGACTTGTTCTTCCGTTCAGCAACTCCATTCTGTTGAGGTGTATATGGCACCGTACACTGGTGTTTTATCCCACGTTCAGCCAGAAATGCATTAAAATCTGAAGACATATATTCCTCCCCTCGATCAGAACGGAGGGTGCCCATTTTACATGCTGACAGATTTTCAGCCAAAACCAAAAACTGTTTGAAGCACATGAACACTTCGGACTTTGCTTTGAGTGGATATATCCATGCATGCCTGGAAAAATCATCAATGAAAGTCACGAAGTAAAGGTAATTTCCAAAAGAGGGTGTCTGCATAGGACCACAGACATCACTATGTACAAGCTTCAATTTCTGCGTAGCCCGAACTGAACCATCTTTTGGAAAGGAAGAACGCTGCATTTTGCCCAAAATACAGCCTTCACAAAATTGTTTTCCAGGTGCCTCAAGTTTGGGCAAAGAGGACACCATTTCAGATTTCTGCAAGCGTAACAAACTAGCAAAATTCAGATGACCAAAGCATGCATGCCAAAGCTTTGCATCTGACATAGCCTGAGAATCATGAACTGCACATGCCGAATCATTCACAGATCTTTCATAGTCTATGAGCTTATATAGCCCACGACATAAAATGCCAGAAGCAATAATCACATCGCCATTTGAGAGATCATGGACTGTACACCTGTCATCAACGAATTTCACAACCAATCCAATCTTGGCTAATGCAGAAACTGATAACAGATTCTTTTTTATCCCTGGCACAAATAAAGCATCTGACAAAGTGAAAGAACTACCATCAGCACTAGTCAGAATGATCTTACCAACTCCCATAACAAGATAAGAGGAGTTATTGGTGCATGTGACGGTATTCCCTGTAGGGGCAGGCTCGAGTGAAGAGAAGAAACTATGTTGCGAGGTAATATGTTTGGTCGCCCCACTGTCAAAGTACCAAACATCTGAGTCTACTGAAGACATGCACTGATCATGAGAAGATGGGTCAAAACTGCAGACAGTAGTAAACGCCCATTCTTCTTCCTGCACAAGATTTGCAGACTCTGTTTTTGGTGTAGAGGCCTCTGCAACAACCATTCCAGCCTCTTTCTTCTTTGCCTCTTTAGCAGCCAGTTTTGGACAGTTCTTTATGATATGATCATTGCCTTTACAGTACTTACAAAACAATTTCTGCTTTTCTGATTTTTTCTCATCTTTGTCTTGGTTCTTTGAATGTGCAGCATTTGCAGATTTCTGCTTACTAGTAGAAGAGCTCCATTTTCCTTTGCCCTTCTGACTAGCCAGGAAAGCTTGATCTGCAACTCGCATAATGGACCTGTTCTGCCTGGACTGATCTTCCTGCAACAGAACACAGACTAACTCCTCAAATGATAAGGCATTCGGATTGCCTTTCATCATCAACCGAAGAGTAGAAGCAAAACTCTGATATGAGTCAGGAAGACCATTCAAAACGGTATGCACAAGTGAGCTATCTGGTATAACCTCATCAGCAGACATCAACTTTTCCTTCAAATCTTTGATCTTCGTTAGGAAACTGTCCATAGAATCACCTTCATTCATGTGCTCACTCTCCAACTGTTTTCGGAGATAAGCAACACGAGCCTCATTCCTAGCTTGGTACAATGTGGTAAGTGTATCCCAAGCATCCCTAGTTGTTCTGCAAGAGCGTATGTGAGGAATAATGGCACGTTTGACAGACAAAGCTATCAATGCATGTGCCTGGGCATCTCTGCCATCCCAATGAATCTGCTCTACAGTAGGTGCAATAGAAACAGCAGCACGAACAGGAATCTACACAATATCATCTTTGACACCATCTTCATCACCTCCAGCACCTGTATTTGTAGTACCTGTAGTCGCAGGTGTAACAGGACGTCTTTCAACACCCTGCACAATGTTCCACAGTCCTTTTGCAACCAATACATATCGCATCATATAAGCCCATAATGGGTAGTTGGTACCATCGAACTTATTCTCAACAGCCAACATACGGAATACATCACTGCTTTCAACCATGGCCGGTGACTAAAATACCTTGATGCAAAAAATTGAGTGTATCTCAAAAAGTTGAACGGAACTGCCCAGACGAGTTCTTCTAGACCTGTAGCAGACTTCGAGACGCTTAAACTGGCGAATAGAAACTGGTATATACCTTTGGCACAAAAGGAGGAAATAGCCTGCACAAGCGCTACGATAGTGCATTGGGAGGCCGAAACGAGCTTAGATCGCAATTTCGGCACCACAAAGCAAAGCAGTTTTGATCTCTAAAACACCTTGAGTATGCTCACCAAATTTTGTGCGAATCTGAGACTACAAACGGAGGAGTGTCGACGGCCCCCTAGAAGAAGCGATGACCTGCTCTGATACCAATTGTTGGAGTTAGACGTCTATGGAAGCACGCGAACAGCACAAGGAAGAAGAAGAAGCTTGGAGCACAACACACAAGATTGAATGTATTACTAGAGAATGTACAAAGATAAGTAGCCCATTAGGGCAATAGGCGTATATACAAGCCGGGGCAAAAAAACCTCCTAAAGAGGGAAAAAAGTGCCCCGGCGGTCCTAGAGTGTTCACACACATCACTACCTAAATATATCAACAGAGGGGTTACGATGGGTCGGGGAGGTGAGACTGGGGAGAAGGTTAATGGAGGTGGGAATGGGAAAAGGGGTCTTGGAGGTGTGGGGAAGGATGGAAAAGATGGATGGAGAAATGGGTTGGATAGAAAGGTGGATGTGTTAGGGGGTAGACTAGGTTGAGTGGGTGTGGGAATTGTGGGATGAATGGGCATAAGGACGACTTGTGCTACTCCACCGGAGAAAGAGGATGTTGTTTTGGGAGAAGGGGGGTGAATAGGGGAGGCTGGATGGATGGGAGGTGAAGGAGGAGCATTTTGGGTGACAGGTACTTCGGTAACTGTGGAGGTATGTACAGTAGTAGCACGGGGTGGGGAATCTATGAGGATGGCTTCTTTTGCCAAAGAGCCTTCAGGGATAAGACGTGCTTCCCTGGCCTGTTCTAAAGACTGACCGCCGGTGGGTACCCGAATATATTCACCAGGTTTGGTTAGTAGACGGATTCTATGAGGATCGTACTACGGTAGCGGTTTTCTCTGCAAATATCTTAAGGCTTCAGTGGGTCCAACTGATTTGACAAGCTCTTTGAAACCTCTGATGTATACTTCTTCGAACCCGCCCGAGACAAGCTCTTGTTCTATGAGGGTTTGGCTCTCTTCGTCAGTCAAATTCTTGCGCGCCCAAACCTTTTCCATAGTACGGTATAACTTTTTGATGGCCAGTGTATAAGTTGCTGCTTCGAAGGTTTCATCTTTGTGTGTGCTCGTGTCACCTTGGGTGTCCGTTTGTTGTCCTTGTTCATCTATTTGCACATGTTCTTTGGATTCATGAGTTCCCTGATTGGCTTCGTCATCGCCTTCATCTTCGTCGATTTCTGTTCTTTCTTCCTCGGAACTAGACACTACTTGTCCTTGTGGTTGATCTTGCGGTGTGGTAGGGTAGTTGGGCCTTTCATATTCCTGGGAGAAGATCTTGCCTTCTAAAAATTGAATCACTTGAAAATACATCCTGCATCTCAAAATCAAATGTGGTATTTGCTTGTTCTGCTTCTAAATGGGGTATCGAAAAAGAGAAAGCTTCCGCACCGATAGTGGTGGGAACTTCTGCCGTAGTGGTGGTAGGTCCTAGGACTGTGGCTGCTTGAGGAGCAACTCTGCTGGTAGTGCCCTCGGTTACAACTGGTCTTGATAACCGTATACGAATAGGTTGTATATGGTTGTGGTGAGGGTGATTCTGGCACCTGAAGGCAGGGGATAGTTCCTCTCATTCGCTTTCCTGCCCTTCCTTTGCTGGGCTTCCTAGCTTTCTTTGTTGTTCCCTTGAAGGCTTTCAGCTCCTCACTTATCATTGCTCGCTCGATAGGTAAATCGTAAGCTAAGCACATATATATGATTCTAGTCAGTGTGCAGCATCCATTGATGACTTTCTTTCTTTCCCATCTATGTTGTGCTAAATACATCTTATCAATGATCCAGCTAGCTAGATCAACAGTCTGGGGTCCAATACAAGATAAATACAAACCAAACCATATTCGTTTGTGAGGCATTGTGAATCTCTCCTGAGCGGGGAAAGAAAAATGTTGCATACATATCCGTAGTGGTTTTGAAAGCTTAGGTGTGATCGCTGAAATCTCCTCCCACTTAGTGACGTCCCCACGTTTCATAGGGTCAGGAACTAACCTTTCTCGCTCTGTGGGCGTGTGGGTTCCATGAATCTTGATGGCAGCTCGAATCAAATCTTTAGAAAGATAAAATCTTTTATATGGTGGATCGTTCACTAAAGACGGCAAAATAAAAGTTCCTGGCAGATCCTTGTTCTCTGAAGCTATCAAAGTGGTGATTAAATAATAGCATCTGTAGAGTTCAGGTTTAGGCAAAGGGTCACTGAAATACTCTGTGAAGCCGGCTCTTGCCCAAACATGTGTTAAGTCTTGTGTGTTCTGTAGCCCTTCAAACTCTCTTGAGAAGAACTGATATTTTCCCCATGTACGGTCATCAAAAGTCAAATTAGCCTCAAATATAAACTCAGCATCCGCCAATGGTCCTACCAGCCCTTGAAACCAATGAGAATTGCGATGAATCTTCTCAGTATAGCCTCAAGGAGGGTCGTCGATAGGCATGGGTCCTGGGAATCCTTGGAATTCTGGCGGTGGAGCCGTCGGATGGGACTCTGTGAGTAAAACACCGATAGGTGCTACAGGTGTGGTGGGGCCTACTTCTGATGGTCCTTCTTCGGTTTGCATGATGATTTTCGTGCTAATGGAAAAGATCTCCTACAAAAGATTAGCACATTAGTATGGAAATTAATTATGATCCCATTAAGGTGAGACCGCAATCCCTTTCCATAGCCGATGTGTAACCCGTGTAGCCAAGTGTTGTGATGTGATTGATGCAATTGTCTTGCAGAACTAGTGCAGGTCTCTAGACACCTATATGTTTTCAGATAATGCCTACATTGCTTAATGAGGTGTTATTACAGGTGATGTTGGGTTATAGTGTGTGGATTTATACAAGGTTCAGTTATGAATGAGTTATTACAAGGTTGTAGATTAGTCGGGGTGGTAGTTATGTTAGACAAGGGGTTAGGAGAAGACTTCTAGATACGTTTTGGTATCCACTTCCTAAGAGTTTGTGATCGGGTGATAGGTCTCTACGGAGGGACAAAAGATGATATCGGATTTGGTGGTATGGAGGGCTGAAAAGATTTTCGAGGGGTATATTTTACATGGCTTGAGGGTTGAGCTATAGTACATGGTTTGGGTACCCAAATTTGCATGGGTGTGGGTCGATTCGTTAGGTACTTCTTGGCAATCCAAATTTGTCGAATGGTCGAACTTGTAGAAGAAGGTCGAGGGGATGTTGGATACTGATTCTGCTTCTGCCTTGACTTCTTCTTATCAATGTCTGCGTTGTTGAAATCAGTCGGTGCTTTCTGTTCTTTTGGCACCCATATTTGTCTTGTGCCGCTTGCTTTGTGTTGTTGAGACTGCTTTCCTCTTTGCGTCGTCTGATGTTGCCGTCGGTCTGGGTTCCTTCGTAGTGGTTGACTCCTTTGTGGTTGAGGTTGAGAGGTCGGATGGACACTCTGCTTTGGAAAAGAAGGGAGGTCCAACATTTGCGAAACCTGCCCATTAGGAAGTGCTCCATTTTGTACTTTTAATCTAGGCCAGTCCGCAGTAAGTGTGGAAGGATGGGCACCGCAGGGTGTTTTGCCCATGTGGATGCTGACGAAGTCCACCTGACCAAGCGGTTGGGCGGTTGCCCCTTCTAATTTGCAGGAAGCCCAAGGGAAAATCTCCTGATGTCCTTTTGATTGACCATTGTCCATCACCAAGCCCGCGTGGGTTGGTGTAGACGTAATGTGACTAATCTGACCAAAGATCTTTCGGTCTTCCGTCGCATGCATTTCATAGGGTCTATGGCTACAAACCTCAATCGGAATGCCATTAGGGAAGTCAAGTGGTATCACTCGCTTCTAATCTAAGGTTCCAATCTGCAAGGAGCCTTGTCTAAGATTTAGGTCCACTGAGTGATCGTATAGCCAGTCTTGGCCAAGGATTAGGGGTTCTATCAAGTCGTCGTCATGGCACACTAGTAACTTCACTGTCAAGGTCACTTCGTTTATGAGGATAGGAAGATCCACCTCACCCATGCAAGGGGTTTCCATGCCTCCCAGCCCTATGAGGTATGCCTCAATTGGCTGCATTTCTATTCTTGAATCCTTATAGTGGGACCATCTAATCGCACTAGTCGCAGCACCTGAATCAATTAAAGCCCTGAGCTCTTGGCAAGGGTTGTCGTGCTCTAGCCTGACTGTAATGAATGGTCTCCTGTCCACTATGCTAGGATGAGTGGTTGACTTTACTTGACACATGGCCATGGGATATCTGGGTGATGTTTCCAGATGATTATAATGTTCTCTCCCTAGTCCTTGTCTTCTTACCTTCATGCACTTAATGCGTTCTATAGCTTCTGCTTGAGCTTCAGCTCGTATTCTATTTTCTTCCTCCTTACGCTTCTTTGCCAACGTGAGTCATCTAAGCATATCCTCAGTAAGAGGTTCCTGGTATAGCCTGACTCTACAGCCACTAATGTAATTAGGCATTATATCTCCTTCTAAAGTGGCTAATTGTATTGCTCCACTTGTCGAGAGTCTGTTGATGATAATAGGTCCATAACCTCGCTTTTCTAACTTCCGTGCGTGCTATTTCAGCGTATATACTAGAACTAAATCTCCTTCTTTCAAGCCTTTATCTTTCACATGTGCATCAAAATATGCTTTCTGTCAATTCTTTGACGCGTATATTCCTGCTACTGCTTTTAGCATGGTTTCTCCTAATCGTTCCAAGTCCATTATTCTTGCTGATAATTCATGGCCGGTCCACTGATGTTCTTGTGCAACCTTAAGGGTCGGTATCAAGAAGTCCAAAGGAAGCACAGCATTCTGACCAAAAACCATCTGAAAGGGAGTTGCATTGAGTACAGTCTTGTAGGCCACTCGATATGCCCAAACAGCATGGTGTAACTGTTTGTCCCAATCTGAACGTTTGTTGTTCACGACTTTTGTCAGTATGTTACAAAGGATCTTGTTAGTGCTTTTAGCCTAACCATTGGCCTGAGGATGATATGGTGCAGATTTCTTGTGAATCACCATAAAATCCTTTAACAAATATTCAATGACTTGGTTTAGAAAGTGAGTTCCTCGATCGCTCACTAACTCTATAGGCAATCCATATCTTGTAAAGACATTTTCAAATAAGAATTTTGCAGTTGTGTGAGCATCATTCTTTTTCGTGGCTTTTGCCTCTACCCATTTGGTGAGATAATCTGTGGCGACAATAATGTATTCAGCATGTGTTCCTTTTGCACGGGGGTTAATGGGTCCCACAAAGTCTATACCCCACTTAGAAAATGCACGTTCGCCCATCATGGGTTTCAATGGCATTTCATCTCTGCGAGTAGGAAATTGAGTTCTTTGGCACACATCACATCTCTTTACATAGGTATGTGCACCCATGTGAAGAGTGGGCCACCATAATCCTACAAAGAGGATGGCTTTGATTATCCTATCTGGTCCAAAGTGACCTCCTGCAACACCTTGGTGTGCAGTCTCTAGTATGCTCAGATAATCGCTTTCATGAACACACTGTCTTAGGTATCCATCTCGTCCTATTTTGTATAGATTATCGTCAATAAGTGAATAGTCATGAGCTTCCTGCTCTAGACTGCGTTGTCATGCTAAAGTCATTCCTTGAGGGAATGTGTTCGTCCTCAAGTACGTCACTAAAGATTCACTCCAGTCTAGTGTGAGAGACACGTGATATAGTGTAGCATGTTCTACCGGTGGTCTTTCACAACACACATGGCATTCTTTACACAATTTGTAGACTTCTGCTTCCATCGTAGGCCAATATACTCCTAGTCTATGCAGAGTCTGTAATGTTCGATGTTTTGATTGATGTTGCTTTAATGCACCTATGTGTGCTAATTGCAACCAATTCGCATGTTCTGATTCATCTACACAACAAGCAAGAATCTTTTGATTATCCTGTTTATATATGCTTCCTGCTATTATGTGATATCTTTGAGACTTGGTAATCTCTCCTTCCTGGATCTTTATCCTAGGATTTTTGGGTCCGTATGTGAGAATAGGGACTATAGGCTTAGCCCATTCTGGTGCTATCTCAAGGTTAAACAAATATGCATCTGGTAATTCATCCGCTATCCCTTGAGGAGCCTCTCCTAAGGTTAGTCTTGAGAGGTGGTCAGCTCTAAGATGTGTCTTTCCTTTCCTGACTACTACTTCAAAATTGTACTCCATGAGTAATAGAAACCAACGTATTAGTCGTCCTATGTTACATGGCTTGGTTACTAAATACAATAGGGCTTGATGATCTGTAAAGAACTTGAATTTGTTGGCCAACAAGTAGTGCCTGAACTTCTTTACTGCGTAGATCATCCCTAATCCTTCTCGTTCCGTAGTGGTGTAATTTCTTTCTGCTGTGTTCAACTGTCTGCTCGCGTAAGCTATGGGGAGATCTATATTACCCTCATTTGTGGGTTGTGCTAACACACATCCTATGGCATAATTGGATGCATCCACATGCACATGGAATGGCTTACTCCAATCTGGGGTTGTCAATATAGGTGCTGAGCACAAACGTCGTTTAAGTTCGTTGAATGAATTCTCACATTCATCTGTCCATTCAAAATGAGTCAAAAGAGAGTACAATGGCTTGGCTATGATTGCATACATGTGTATGAATCGTCTATAATAACCACAATGGCCCATAAATGCATGTACCTCTTTCACATTAGTTGGTCTAGGTAATTCTGCAATTACTTTCACCTTTTCTTCATCTGTAGAAATTCCATTCTTTGACACAATGTGTCCTAAAATTTTGCCTTGTCTAACCATGAAAACACATTTTTCTGGGTTCAAACAAACCTGATATTCTCGACATTTGTCAAATATTTGTCTTAACTCAGGGATATGTGTCTGTCTTATATTCGAATGAGCACCTAAGTCATCGACATAAACTTCCAAATTCTTGTGTAAGAATTCCTTGAAAACATGACACATGAGTCACTGAAAAGTGGCGGGTGCATTTGTTAAGCCAAATGGCATCACACAAAATGCAAATATGCCCCATTCAGTGGCAAAAGCCATCTTGTGTTGGTCTTTTGGAGCAATGGCTACTTGATTATAGTCTGAGAATCCATCAAGGAAGTTGTAAACTTCCTTGCCCGCAACTCTTTCCAATAAGTGTTCTATGATAGGAAGAGGATAACTATCTCTAATTGTGCTGGCATTAACTTTTTTAAGGTTAATACACACACACAATTTTCCATTTTTCTTGGGCACTACCACAATGGGGGATACCCCATTCGGTATGCTCAATTTCGTAAATGAATCCTGCTTCTATCAAGCAATCTATCTCCTCTTTAATCTTTGCAGTGTAGTTATCATTGTACGTGTATGGTTTCTGTTTCATGGGTTTTGCATCTGGAGTCATAGGGATTCTATGAGAACATATGTCTGGGTCTACTCCTTTCAAATCTTTGTAGCTCCACGCAAAAAAATCTCTATATTCGCGCAACACGGCAACTAATTCTTCTTCTTCTATAGTTGTCAAATCGTGCCCTATGTAGGTACATTTCTCTTCTTCTCCTTCTATGGCAACTGTGATTTTCTTGGTTTTCTCTCGGTTATCATACACTTCTCCAATGTCAAATTTTCTGTTAGGCATTCGTACCATGATTCTTCTATCTTCTATTTCATATTTCTTGAAGTTCTCGGGTACTTCAAATAAGGATTCTTCTATTTTTGACATGGTTTCTTTCTTCTTTCTTTTCTTTCCTTCACTCTTGCTAGTCACTTGAGTGGCTAATCTCACCTCATTCGTAATTTCTTCGTGTGTTTGAGGATGAGTTTCTACCTCGTAAAAATATTCTTCTTCTGATGCAAAGGGTGGGTCCAGATAATTGATTCTAAATCGAATTCAGATTTTGCCATGTTATTCCAGTTAAAATATCTAGAGGCTTCGAACAAAGCTTGTGCTAATTCTACCATCTTCATACAAAGTTTAGTCCTCTCAATTTCTAAGTCTGCTCGAGGGTAGTTTTTACTCATTTCCGCTACTTGAGGTCCTTCTTTTATCCTAGCTTGATATGCACGAAACATCATGTCTAGGTTTTCTGGTATGGGTTCCTCTAAAACTGATCCTGATTTTTGAGCTAGATTCTCTTGATTCAATTCCTGTGAAGTCAATTCTAGGATTTTGGCTCTAGATTCTTTTAAACTTCCTTCCAAATCAGTTATGTTTTTACTCCACTTTCTCTTGATTCTTTCTCTGGAATCTTTCCAAGATTTTTTCTTTTTATTGCTAGATTCTGCAACTCCACTACTTTCGGCTACTTTCTCCGGATTAAGCTATTGGTTCTGTAAGAGCGCTTGGGCTCTTGTTATAGCTTGGATAGGCACGTATGTAGGGTTGGATCCATCTGCGTTGTTTACAATACCTATCATGTTGATCGGTGTCACATTTGACACATTAGCAGGGTTCTTAGGACAATCTTTGATTATGTGCTCTTTGCCACAATCGACACAAAAGCCTTGGATGTTAGCCCTGCTATCGGGGGATGTGGACAATCCTTTATGAAGTGATCTCCTTGGCACCTAAAGCATGGTCCTCTAGGGCCCTGTGGTCTTTGCTGTCTCAATTGGGGCCGTGGGTTTGGGTTCGTGTACATCACATTAGCGTATTCGGGCTCCCAACTAGGCTCCACTGGTGGACTATCATAATGATATGTCTCCACGTGTTCTGGTGACTCTGTGTAATAAGCGGGTGGACTATCTACATGAGTAGAGTCAAAACTGTTAGAGTTCGGGTCACTTTCGGTGATCAAGGGTGAAGAGGGAACTAAAGCCCTACTTAGGTTCTCTTCTGCAGCAGCATATTTGACTGAGATGACATTCGCTGGTGGGGGTGGTTGCTGAGCTAAGACAGGTTGAGGTATCTGTTGAGCCTGATATGGGTAGTTTTGAGGAGGCCTATAGTAATAAGGCTGGGCATTGTAATGGCCTTGATACCTACCTGGTTGTGCGTATGCTTGCGGGTAGTTCTGTCTTACTGCTTGTTTGTTATATGGGCAGTCCTGAGCCGTGTGATTTGTGTATCTTCTCTCAATAGTGCAATATTGGCCACTAGGGTTGGCTTGTGTTTGTGTTGCATTGGGGCACACATTTGCCAAATGATTTCCACCACAAGTGTAACAACGTACGTTAGTTGTTAACTTGGGCACCTGTTTACTAGAAACTCCTAGTTTCTGGGCCACTTTTTCTGCTAGGTCCTCTATCGAGTTAGACAATTTTGTGGATGCTAGAGAAGAACAATCCGAGTCCTTATAGACCTTTGAGAGTTCCAACTCGTCTCCTAAGTTTTCCTCAATGTCTATACATATTCTTACACACTGCTCTAGCGTTCTGGGTTCTTTTAAGTACACATAGGAGCGTAGTTTAGAGCTCAACAAGCCGTCTAGAAACAATGACACTTGTTTGGCATGTGAGGGTAACTCTTGCATTGGACATCTTTCAACATATTGTCTAAACCTACGTCCTGCGAGTCTAATTGTTTCTTGAGGGGTCTGTTTGAAGCTATGAATCAACGAAGATGTGTCATGTCTAATCCCACTTTTAGAGAATTCAGTGATGAATGACTCTAAAAAGTGATGGATGTCTCTAAATTGTCGTTGTTGCAAAGGTTGGAACCAAGTTGAAGCTGTGTTCTTTAACGTTAGTCCAAAAGCATTGTATTGCGTGAACATGTCTTCAACTTTCTCGGCTCGTAGCACTTGCTTAAATTTCGCTACATGGTCATAGGGATCTCCTGTCCCATCAAAATAATTTTTCATGGACTTAACTAACTGAGTGGGTCTTAATATTCTTGCGTGTTCACGTGGTCTAGGTAGAGGAAAATCATCTCTACCACCTGGTATTCCATGATCTCTTTGTCTATCCGTTCTGTCTGTGTCTATGGTCGTTCTATCTCTTCCTATGGGGTGATTGAAGCTTACTTCCGGTCTTTCTTTGTTCTTTTCTCTTTGCATGCCATGGGCTGAGGATGTTCCAGCCCCTTGTTGACTTTTCTTTATGTTCGCTCGTGATGGAGGGAATACCAAATCACCTCTCCATGTGTATGTGTTTCTAGCGTGGTCAGGCACCACAAAGACTCTTTTTGAAGTCTCATCCAGGTATACAACCTTTCCAGGTGTATCCGGGTCCTTGAACTCATAGATTATAATGGAGCCTACCTCGCTAGGTTGTTCCGTTCTATATCTCCAAAAAGCTTCATCAGTTTCTTTATTCACAAACAGCTCTGAGCTTCTGTTGTCCTGAGGGGTCCAATCTGGAATTAATACTCGTGTCAGTATAGATTTCCCTCTAGGTGTTCTTGGTTCTTCTAATGGTTCCTTTCCTTGAGATCTCGCATCCATCTCTAACTGAACCACGCCGAATTCATTGGTATTGTTTGGTTGCGTACTTAAGATATACATCGTTCCTTCTTTGTCTATGTACGCGTCTCTTTCGAATTTCACCACTGGACATTCCAATCCAATGGGTTGATCGGGGTTATGCATTTGCACCACTTGTCTTCTCAAACCATCCTCATAGATGCGGGCACCTAAACGGTTGATTCGAAGAAACTCCAATTGAGTCCTATAGGGTCCTTCTGGTCTTTCTAAGTATGCTACATTTGACCCTCTTCTGGTCTTTCTGTGCTAAATGCCATTTCTGATTCGCTAGTATCTGAGCTCTCGTAGGGATAACTAGTGTTCAATTGTTGAGCCCACGATCGTGCAGTAGTTCCTCCACTTGCCTCTAATGATCTAAGGCTTCGTCGGTCTGACTTACCTATGTGTTTGCCCGATCTAAGGTTCATGAATTTCCTTCCTTGCACACTCAGTACACGCTCAGATCGTCTTTCTTTAGATTCTTGTCTTAATGTATGCGTCAGGAATTCGACTTTCTGCGGTACTTTGAGTTCTCGTTCCGTCAGACTTATGTTCTTTCCTTTAGGTTTTCGTATCACACACCCTTATCTTTAGTCTTAGACTTGATAAATTTAGTCTCTTGAACTTGAGGTGTTCCTATCGTCTTGAATCCACAATGTTAACGTTTATCCTAAGCAAAAAATTGACTGAGGGGGTTGAGTAATCTTCCAACCTCGAGTCAGCTTTTCTGGTTGCTCTGATGCCCAAGAAGTCGCGCTTCCCAAGATTTATGCTCTTCACTGCCTTGCTTTGGTTGCCCTTGATTGCCTTTGCTAGACCTAGAAAAATCCAATATTAGACCAATATCACAATGGATGATCAAGCACCTAAGTTTATACACTTTTAAGTCCCTTAACTTTTGGCAAAAATTTTCTTCCCAAGGCCCCCTTTCTTTCCTAGTCCCACAGATGATCAACCTCAAATTAGCTTATCTAAAAATCAACGTAGTACTCGTCAAGAGCTTTCTAACGAGCTATAAATCTCAAAAAACGGACTTCGGATGAGAAAGATATGAGCGTTCAGGCCCTCGGGGGTAAAAACTCACAAACAGGTTTTTCTTCAAATATGAGCTAAGGGGTCTCCCATGAGTCTAATCACCCAAAAATTTCCCAAAAATAGCCCCAAAATTGGCCAAAAATTGAAACCCTAAAATTTTTGTTTGGGGTGAGCAATCGCGATGGTCTGAGATGATCGCAATGGTCTGGGACCGTCGCGATGGTCTAGGCGAACCGTCGCGATGGCGTGATGCGCGAACCGTCGCGATGGTCTGAATTGCACGGTCACGATGGTCTAACTGTGAGCAATCGCGATGGTCGGAGGGAGGCGTCCTGATGGTCTGATTGAGAGAACAATCGCGATGGCGTCAGTCAACGGTCAACGTGAACCGTCGCGATGGTCTGAAGTGAACCGTCGTGATGGTCACAGATGCAATGGCGTGAGCCAATTGCGATGGTCCAAATTTTGAGATGCCGTGATGGTGTAAGGGTCTCGTCGCGATGGCGTGGCTAGTGAGCAATCGCGATGGTCTAGCTTGCGACGTGGCACTATCGAGGCGATAGCATGGGCCAATCGCGATGGTGTGGGGTCGACGGGATCGTTGCGATGGTCAAGGGCCGTCGTGATGGTTCAAGTGAACCGTCACGATGGCGTGAGACCGTCGCGATGATCCGGCCGAGCCGTCGCGATGGCGTGAGCCAATCACGATGGTGTGACACAATCGTGATGGTCTGAGCCAATCGTGATGGTCCACCAAAGTGTGAATTTTTGAAATGCAGCAATGGATTCCTAGAGGCGCAAGGGTCGCCTACACGCCCATGAACTTGCTTACCTCAAATTCCGAACTTGGCAGACCATCGTGATGGTCTGACACAGTCGGCAATTTCTACAGAAAGTGTTTTTCTTACCTTTTTGCAGCCTTCCTGGTGCATTGGAGCTGTGTACCTGCAAGAAAACTCAAAAACACACAAGTACACACAAGCACAAAAGCTCTCTCTCTCTCTTGCACATGCACAAATGAGGGGAAATGAGGAGAATGGGTGGATATGGTGAATTTTCTGATTTTTTTGGAGTTGGAGATGATGATGCAGTGATGAAGATGGAGTGTGGGGGAGGTGAAAAACACTAAAAACTAACTAAAAACAACAACAAAAACTGAAATTTTTACCTTCCAACACCACTTCTTGCTATACTCTTACCATCACACATTCGTCCTAGACTCAATCCCCGACAACGGTGCCAAATTTGGTGTTGCTCTAGCACAATGGTGAGAACCACGTTAAGAAGCTCCACCTCCTTAATGTCAATCCGCGGAAGAGATAGGAGTGCTATGAAGATCGTGAATGTGAGATGAAGTGAGAGTGAAGGTGAGAAGCATAGAGATGCACACACACATACACACACACTACAAAGAGACAAGCAATACACAATGGAAGGTGAGAAATCAACTCTATTGCTCAAGATCTCAATTACAAGCTCAAAATAGCTCTAAGCTCACACTAACCAACCTCAAAAATAAGCTCTCTAGCTCTTTTTATAGATTCTAGACTACTTTTGACCGGTTTCACATCTAGTGACCGGCATAGTTAAAAAATAGGTCCTATGCACTATTTGAGAGGGTAAACGGTGTCTAAAAATAACCAAAATTGATATGCTCCTTCTACCTAAACTCCTCAAGCTCGAGGACTCCTCGGCTTGCACAAAATGGAGCAAGAAATTAAGAAAAGGGTTTTTCTATATTACATATGTTACAATAGTGATAAAAATCACTGTTCTGTTGGAGGTTTTTGAAAAGTATTTTAAAACATAATTCTTTGAAAAAATTGATTCGACTGACTCCTTGATCTGCCTTTACATGCTTCCGCATCTTCTATGCCTCTGGCTATTGCCAACAATATGTTTTTCATTTAATAAGCAGTAATTAGTCATGCATTTAATAAACACATCATTGTTTTCATGCATGATGGGCGCTGCCTTCACAAGCCAGGAATGAGGCTCATGTTGCTTACCTCCGAAAACAGTTGGAGAGTGAGCACATGAATGAAGGTGATTCTATGGACAGTTTCTTAACAAAGATCAAAGACTTTAAGGAAAAGTTGATTTCTGCTGATGAGGTTATACCACATAGCTCACTTGTGCAGACCGTTCTAAATGGTCTTCCTGAATCATATCAGAGTTTTGCTTCTACTCTTCGGTTGATGATGAAAGGCAATCCGAATGCCTTATCATTTGAGGAGTTAGTCTCTGTTCTCTTGCAGGAAGATCAGTCCAGGCAAAACAGGTCCATTATGTGAGTTGCAGATCAAGCTTTCGTGGCTAGTCAGAAGGGAAAAGGAAAATGGAGCTCTTCAACTAGCAAGCAGAAATCTGCTAATTCTCCATATTCGAAGAAGGAAGATAAAGATGAGAAGAAATCAGAAAAGCAAAAATTGTTTTGTAAGTACTATAAAGGGAATGATCATATCATAAAGAACTATCCAAAACTCGCTGCTAAATAGGCAAAGAAGAAAGAGGCTCGAATGGTTGTTGGAGAGGCCTCTACACCAAACAAAGTCTGCAAACCTTGTGCAGGAAGAAGAATGGGCGTTTACTACTGTCTGCAGTTTTAACCCAACTTCTCATGAACAGTGCATGTCTGTAGTAGACTCAGATGTTTGGTATTTTGACAGTGGGGCGACCAAACATATTACCTCGCAGCGCAGTTTCTTCTCTTCACTCGAGCCTGCCCCTACAGGGAATACTGTTACATGCGCCAACAACTCCTCTTATCCTGTTATGGGAGTTGGTAAGATCATTTTGACTACTGCTGATGGTAGTTCTTTCACTTTGTCAGATGCTTTATTTGTGCCAGGGATCAAAAAGAACATGTTATCAGTTTCTGCATTAGCCAAGATTGGCTTGGTTGTGAAATTTGTTGATGACAGGTGTACAGTTCATGATCTGTCAAATGGCGATGTGATTATTGCTTGTGGCATTTTATGCCGTGGGCTGTATAAGCTCATAGACTATGAAAGATCTGAAAATGATTTGGCATGAGTAGTAAATAATTCTCAGGCTATGTCAGATGCAAAGCTTTGGCATGCACGCTTTGGTCATCTGAATTTTGCTAGTTTGCTACGCATGCAGAAATCTGAAATGGTGTCCTCTTTGCCCAAACTTGAGGCACTTGGAAAACATGTTTGTGAAGGCTGTATTTTGGGCAAAATGCAGCGTTCCTCCTTTCCAAAGGATGGTTCAGATCGAGCTACATAGAAATTGCAGCTTGTCCATAGTGATGTTTGTGGTCCTATGCAGACACCCTCTTTTGGAAATTACCTTTACTTCGTGACTTTCATTGATGATTTTTCCAGGCATGCATGGGTATATCCACTCAAAGCAAAGTCCGAAGTGTTCATGTGCTTTAAACAGTTTTTGGTTCTGGCTAAAAATCTATGAGCATGTAAAATGGGCACCTCCGTTCTCATCGAGGGGGGGAATATATGTCTTCTGATTTTAATGCATTTCTGGCTGAACATGGGATAAAACACCAGTGTACAGTGTCGTATACACCTCAACAGAATGGAGTTGCTGAACGGAAGAACAGGTCTCTCATAGAGATGGCGAGGTGTATGGTCAAGAGTTAGGCTTTACCTCATAGTTTCTGGCTTGAGGCTGTCATGTGTGCAGCATATGTATTAAACAGGTGTCCCACTAAAGCATTGCAGTCTATCACGCCATATGAGGCTTGGCATGACCGCAAGCCATCTGTTGATCATCTGCGTGTTTTTGGTTTTTTGGCATATGCACTAGTGCCTGAACAACATCACAGAAAATTGGATGAAAAGGCAGTAAAATGTATTTTTGTTGGGTACATTTCTGAAAGTAAAGGCTATCGTCTGTATCATCCACAGATTAAACGCATTTTGGTTAGCCGTGATGTTGTCTTTGTGGAAGATGTTATTCTGCCATTGCTTTCATGTACTAAGGAGACATCTGTTAGCTCTAAAGACATGTATGATACTTTGATGCCTCTTTTTACAGGTGGACAATCTAGTGCTGGTCCTAATCAGGAAACTTCTCAACCTTTGCAGGTTTCATATGATGGTGCAGATCATTCCATTTGTGATGCAGCTTTACATGATGCACTTGTTGATGAGAGAGCTGATATTGAACAAGCAAAAACTATGCCAAAATGGCTGGTGCAGACTTTGCGTGATAGCAAATTAGATGCATCTTTATCATATCATACTTGTTCAGGCTCTCATAGTGCCTCCTTTGCATCAGATTGCTATGCTATGGCTGCGTCTAGTCTCTGTGATGAGAATGAGCCTGTTTCTTTTGATGAAGCACAAAATTCAAAAAATTGGATGGCTGCTATGCAATCTGAATATGATGCTATAATGAAGAATGGTACATGGTCTTTATGTGACTTGCCTCCTTGCAAGAAGGCCATTGGCACTAAGTGGGTATACAAGTTGAAGCGTAAACCTGATGGTACAGTTGACAGGTATAAGGCTAGACTTGTTGTAAACGGTTATGCGCAGGAAAGAGGCATTGATTTTGATGAGACCTTTGCACCTACATGTCGTATGACTACTGTTCGGAGCATTTGTGCACTTGCAGCCCATCATGGTTGGAATGTACATCAGTTGGACATTAAAACAGCAGTTCTGAATGGTGACTTGCATGTAGAAGTGTATGTTTTTCAGCCCCGTGGCTTTGTGTAGAAAGGGCATGAAAACCAAGTGTACAGGTTAAAGAAGGCATTATATGGTTTAAAGCAAGCACCACGTGCTTGGTATGAGAAGATACATGCCTATCTAGTTGCACATGGTTTTGAGAACAGTCCAACTGAAAGCACCTTATATGTTAATCGTGCTAATGATGTGCTTCTGATCATTGTTGTCTATGTTGATGACATGCTAATCACTGGTCCTATTAAGAAGCATATTGCTGATTTCAAGCCTGATTTGCATGCCTCATTTGAGATGTCTGATTTGGGGCATTTGCACCACTATTTGGGCATTCAGTTTATGCAAGTTGATGGTGGAATCGCTTTGTGTCAAACGAAATATATTGACACATTATTGCGGCGTTTTGGCCTTGAAGACTGTAATCCTATTGCAACTCCTATGGAGACAGGTTTACGATTGAGTCTTCATGATGCTGAAGATGCATTTGATGTTGTTCTCTATATGCAGGCTGTTATATGCTTGATTTACTTATGCATTACTCGGCCAGATATTCAGTTTGCTATCTCACAGATGAGCAGGTTTATGCATTGCCTAGGAGTCATGCATTGGAAGGCGGTTAAGTGCATCTTTCGCTACTTGATTGGTACTCGGCTACTTGGGTTGTTTTATCCCAAGGGGGGATCACTACCGCCAGATTTGCATGCTTTTTCTAACTCTGATTGGGCTGGTTGCTATGACACTCGTGTGTCCACTAGTGGTTTTTGCTTCATGCTTGGTAGCTCATGTATATCTTGGTTGAGAAAGAAGCAGCCTACTATGGCCACTTCTAGTTGTGAGGTTGAGTATAGGGCAGCTTTCACAGCGACTCTTGAGTGTGTGTGGCTCAGACGCCTTATGGCTGATTTGGGTGTTGGCTAGTCTTTTGCCACCACCATCTTCACTGACAGTCAGAGCGCATTGGCAGTTGCGAGGAACCCTGTGTTCCATGCTCGCACTAAGCACATTGAGGTGCATTATCACTATGTCAAGGAGAGGTTCTCTGCTGGGGAGATCAGCTTGGCATATGTGCCCACGCAGGAGAACATTGCATACCTTTTCACGAAGGCTCTGCCTAGGGAGAAGTTTGAAGCTTTCCGCAAAGCTTTGGGCTTACTTCCTTTTGTGGAGCGATTTCCACATAGCTTGGCACTTCCTTATACATGAGTGCCAGCTCCTTGTTCACCGCATCACTCCCAGGGGGGATTTGTTGATATATTTAGGTAGTGATGTGTGTGAACACACTAGGACCGTCGAGGCACTTTTCTCCCTCTTTAGGAGGTTTTTTTCCCCTGGCTTGTATATACGCCTATTGCCCTTATCTTTGTACATTCTCTAGTAATACATTCAGTATTGTGTGTTTGTGCTCCAAGATTCTTCTTCTTCCTTGTGTTGTTCGCGTGCTTCCGCAGACGTCTAACTCCAAGAGGACATTTGTTCTATAAGCTTGGAGAAGAGAAAGAAAAAAGCTCTGAATAGTTCTTTTAACCAGGGGGAAAAATAAAAGATTGAAAATAAACTCTTTCAAATTCTATTGAAAGAGCATGATTTTCAATATACCCTCAAGCAGTTTTCGAGGACAAAAACTCTTAAGGAGGGGAGAAAATCCCCAAGAACTTGTATCTTATCCCTTAAAAAGACCAAATAAAGTATTGTAAGGTGAAATATATGCAAGAAATAGATAAAGTTGAAGTACTTCCTTGTATGCTAGTGCCTCATACTTCATTCATTACATCTTCCAACCTAGATGAAGCTCTCAAGGTTTTGGAATTCTTTAAGAACCTCAACAAAAGAGAACACTTTCATACACCTTAAGGATTGTACGAATCCTAAGTGGTTTAGGAAAAGAGGTTGGAAGAGGTATAAAGCATAATCCTAAAAGTATCTTGATGCTTCATGGGGATAACATAACATACGTTATGGATTCTAGTAATATAGAGCTAAGAAATATAGCTTCTTGTATGAAGCATAAAGCTAGATCCCCAAGTAAAACCCATGGGTAAAGAATTGAACATGAAGGGATCTATTGGAGAAAGACCTAGTCTTATCTCTTATTTTGGCAAAAGAAGAGAAGAAAAATCCAAATCATTTGAGTATGATTAGTAGTGGTGTATCTAATCACCTTAGTCCTTGCTCTCATAATTTGGTACCATAGTATGAAGGGCATTTAAAAGGACAAAAAAGGTGAGAAGGTACAGAGACATAGTTATGTGGACTGGATGAAGAACACACTGGTATGGGATAGTGGGGACTGATTCCCATTGAGTACTTTTTCTTGATGGCCATAAGGAAAAGGGACTCATGATCCAATGGAATGTGCGAGGAAGATAATTTCTACAAATAGACATCTTCTTTAATTATCCTCTCAATGGGATGAAGAATTATTCTAACAAGATACGAAAGGATCTTATCTATCTCTCATTGAGAGTTAGAAAAAGATAGGATCAACATTTTTGAGTTTGAAAGGATGAAGCTCTAAAAGCTTCATCCCAAAGTATGACTTGAAATTCAAGGAACATAAAAATGATCTTAGACCAAGCTTGAACGAAAGCTCAGAAAGATCATCTTTTTTATACTTGATAATTCAAGTTAACTGAAGGATAGGAAAGATATAATTATGATGCCAATAGATCTAGAATATAAGGAACTCTAGAAGGATCAAGAAAACCTTTAAGGTTTGAGATCCAACTAAATATCCGTAAGGATTAAGCATTGAAGAAATGATTGGAATAATCTATTCCTACTTATGACCTTAAAGATAACACAATCTTTTACATTGAGTTCCCATATTGGGACGTAGGTATAAAGATCTTAATCATTTTTGGAAGAACAAGTAAAATAAGTTTCAATCAATTGGAGTCTACAATAGTTAGATTAATCCCTATGGATTCTAGTCCCTTAAAGTGGATTCTCAAAACTACGTAAAGTTTTTAAAGAACATTGAAGCCACTTCCAATAGATGAACCTTAACATACACACCTTAAGACTCAAAAAGAAGATGAATGAGAGATAGAGAGAGAATAGACAAGATTTTCAAGTGTAACAGTAAGCTATAAGGCTCACCTACACTATCTATATATGAATGTCAAATTACAATGTGTGGATATAATACAAACTGACAATATCTGTATCTAGGGAGAAATAGGAACTAGATACAAGAGATTGTGTGCCTAAGAGGTATGAAGAGCATGTGTGTGTGTGTGCGTGTGTGTGAAAATATGGAGAATAAGGACAATTTAGAACTATTGTATAGCAAACCCAAATTACGATCAACCTAAATCAAACACAAGTGACCTAACAAGTAAGGACAGAAATAGGCTTGCTACTCATAGTAAATCAACAATGGATGTTGATAGTAAGCTGGCAAAATCTCCTCTAGATAATCACCAAGATGTAGACCACAACTCCTCCAAGTGTATTTGAACACTCCCTCCTAGAGGGCCTCCAAGATCTCCTCCTACTCCTTGAGAGTGAGAAGAATTTCTTGCGTGATAATAAACAATGAGCAAGGCTCCTCATTTTATAGGTTGTGTACCCCAATGAAAAGCACACCTAAAAGTATAAAGCAAAAGCTAGAATCGACATCGTAAAAAGCTATGAAAAATAATGATTGCTATGAACTTTATAAGGCATCCGTTGCTTTTTCCTCTCCAAACAAAAAGCATAAAACATATCTGGTGCTTAGCACTGCTGTCTGTAGGATTCGAACCCATGTGGGTTGTTTGAGTGTCCAATACTTTATCCACATCACCCAACGGGCTCTCTTGAATTTGAAAACTATAAAAGAATATACATTATGTTTATTGAAGTTAATTTTGGGACATTGTTTCCAACAATCCCCCTTCAATGTCACAATGGTACAAGGTTCAATAACCTGCAAAACTTCTGATCTCTATAAATATCTCTTAACTGATCTCGATATGGAGAGTCTACTACCTTTTCAATATGACTTTGACTCACCTTACTACCACCTCTCTCACAATGAGAGGAATCTGGTGCATAGACAAGACCTATGGAGGCTCTATATCAGGACAATATGGAGACCACGTAGTTTAGAGGGGAGGATGTGAGACTATAGAGACTAGTTTCTCATCATTATGTCTGATGGATTCATACAAAGAACACACTATATGGACATCTATATGCCACAAATTTCAATACGGATTGGCCAACTGATGGTCCCATCACAGAGACTAGAGATCGAGAGTGGGCGATAGAGTGGGGTCCCAAAAGTAGAACAGATATGCAAACTGTGTAGAGAGGAGGTGGAGAGTTAGGAGAATTTTGTATGTCCATGTAGAGCATACACTCAAATTAGAGACAAATATGAGACATTTTTCTCAAGAAAACCCACCCTATGAGAGATTATGGACTCCCGAGATCAGAGACAGTTAGAAAGAGTAGAGGTATCCATAGCATAGCAATCTGATGCAAAAGAATCACTATGAGAGCCTGAACAAGTATGATATGATAGAGATGCATCTAATTTGCTATCTCCCATAGTTTACACCATCCATTTAGGCATAATTTTTTCCTTCTTTATATCAGACCTCTCATCAACAAGTGCATCATGTAAAACTGCATAAGAAATGGAATGATCTCCATCATCATGTGGAACTTGCTATTAGAGTTTGAGGTTTGTGGAAGCATGCAAACAACACAAGGAAGAACAAGAAGCTTGGAGCACAACACACAATAATGAATGTATTACCACTAGAATGTACAAAAAACTATGATCCGTTAGGGCAATAGGCATATATACAAGCCAGGGAAGAAAACCTCCTAAAGAGGGAAAAAGTGCCCTGACAGTCCTAGTGTGTTCACACACATCACTACCTGAATATATCAACAAATCGCCCCTAGGAGTGATGTGGTGAACAAGGAAGTAGGAAGTGGCAAGCTATGTGGAATCAATCCACAAAAGGAAGTAAGCCCAAAACTTTGCGGAAAGCTTCAAACTTCTCCCTAGGCATAGCCTTTGTGAAAAGGTCCGCAATGTTCTCCTGCATGGGCACATATGCCAAGCTAATCTCTCCGGCAAAGAACCTCTCCCTGACATAATGATAATGCACCTCAATGTGCTTAGTGCGAGCATGGAACACAGGGTTCCTTGCAATTTCCAATGCGCTTTGACTGTCAATAAAGATGGTGGTGGTAGAAGACTGACCAACACCCAAATCAGCCATAAGGCATCTGAGCCACACACACTCAACAGTCGCTGTGAAATCTGCCCTATACTCAACCTCACAACTCAAAGTGGCCATAGTACGCTGCTTCTTGCTCAACCAAGATATGCATGAGCTACCAAGCATGAAGCATAAGCCACTAGTGGACACACAAGTTTCATAGCAACTAGCCCAATCATATTCAAAAAAAAGCATGTAAATCTGGCGGAAGTGATCCCCCCTTGGGATAAAACAATCCAAGTAGCCGAGTACCAATCAAGTAGCAAAAGATGCACTTAACCACCTACCAATGCTTGACACCTAGGCAATGCTTAAATCTTCTCATCTGTGAGACAAAAAATTGAATATATGGCCAAGTAATGCATAAGTAAATCACGCATCCAATAGAGTGTTGATAGAGAACAGCATCAGATGCATCTCTAGCATCATGAAGACTCAATCGTAAACCTTTCTCCATAGGAGTGGCAATAGGTTTACAGCCTTCATGGCCAAAACGCTGTAATAATGTGTCAATACGTTTTGTTTGACACAAAGCTATTCCACCATCAACTTGCATAAGCTAAATGCCCAAATAATAATGCAAATGCCTCAAATCAGACATCTCAAATGAGGCATGCAAATCAGCCTTAAAATTAGCAATATGCTTCTCATGAGGACGAGTGAGCAGCATGTCATCAACATACACAACAATGATCAGAAGCACATCATTAGCATGCTTAACATATAAGGTGCTCTCACTTGGATTGTTCTCAAAACCATGTGCAATGAGATAGGCATATATCTTTTCATACCAAGCACGTGGTGCTTGCTTTAAACCATATAATGCGTTCTTTAACCTACACACCTGGTTTTCATGCCCTTTCTACACAAATGTTGGAATTTGGGGCCCCATGATCGTTCCAATACTAAAAACCCTTGAGCATACACACTTTATATCAAGATGATATGTGAGAGATAGAAAGAAAGAGATCTTCAGACAAGGATAGGGAACGTAAGCAAGATGTTTACTCACTAAAAAATAGATGTCCAAATTACAACATGGGAGTACTACTCAACCATATAATGTGGTGCACTCACTAATGGAAGAATAGCCAAGAAGATGATGATACAAAATTCAGATTATTGTTGATATATTTAGGTAGTGATGTGTGTGAACACACTAGGACCGTCGGGGCACTTTTTTCCCTCTTTAGGAGGTTTTTTTCCCCCGGCTTGTATATACGCCTATTACCCTAATGGGCTACTTATCTTTGTACATTCTCTAGTAATACATTCAGTATTGTATGTTTGTGCTCCAAGCTTCTTCTTCTTCTTCCTTGTGTTGTTCGCGTGCTTCCGCAGACGTCTAACTCCAACGATTGGTATCAGAGCAGGTTGTCGCTTCATCTAGGGTGACGTCGACACTCCTCCGTTTGCAGTCTCAGATTCGAACGAAATTTGGTGAGCATACTCAGGGTGCTTCAGAGATCAAAACTGCTTCGCTTTGTGGTGCCAAAATCGCGATCTAAGCTCGTTTCGACCTCCAAACGCACTATCGCAGCACTTGTACAGGCTATTTTGTCTTTTTGTGCCAAAGGTATATACGAGTTCCTATTCGCCAATATAAGTGTCTTGAAGTCTGCTACAGATCTAGCAAAATTCGTCTGGGCAGTTCTGTTCAACTTTTTGAGATACAGTCAATTTTTTGCATCAAGGTATTTTAGTCACCGGCCATGGCTTAAAGCAGTGATGTGTTCCGTATGTTGGTTGTTGAGGATAAGTTGGATGGTACCAACTACCCATTATGGGCTTATATGATGTGACATGTATTGGTTGCAAAAGGATTATGGAACATTGTGTAGGGTGTTGAAAGATGTTCTATTACACCTCTGGCTACAGTACTGCAAATACAAGTGTTGGAGCTGATGAAGATGGTGTTGAAGATGATATTCCACGGATTCCTATTCGTGCTGCTGTTTCTACTGCACCTACTACAGAGTAGATTCGTTGGGATGGCAGAGATGCCCAGGCACATGCATTGATAGATTTGTCTGTCAAACATGCCATTATTCCTCACATTCGCTCTTGTAGAATAGCTAAGGATGCTTGGGATACACTTATCACATTGTACCAAGCTAGGAATGAGGCTCGTATTCCTTACCTCCGAAAACAGTTGGAGAGTGAGCACATGAATGAAGGTGATGCTATGGACAGTTTCCAAACGAAGATCAAAGACTTGAAGGAACAATTGATTTCTGTTGATGAGGTTATACCAAATAACTCACTTGTACAGAACATTCTGAATGGTCTTCCGATTCATATCAGAGTTTTGCTTCTACTCTTCGGTTGATGATGAAAGGCAGTCCAAATGCCTTATCATTTGAGGAGTTAGTCTTTGTTCTGTTGCACGAAGATCAGTCCAGGCAAAACACGTCCATTATGCGAGTTACAGATCAAGCTTTCCTGGCTAGTCAAAAGGGCAAAGGAAAATGGAGCTCTTCAAGTAGTAAGCAAAAATCTGCTAATTTTGCATATTCAAAGAAGGAAGATAAAGATGAGAAGAAATCAGAAAAGTAGAAATTGTTTTGTAAGTACTATAAAGGGAATGATCAGATCATAAAGAACTATCCAAAACTGTTTGCTAAAGAGGCAAAGAAGAAAGAGAGTGGAATGGTTGTTGTAGAGGCCTCTACACCGAAAATAGAGTCTGCAAATCTTGTGCAGGAAGAAGAATGGACGTTTACTACTGTCTGCAATTTTGACCCATCTTCTCATGAGCAGTGCATGACTGCAGTAGACTCAGATGTTTGGTATTTCGACAGTGGAGAGACCAAACATATTACCTCGCAGCACAGTTTCTTCTCTTCACTCGAGCCTGCCCCTACAGGGAATACTGTTACATGCGCCAACATTTCCTCTTATCCTGTCATGGGATTTGGTAAGATCATTTTAACTACTGCTGATGGTAGTTCGTTCACCTTGTGAGATGCTTTATTTGTGCCAGGGATCAAAAAGAACCTGTTATCAGTTTCTACATTAGCCAAGATTGGCTTGGTTGTGAAATTTGTTGATGACAGGTGTACAGTTCACGATCTGTCAAATGGCGATGTGATTATTGCTTCTGATCTTTTATGTCGTGGGCTCTATAAGCTCATAGACTATGAAAGATCTGTAAATGATTTGGCATGTGCAGTAAATGATTCTCAGGCTATGTCAGATGCAAAGCTTTGGCATGCACGCTTTGGTCATCTGAATTTTGATAGTTTGCCACGCCTGCCAAAATCTAAAATGGTGTCCTCATTGCCCAAACTTGAGGCACCTGGAAAACATGTTTGTGAAGGCTGTATTTTGGGCAAAATGCAGTGTTCATCCTTTCCAAAAGATGGTTCAGTTCGGGCTACTCAGAAATTGTAGCTTGTACATAGTGATGTCTGTGGTCCAATGCAGACACCTTATTTTGGAAATTATCTTTACTTCGTGACTTTCATCGATGATTTTTCCAGGCATGCATGGGTATATCCATTGAAGGCAAAGTCCGAAGTCTTCATATGCTTTAAACAGTTTTTGGTTTTGGCTGAAAATCTGTCAGCATGTAAAATGGGCACCCTCCATTCTTATCAAGGGGGGGAATATATGTCTTCTGATTTTAATTCATTTCTGGTTGAACGAGGGATAAAACACCAATGTACAGTGCATATACACCTCAACAGAATGGAGTTGCTAAACGAAAGAACAAGTCACTCATGGAGATGGCGAGGTGCATGGTCGAAAGTCAGGCTTTACCACATAGTTTCTGGCTTGAGGTTGTCATGTGTGCAGCATATGTACTGAACAGGTGTCCCACTAAAGCGTTGTGGTCTATCACTCCATATGAGGCTTGGCATGACCGCAAGCCATCTGTTGCTCATCTGCGTGTTTTTGGTTGTTTGGCATATGCACTAGTGCCTAAACAACATCGTAGAAAATTAGATGATAAGGCAGTAAAATATATTTTTGTTGGGTACAATTTCTGAAAGTAAAGTCTAACGTTTGTATCATCCACACACTAAACGCATTGTGGTTAGCCATGATGTTGTCTTTATGGAAGATGCTATTCAGCCATTGCTTTCATGTACTAAGGAGACAACTGTTAGCTCCAAAGACATGTATGATACTTTGATGCCTCTTTTTACAAGTGGACAGTCTAGTGCTGGTCCTAATGAAGCAACTTCTCAGCCTTTGCAGGTTTCATATGATGATGCAGATCATTCCATTTCTGATGCAGATCTACATGATGCACTTGTTGATGACAGAGCTGATATTGAGCATGCAAAAACTATGCCAAAATGGCTTGTGTAGACTTTGCGTTACACCAAATTAGATGCACCTTTTTCATATCGTACTCGTTCAGGCTCTCATAGTGCCTCCTTTGCATCAGATTGCTATGCTATGGCTGCGTCTAGTCTCTGTGATGAGAATGAGCCTGTTTCTTTTGATGAAGCACAGAATTCAGAAAATTGGATGGCTGCTATGCAATCTGAATATGATGCTATAATGAAGAATGGTACATGGTCTTTATGTGACTTGCCTCATGGCAAGAAGGCCATTGGCACTAAGTGGGTATACAAGCTGAAGCATAAACCTGATGGTACAATTGACAGGTATAAGGCTAGGCTTGTTGCAAAGGGTTATGCGCAGGAAAGAGGCATTGATTTTGATGAGACCTTTGCACCTACATGTCGTATGACTACTGTTCGGAGAATTTGTGTGCTTGCAGCCCATCATGGTTGGAATGTACATCAATTGGACATTAAAACAACATTTCTGATTGGTGACTTTCATGAAGAAGTGTATGTTTTTCAGCCCCGTGGCTTTGTGCAAAAAGAGCATGAAAACCAGGTGTGCAGGTTAAAGAAGGCATTATATGGTTTAAAGCAAGCACCACGTGCTTGGTATGAGAAGATACATGCCTATCTAGTTGCACATGGTTTGGAGAACAGTCCAACCGAAAGCACCTTATATGTTAAGCGTGCTAATGATGTGCTTTTGATCATTGTTGTCCATGTTGATGACATGCTGCTCACTTGTCCTATTGAGAAGCATATTGCTGATTTCAAGGCTGATTTGCATGCCTCATTTGAGATGTCTGATTTGGGGAATTTGCATCACTATTTGGGCATTCAGTTTATGCAAGTTGATGGTGGAATGGCTTTGTGTCAAATGAAATATATTCACGTATTATTGCAGCATTTTGGCCTTGAAGACTGTAAGCCTATTGCCACTCCTATGGAGACAGGTTTACGATTGAGTCTTCATGATGCTCGAGATTCATTTGATGATGTTCTCTATCAACAGGATGTTGGATGCTTGATTTACTTATGCATTACTCGGCCAGATATTTAGTTTGTTGTCTCACAGATGAGCAGGTTTATGCATTTCCCAGGAGTCACACATTGGAAGGTGGTTAAGCGCATCTTTCGCTACTTGAGTGGTACTCGACTACTTGGGTTGTTTTATCCCAAGGGAGGATCACTACCGCCAGATTTGCATGCTTTTTCTGAATCAGATTGGGCTGGTTGCTATGACACTCGTGTGTCCACTAGTGGTTTTTGCTTCATGCTTGGTAGCTCATGTATATCTTGGTTGAGCAACAAGCAGCCTACTATGGCCACTTCCAGCTGTGAGGGTGATTATAGGGCAACTTTCACAGGGACTGTTGAGTGTGTGTGGCTCAGACGCATTATGGCTGATTTGGGTGTTAGTCCGTCTTCTGCCACCACCATCTTCATTGACAGTCAGAGCGCATTGGCAGTTTCATGGAACCCTGTGTTCCATGCTCGCACAAAGCACATTGAGGTGCATTATCACTATGTCAGGGAGAGGTTGTGTTGATATATTTAGGTAGTGATGTGTGTGAACACACTAGGACCACCGGGTCACTTTTTTCCCTCTTTAGGAGGCTTTTTTCCCCCGGCTTGTATATACGCCTATTGCCCTAATGGGCTACTTATCTTTGTACATTCTCTAGTAATACATTCAGTATTGTGTGTTTGTGCTCCAAGCTTCTTCTTCTTCCTTGTGTTGTTTGAGTGCTTCCGCAGACGTCTAACTCCAACAATTGGTATCAGAGCAGGTCATCGCTTCATCTAGGGCGCCATCGACACTCCTCCGTTTGTAGTCTCACAATCGCACGAATTTTGGTGAGCATACTCAGCATGTTTTCGAGATCAAAACGGCTTCGCTTTGTGGTGCCAAAATCACGATCTGAGCTCGTTTCGGCCTCCGAACGCACTATCGCAGTGCTTGTGTAGGCTATTTCGTCTTTCTGTGCCAAAGGTATATACCAGTTTCTGTTCGCCAGTTTAAGCGTCTCCAAGTCTGCTACAGGTCTAGCAGAATTCGTCTAGGCAGTTCCGTTCAACTTTTTGAGATACAGTCAATTTTCTGCATCAAGGTATTTTAGTCACCGGCCATGGCTGAAAGCAGTGATGTATTCTGTATGTTGGCTGTTGAGGATAAGTTGGATGGTACCAACTACCCATTATGGGCTTATATGATGCGACATGTATTGGTTGCAAAATGATTGTGGAACATTGTGCAGGGTGTTGAAAGACGTCTTGTTATACCTGTAACAACAGGTACTGCAAATACAGGTGCTGGAGCTGATGAAGATGGTGTTGAAGATGATATTGTGCAGATTCGTGTTCGGGCTGCTGTTTTTGCTGCACCTACTACAGAGCAGATTTGTTGGGATGGCAGAGATGCCCAGGCATATGCATTGATAGCTTTGTCTGTCAAACGTGCCATTATTCCTCATATTCGCTCTTGTAGAACAACTAAGGATGCTTGGGATACACTGACCACATTGTACCAAGCTAGGAATGAGGCTCGTGTTGCTTACCTCAGAAAAGAGTTGGAGAGTGAGCACATGAATGAAGGTGATTCTATGGATAGTTTCCTAACAAAGATCAAAGACTTGAAGGAACAGTTGATTATTACTGATGAGGTTATACCAGATAGCTCACTTGTGCAGAATGTTTTGAATGGTCTTCCTGACTCATATCAAAGTTTTGCTTCTACTCTTCGGTTGATGATGAAAGGAAATCCGAATGCCTTATTATTTGAAGAGTTAGTCTCTGTTATGTTGCAGGAAGATCAGTCCAGGCAAAACAGGTCCATTATGTGAGTTGCAGATCAAGCTTTCATGTTTAGTCAGAAGGGCAAAGGAAAATGGAGCTCTTCAACTAGTAAGCAGAAATCTGCTAATTCTGCATATTCGAAGAAGGAAGATAAAGATGAAAAGAAATCAAAAAAGCAGAAATTGTTTTGTAAGTACTGTAAAGGGAATGATCATATCATAAAGAACTGTCCAAAACTGGCTGCTAAAGAGGCAAAGAAGAAAGAGGCTGGAATGGTTGTTGCAGAGGCCTCTACACCAAAAACAGAGTCTACAAATCTTGTGCAAGAAGAAGAATGGGCGTTTACTACTGTCTGCAGTTTTGACCCATCTTCTCATGAGCAGTGCATGTGTTGCAGAGCAAAGAAAGCACAAAGCAGAGAAAAAGAAGGGCCCCAAAATTTTTCCGATTTGGACACCTTATTTTTGTATTATAACCATTCTTGTAATATATTTTCCGATGTAAATGCACTAGAGGAGTCCTCTAGATGCATCCCCACAGAAGATTAGAAGCTTACCCCTGTAAATTAGTAGGAAATTAGTCTTTTAGTGAATAAAGTGCCGGTCTCTTGTGTGAAAGGACCATTTTTAGGGCACAAGTATATATGTCAATTTGTGACTCTTTGTAAAGACTTTTTGCCATTGTGAGAATCAAGAACACAGAAATTCGAATTTGTGTCTTCTCCTCTCTGTATCTTTTTCTTTGTGAGCTTGTATGATTGTGTATTGGTTGGAAAGAGTGTAGGGAAGTGTTGTCTATCCATGAAAGTGTTTGTTCATTGTGGTTAAGGTGTGTGTGAAGTGAAGGAAGTGCTGAAGTGTAGGAAGGTCTTTCTCATGCTTCAGTATTTTGATCATAACTTGAAGTGGAAGCGTTAGAATTGAGTGCCAATACTGCCATTGCATGCATCTTCTCGAGAGCTTCGAAAGGCATATGCTATTTGCTATATTTGGAGTTCGGAGCTGAGAGAAAAGCTCAATTTATTGTTGGCTGCTATTCCAAGTATCGTGACACCATGACTGACAGTTAAAGCTTGTGGATTAGTCTTTGCATTGTTTGCACTCTTTGAGTAACTCATTTGCATTGATTGTCATTTGAATGCATGTCTTCATACACTCGGCTAGGTTTTGATACTCATCGTATTGATAATTAGAGCGTGAATCCCCACTATATGTACTTGAGGGGATTGAGGTATAGTCTCTTTCTCCACAAGTCCCTAAGTTGGTTCTTAGGTACACACGTTTTTTGGCGCTATTGCCGAGGAGTGTCGAATCAAACCGAGGCATTCGTGTGATGGTAAGCAGCTTATTGCATTGAAGCGAGAGGAAGAATAGTGATTTTCTCTTCTTTGGTAAGTCACTTTTATCCGCACTTACTACTTCTCTCTTGAAGTGTGTGTAGTGAGTTATTAGTCTAGGGAAATGATTGGAGTGAGTAGAGTAGGAGGAGTAAGGGAGTAGGATAAGTATTTAGAGTAGCTTTCAGTCCTTATCTTGTTGTTCTTTTTTAGTGAGTAGGAAAACTCAAAAGTATAAAAGCTAAAAAATGCCATGTTGTAAGTCACTTGTCTTTTAAACAAGTATCGTGAGATGTGTTGTCGAGTATCATGGGCTAGATCCAAGCTTGTGGAGCTGCGCAGAGCTGGTAGAGTTGTGCAAGGGTTGAGAGAGAGTAACAGAGGTGAGCACACTCATCATTCACTCATTCTTGCCACCTAAATTCAGCATTTTAGAAAAAACGATATGCGTGAAGTATCGTGTTGATCATTCTGGGGTAGAAAAGAAGAAAATTTCTAATTCAGGCTAAAAGAGGAGAGTAGATGCACTCGAGGCACATGTGTATGAAATTAAAATCCAAAAAAACACTTGCAAAAAGTTAAAAAGTGTCAAGTATCGTGTTCTCCTGCGGTTGAGTATCGCGATACTTCCCAAGCATCCTGGTCTCCTGTGCTTGAGTATCGCGATACTTCACAGAGATCATGTATCGCATTTTTTGTACCATCGCGATACTTGCCAGAGATCGAGTATCGTGATTGCCTGATCGCGATACTTCATAAGTATCGTGTATCGAGTATCGCGTTTTGCAAGTATCGTGTATCGTTTCTCAGCGATCACGATATTTGACAGAGATCGTGTATCGTTTCTCAACAATCGCGATATTTTGACAGAGATCGTGTATCGTTTTTGACCGATCACGATACTTGACAAGTATCGTGTATCGAGTATCACGTTTGCTCAAGTATCGAGTATCGCGTTTTTTAGTATCGAGTATCGTGTTGCCTAACTATCGTGTATCGTGTTCATCCAAGTATCGAGTATCGTGGTATTGAGGTATCATGTATCGTTTAGTTCACGGATCGAGTATCGTGTTCTTTTTGGGTCAAGTATCGTGACTTGAGAATTCATGATCAGTCCTTTTCCAGCCACATTTTTCTAGGATTCTGACCTTGAGTGAAGAACTCTAGAAGTTAGGGGTTGGCAAGGTTAAATAGAACTTTAAAGTGGATGAACCTAAGATCTGGGAGAACCCTAGGAAGCCGAAGAAGTGTAATCTCTTCTGTAGGTAGTGTAGCCGAGCCAAGTAGCCGTTCCCATTATTCTGAAACCTCTAGTGAGTCAGAAGAAGAAATTCCTATGGCTTCAAAGGATATGCAAAACACTATACCAATGATTGGCATGATGTCAATTATTGAGGGAGAATATAAAACATCTTTGGAATATGTGAACACCAACCAAAATGACATACCTATCTACTTAGATGGGCTAAACCGATCAATGGCCAGACTGAAGAAAGCTTCAGATGCTTACATAGTGCCTAGGAAAGCAGTCAAGTATTCAGGAGGAGTCTATATGGATAAAAGGGACATCCAGTATGTGGTTACCGAACATCCTGAAAACATTAATGAACTTGGGGAAGAAAACAATACTCATAACCCTAATGGTGAGGGAAATGAGAGCGAGTGACCACACCTAGGGGAGATCTACTGTTGTTAGGGGTTGGAGAGGAGACCTGATTCCCCAAGATGACTCCTTAATGGTGTGTATTTGATTAAAGGAATGGAGCATCTCCTTAGAGCCCACTCTTCAATATGGGAAGCAGCCCCTAATCCAGTTACTGTCTATGAGTTACAAGATCCTGACTTTCCCACAATTATCACATATTTGGACAAAAACCAGAGAAGGTATTGGCCCCTAACAGATTCTGAGAGAGCCGGGTTGAAATATCATAACATTCCAGTGTTTCCCCCGAGGGATCAAGCCACTACTTCACAAAACCCACATGGAACCTCTCAGAATAATTCATTTCAACAGTCAGGACAAACCCAACAAATTCAAATCCTGGTTAGACCACATGTGCAGTTTGCTATGCCTGCAAATAACCCTAACTATCGGCCCCAGCCACCTGTTGACCCATGGAATGGGATTCCTGCCCCAGTTAGAGCACCTGTAGCAAGAGGACCTGGTATCCCCATAGGAAGACCAGTTTTCCCTGTAATGCCTAGACCGCTTGAAGGAGGAAGAAGATTAAGGCCAATTCAAGTGGCCAAATCCATGAGAAATCACTATGATGGCTCTAGTGAACCTTACAATCATATAGCTGAATTCAAGCAAGTAATCAGAGCCGAACAAGTAGAAGATCTTTTTATCCAATATGAATCTTTTGGTCTAACTTTGACGGACACAGCTTTAGCTTGGTTCCAGCCATTAGATCCAAATGATTTTCAGAACATGGAACAAGTCTATCAAGAAATGATTGAAGAACTCACTAATTCTGGAATTAAAAACAACTCGTCATCATTAATCCAAATCTTTAAGCAAGCTCCTACGGAATCAGTGAGATTGGCAGCAAGAAGATTCAAGCAGTATGTGGATAGATGCCCAGTGGAAGAGAGACCCACCCAAAACAAAATGGTGTCATTATTTTTGGAAGGATTATTGAATGGATCATTAAGATCTATGGTGTATGTGCAGAGAGTTCAAACCTTGCAAGAATGCATGAAAGAATGTATTGACCTAGAGGACAATCTAGCGGAGGATCTGAAAATACCTCAAGGTAGTATGAAGAGTGAAGATCCAGCAAGCAACACATCGAACCCTAAGAACAATGTTGAGGAAATAGCCGACCTAGTAGCAAAGAAGCTGAATGTCCAAGGACAGAGGAACTACCCCAACAACCCAATGAGAGTGCCCATGCTTAGAAGATGTATGCATTGTGGAGGTGATCATCCATCTCATTTGTGCACTAGGGGAATAGTCCCACCACCTGCCTATGCTTACAATAGAGCACCCGTTCCAGGCCCTCTACAATATTGCAGCATAGAACAAAAATACACAAATCACAGTGCAGAAAATTGTCCCTACAATAGGCAATCAAGACCAACACAACCTGTTATGAGACCTTATGGATACCCTCAGAGAGATCAAGGAGGTGAAGCCTTCAGATATCCCACATATCAACAGCAAGCACCTGTACCACGGCCATATGCTTACCAAGGTTACAATCAACCACAACCGGTGTTAGGACAGCAACCACCCCATCCTCAGAATGTTGTCCCAGTGAAAATAGCTCAACCTGAAGAAAACTTAGAGAGAGCGATAGTCCCAGCCACCCCATTGACTAGTAATGAACCATATGACTCATCCTATGACCATAGTCAAGGAAACTATCCCAGTTATGAGAGCTCTATGATAGAATATGGACAAATGTACGAACCATATGCCTATGGCATGGAAGTGCCAGATAGTTCCTACGGATATGAGCAGGCTTATGTGTCATTGATGTACACAGCCCCTAGGGCAACCATACCCCCCTGACCTATGAACAGACCACCTGTACCTAGAGGACCATGTATAGATGCGGAGGTGATCATTATATCAGAGAGTGTAGACTGCCAAACCCACCACCACCACAGCGAGTCTGGGAAGGATACTATAGTGATTGTGGTAAAGAACACCTTTTCAGAGATTGCCCCAAGAACCCCAACAAAGTTAACTCTAATGTACAGATTAACGTGATAGAATCATCAGGAAGCGATAAGGAGTACACGGTACCATTGAAAGCTATAACTAGAGCCAAAGCTAGAGAGACCCCAGACAAAACTGAGGAAAATAATCAAAGCTACAGAGCGGTGAACATACCCACACCTCAGAGAGTTGAAGACTCGGAAGAACCTGAGCGAAGTGTTGTAAGCAAACGAACACAAAGATGGAAGAACCGTAGAGATCGGATAAAGGAAAAGAAATTACTACAAAAGAAGGAAAATGAAAAGAGTGAACAAAATCTAAAAGAGAAACAAGAAGAGGAAGAAGAAATTCGGAAAGGAAAGTCAAAAAAAGAAGAGGTAGGATCAGTTTTAGCAGATCCCTTACCAGAAGAATTAGCCACGTGGATTCAGGCATACAAAGCACGAATAAGAGCAGGACCTACCATTGAACAACATGAAAGAGAATATCCTAGAGGTGATTTAGAGAAGGAAAGGTTGGAGATATGCAAAAAATTAATTGAAGTCGCTCAACAGACCTTAGAAAAACTTTTTTTTCCACTACCCAATACACGAATTTCCGAAAGAGAATTCCAAGAGTGTGTCATTGCTAATAATCACGAGAAACCCGAAGAAGGTAAGACACATAGTGGAAATTATTGTGAGGATAAAAAGGAAGGTTCCATTGTTCCCGAAGTAGAAGGGGAATGGCCTAAAGATTTGTGGGCAAGACTCCAAGAAGACAGATGGAAGAAAGTGGAAGGAATAGACCCACCCTTTGAGGAGCTAGAAGCAGAAGGTGAAATTGAAGACTCCATACCTGAACTGAATTCTGAAGAAATATTACCAAATGATCCAAGTAACGAAGAAAATGATAGTGTAAAGGTTTTGCCAAATTACACAAGAGAGTACGAACATAATTCAGAACTATATTGCATCCCCTCAATGAGGAAAAAAGAACCTAACCCATCAGTCCAAACATCGGACATCATACAACATCTCAAAAAAGTAAAAGTCCCTTGTAACCTAACATTGGAAGAACTTTTGAAGATCAAACCACATTTGAAGGAGAAACTGACCAGTCAATTGGAGATCAAGATAGAAGAGAAAGAGATATCTGACGAAGTAAATGCAGTAAAGATCCTTGTCGATAAGGTTGAAGACTTTAGTGAGGGAGATGAAGGAAATACTTGCCTTCCAATTACCTATAGGGGTTACACCACCAAAGCCATTTTAGATACAGGAGCTGGAGTAGGAATAGGAACTAAAGAAATCTGGGAGAAATGGGGAAAACCAGCTCTAAGACCAACACAAATGAAGATACAAATGGCAGATGGACACACTGAACGACCCTTGGGATTATTGGAACGAGTAGCGTTTACCACTTGCGGAGTTGAGTTCGAGCACACCTTAGCGATTTGTCAATTTGAAAGGCCTAGCAATTATGAAATGATACTTGGAAGACCTTTCATGAGACAATTAAAGGTGGTGCAAGATTGGGGAAAAGACGTTGTATATTTACAGCATGAAGGGACCACCACAAGAATAAATCTCCACACATACACATATCAAGATGTTCCCCCCTTACAATGGAATCACATTCATAAGGAGGAAGATAATCAGTCGATTCATAGTATAGGTTCAAGTGATCAATCATGGATGAACGAAGACACTCATCTATGGATATGCCAAACTACAAAAAAGGAGGAAGATAGGAGAAAAGGATGGCAGCAAAAGCAAGGAATCGCTAGATCTGTACAAGATCCAGCCTACATGCCTCAAATATTCTTAGATGAAGAATTTGAACCTCATGGTTGGATGGATATTTTAGACACTCTCGATGTGTGTGTAAACGAAGAAGTGATAACCATGAATGAATGCATTGATGAGGAAGGATATGATGTTAGTCTATATGTGGTAGTCCTTCAGGAGGCTGAAGAAGGAGAAGTCATAGAAAAGGAATGGAAGGAAGACTATGAGAGCATTGAAATGCAGCAAGAACACATGGAAATAGAAAATGGAACTCAAGAAATAAGTGTCATAGCTAATGAAATAAATCAAGAACCAACACAGGAAGAGGAGCTTGGATTAGAAAAAGCAAAAATTGATGAAGAAAACAAACCGCAAGACCAATTTGAAGTGCCCGCCCACTTCAAAAAATATGAAGTAGAAGAGAGAAGAATTGCTATTCAAATGCCAAAACGAGAAGCACAGCAGGGAATAGCATATGACAACAAAGAGCAAACCAAGAAGATAGTAGTAACGTTAGAGGAAGGAGAGGAGAGATGTACTTTCATAGGACAGGATGTCTCAATTGAGGAAGAACAAGAGTTAATACGCCTCATAAGGGAATACCGGGATGTCTTTGCCTGGACCTATAAGGACTTGAAAGGAGTAGATCCATCTATATGTGCTCATAGAATCCCTATGACATCCGAAGCCAAACCTTCTAAACAAAGATCGTACACATACAATGATATGTACTCAGCAAAGATAAAGGAAGAGATAGATAAGTTGTTAGATGTTGGATTTATATATGAGATTGAACACACGGAATGGGTATCACCTTTGGTGGTTGTACCGAAAAAGAATGGTAAGTTAAGAGTATGTATAAATCTGAAAAAAGTTAATGCCGCTACCATAAGAGACAGTTACCCATTACCCATCACGGATCATCTTTTGGAGAGAGTGGCAGGAAAGGAAGTGTATAGTTTTTTGGACGGCTTTTCAGGATATAATCAGGTAGCCATTGCTCTTGAAGACCAACATAAAACAGCTTTTGCAACTGAATGGGGACTGTACGCCTTTAGAGTTATGCCTTTCGGCCTAACTAATGCCCCAGCCACCTTCCAAAGATTGATGTGCCATGTATTCAAAGAGTTCCTGAGAAAGAGTATGGAGGTATACGTGGATGATTTATGTACTTATTCAGCTATACGATCAGAGCATATCCCTGAACTAGAAAAGATCTTTGCCAAACGTCGACAATATAGAGTATGCCTCAATCCAGAAAAGTGTGGCTTCATGGTTCGACAAGGAAAGATATTAGGACATATTGTCTCTAAAAATGGAATTTCAACTGATGAAGACAAAATCAAAGTAATTCTGGATTTACCGAGACCAAAGACTGCTAAAGAAGTACAAGCATTTATGGGACATTGCGGATACTACCGAAGATTTATACATATGTATGTCATAATTGCTAAACCTCTTTATGCATTATTGACACAGTTTAACTGGACTGAAGAATGTGAAAAAGCCTTTAATGAATTACAGAGTCGATTGAGTTCAGCCCCAATCCTTCGAGTACCTAATTGGAACAAACCATTTCATATCCATGTAGATGCTTCCAAGTTTGCCATTGGTTGCATCTTAGCTCAACCTGCAGATACAAGAAAGTTAGGTCACCCTATAGCCTATGCAAGTAGACAATTGAATCAAGCAGAACGCAATTATACCACAACCAAAAGAGAAGGCCTAGGAATGGTGTATGCAGTAAAGAAGTTTTGACACTACTTATTGGCAAACAAATTCAAATTCTTCATTGAGCATCAAGCCCTACTACTTAGTCAATAAGCCTTGTAATATAGGACGACTAGTACGATGGTTTCTATTATTGATGGAATTTGATTTTGAAGTAGTAGTCAAGAAAGGAAATACCCACATAAGAGCGGATCACCTATCAAAAATGACACATGGAGAACCACCCACAGGAATACCGGATGATCTGCTAGACACGTACCTGTTTAATCTCGAGGTATGTCCCCAATGGGAAGAAAAGTTGATCCCTATACTCACGCATGGACCTAAAGATGGGATCACACCAAACCGAACTCAAGACCTATGAAAGAATAAAAACCTTCATATCATTGCTGGAAGCTTGTATCACCAAGACTCAAATGGATTACTCATGAGATGTGTCAAAAAAGAGGAACAAGAAATGTGGCTTCAAAAAGCACATGTAAATCAATGGAAAACTCATCTAAACGCAAACGGAACATGGCAAACACTAAGGAGATTGGGCATATATTGGCCAACCATGCAGAGGGATGCGCATAACTATGTAACAGCCTGCCCAACCTGTCAAGAACGGAATCCAGAAGAGAACTCCACTCTATGCTACTCCACTGTAGCACCAAGATGGAGCATGCCTCTGGTGAAGTTCTTAAAGACCCAAGAGTACCCAGAAGGAGCCACTCTAGCAAGAAAACGAGCACTGGTAGAACAAAGTAAGGACTATGCTCTTATTGGAAAGCAACTCTTCAAACGAGGAAGAGATAATCATTTGCGAATGTGCATTCATGAAGATGAGTATCTTGCTGTTCTAGAGACGGCACATACAGGAGCTGCAGGAGGACATTTTTCTGCAGATAAGACAGCAAAAATGATTCTCTTCGCTGGTATGTGGTGGACAACTCTACATCAGGATGCAGCCACATATGTTCAATAATGTGATACATGTCAACAAACGAAATATCCAATTAGAAGGGATGAAATGCCACCAAAACCCATGATGAGTGCCAGAGCCTTTACTAAATGGGGAATAGACTTCATAGGACCTATTAGCCCCCCAGCTAAAGGATCCCACGCAGAGTATATAATTGTAGCCACAGACTATCTGACCAAATGGGTTGAAGCCAAAGCAACCAAGAAAAACAATGCAAGAACTACTGCCAAGTTTCTCTTCGAGAACGTTTTCACTAGATTTGGACTACCGATAGAAATTGTGAGTGATAGAGGTACGCACTTTGTGAATGAAGTTATAGAAGCCTTACTGAATGAATTCTTGGTAATTCATAAGAAATCAGCCCCTTATCACCCACAAGCCAATGGACAAGCCGAAAGCTCCAATAAAATCTTATGCACAGTTCTCACAAAAATTGTGAACAATGGTAGATCTGATTGGGATAAACAATTACATCACGCTTTATGGGCATTCAGAGTAGCCTACAAAACCGCCATAGGCACTACTCCTTTCAACTTAGTGTATGGACAGAATGCTATTTTACCAATTGATTTCTTAATACCCACTCTTAGAGTAGCAACAACTTATGAGTGGATGGGACATGAACTCTCAGCTCAATTGGATCAAAGAGAGAAACTTCATGAAACTAGGTTACAAGCAGTAGCAGGGATTTATGCTGCTAAAAGGCGACAGAAGGCATATTTTGATGCTCATATTAAAGACAAAAATTTGAAGGAAGGAGATTTAGTGTTTGTTTATACTTTGAAATAGCACGCTAAGAAGTTGCAGAAGAGAGGATATGGCCTATTGATCATCAATCGTATATCCACGAGTGGAGCCATCAGCTTAGCAACTCTAGATGGAGAAGTATTACCAAACTATATCAGTGGTTGTCGAGTGAAAAAATATCTAGAACCATTGACTGAAGAAACAATGTCACGATTAATCAAGGGCAAGAATAGACGCATCGAGGAGGAAAGGATACGAGAAGAAGCGAGATAGGAAGCACTAGAACGAATCAAGAAACGAAAAGAGTGGATGAGAGAGAGAGATGAGAGATATCGACTAGGAGAAGATCTCATCCCAATGGCTAATTTTAGAGCCACTGAAAACCTAGGTCAACAGAGGACACAACCATATTTGAATGTGGGAGCAGGAAATAAGGAATACCACTTAGTGGATGCTCTCATCGACACAGGAGCCGCCATAAGTTGTATCAAACTTTCAGTGACTCAAAAACTCAAGGAGGAATTACGTCCATCAAAGGCACAATTGATAGGAATAGGGGGAACAATTACTCAATGTATGGGTGAAATAACCTTACCTCTACATATTGGAAACAATACTATGGAACAGAAGCTCTTAGTATGTCATGATCAGGACTTACTCGAAGACCTAGTGCTAGGTCAAGACTGGATATACGAATATGAAGTGACTATCCAATTGGCCTTAGGATATATCTCAGCCAAGATAGGACATCGAGAGGTATTCAGCATGTTAGACGAACGACCAATCAAAGCCAAGGATATAGCCCCGAAAACTCATTCAAATGAATACAGTGATGAATGCATGTTCACTAGCACTATGGATACCCGTTCATCGAGTACTTCATATGAGGACACACCAAATTCTGCTTGCACACCATCCTCTACTCTAGCAAGTCACAAGAGTGTCATTCTATCTGAAAACAACCTTAGCAAAGAACCAAGCACAAGTGAGACCAGTTCTCCAAGCAATCATAAGTCGGCACCTATTCGAACATATCCCATTCCTTACACTCGACAAGCTTGGATAAGGAAGGATCAGGTAGCTACATATCTTCTACAACAGAAACATCAGCAACATCAGAACAATCCATTGAAAAAGGAGACAAATTACTTTGGACACCGACGTCCCCAACAAATTGCTAGAATATGGGTTCCAAAGAAGATGATAGCCGCCCAATCAGACCGAACTCAAATATGGATTCCCAAGTCATGTACTCAAAGGGCAATCACCAGAAAGGAGGAACCATTGCATAAGGAGAATTGGGATGGCTTAAAGACAAGACAACCAAAGAGGAATTGCTACAGGACAGAGCTGGAGTCTACATACAATTCACTTGTCATTCCAAGATTCAAAAAGCAGAAAAAGAAGAAGCACCAGATGAGAGGCATCACAATCACCAGGAGGGTTGGGAACACGATTTCTCCCAACAAAATAAAGCAGATTTGGATACCGAAAGACAAAGCAAGTTGTATACATCTGCCAAATAATTCGAGTTGCACGCATTTGGAGTTACCAGAATCCAAAGTATGCATGATAGGGCCACATTACAAGGCCATGCATTCAACACAATATTCTTCTATTTCAGGATAGTGAAGCACATTTTCCTCTTGGGAAATAGGAGAGCACTTGTACATAATTTAAAGAAAATTACTAAAAAAATAATAATCGCTTCGGCTATGAACTCACTTTTCTGTTTTTCTTTCAGACAACAACATAAAAATACCTAAAATTATGAAAAATCCCAAGTATTACCTTTCTCACACCCACAGGGAAGGAACGACACCATTCACTCGAAGCAATGTCAATCTTATGAAAGACAAATGAAGGAGGATTTCTGATACTATATGGGCACTAATTCATACTCTATATTGAGTGCAACTGATGGCATCCACTAATTCTGAAGCGACTCAAGAGGAAGCGGTTCAGCTTCTTCCACTAGAATCTATAACAAAAGCAAGAGGCCATTGGTTTCTGGATGACCAACCGGTGTCGGACCTCATTTTTATGGCTACCATCAAGATTATGGACAGGGATCACTACTTCCCTATTATGTCGCAAGACTTTAAGACTATCATACAAGGATTACCTTGCATGGTGGATGTCTGGACACAAGCAGGAATAGAGGCATTTCTAAAACTGCCTATTTATTTGCCAGATTTTCAAAGATGCACGCAAGTGATGAACACACTTCAACCTGCAACGAATAGGATATTAGTTCCTGAGGCACGAGTATTGGACAAAGTGGGTACCTGGAAAACCATTCAATTCACTCATGAGTTAATCAACAAAGCTTTCGGATGGAATCAAGAAGGAATCTCCAATGTCAAGGAGGAATGTCATGATCCAAAAAAGAGATCCTTTTTGGATATCAACAGAACGGATATTGAAGATGTTGTCCTCTTGGTGCATTAGCACTTTTGTTTTCCTAGTATGCATAGATACACAGCACCTCAAAAGATTGTCGTACAATTGCTTTCACATGCTATGAGGCAAGTCGGTAATAAAGTAAATATGACTCCATATGTTCAAGAACATCTATTTGAAGCCAAGAAGAAGTGGGGTCAGAAAAATTTTCTCGATGGCAGTTCAGCTTTGACCTTACTTATCTATGAGGCACTTGAAATGAAAAACTGCTTGCGTGAGATGCCAACCTCAGAAGGGCTAGCCAAATATGCCAAGTCAGCTACAGTCCCAAAGAAAAAGAAAACAATCATTGTTGTTGAAGAAGTAGGAATGAGTTCAAGGACACCTATGAAAGGAACTAAACGCTTAAGAGAGGAAGAAGCTCAGGAGACACCCACTTCGAAGAGGACACACATCTTACCAAAGATTCCTGGAAATCAACAACCAATTACGAAAAGAGACCTCTCTGCTGCCCTAGAAGAAACACATAAGTATATGCGGGGGTAGATAAACTTGAATATTCAAGGTCACCATTACAGACAAGTGAGCCAGGAAAAGAAACAGAAGGATAAAGCAACTTGTCAAGTACCTTCCAGATACAAAGAAATAGGATTGGAGGAATCAAGCTCTAATGAAGAATCAAGCTGTGAGAAGGACACCCTGGATACAGATATGCAAACAAAAACACACAATGAAGAGTGGACAGAGATAAATCAAGTTGAAGTCACGCCAGATAACGAACAGAAACAAGCAAAGAACATAGAAGAACCAAAGGAACCAGAGCACATCATTCAATTGAATGATACAACAAAGATTAGTATCAAAGAAGCTACCATATCGAATAAAGAAGTAATGCAACCTATCAAGGAAGAAATGCAAACTCCAGTAAACACAAAGTCAAACCTACACAAAAATGAAGAGCAAATTGTAATTGAAGTACCGGAGGACACTCCCCAAGGAAAAATCAACCACATGGAGGCTGAGCCAAGGATACAACTCCACATTAGGCAGCCCCATGACACTACATTACACGTAGCACAAGGAAACGATGTGACTACAGGAGCATAACCAAGTATTCCTAAAACATGGTTAAATATGGATGTCACACAATTAAAGCTTGTGGTCAAGCAGATGATACAAACGGCCATGGATACACAACAACAGATGATGGATACATATGCAGACTACGACAAAGCCATGAGGGAAAAGAATCAGTTCCAAATTATGAGTGAACAATTATCTGCACAACTAATCCAGGCACAAAAAGAGGTTGTTGTCAAAGAAACAAAGTTACTTGAGGTAAAAACACAATGCGACACATTGATGACCCAACATCATCAACTCCATGCACAATTAATGGACTTACAAAGATTACATGAAGCGAGCGAGGCCGACAAAGAGCAAATTAAAGCTAGGAGTCACTTGCTTGAAACACAACTGAAGGTATACATGGAGGAGAATGACACTTTACAAAATAGAAATAAAGAACTGATGAAGTCATTGTTATATGATCAACCCATCAAAAAACAAGAGACAACGGAGCTTGATCAAGGAGAATTAAAAGCTCAAATCGAGAAATATGCAGATTTGCTGAAACAAGAGAAAGAATTGAGAGAAGAATGGGAACGTAAGTACATTCAAGAAACAAATGAGCTAAAAAAGCAGTTGAATACAGCCCATGGAAAACTTGCAGCAAGCTACAGTGAAAATATGGATCACGTAGCAGAAATTGGCAATGAGCTGCTTGCAGCAAAAGAAGCACTCAGAGAAGCCATGCAAGAAAGTAAAGAGAAGACTGAACGTATAGCACAGTTAGAGATCCAAGTAAAGCAGAAAGCACCAATCGGGACACCAGTAGATCCAACAACAGAGAATCCTACTAACGAGGTAGAGGTACATCCTCTATCTCCCCCGATTTATAATTCTCCAATACACGAGCAGATGACGGACATACATGATGATCATCCAATGCCATACACTGTTAGCTCCAAAGACATGTATGATACTTTGATGCCTCTTTTTACAGGTGGACAGTCTAGTGCTGGTCCTAATGAGGCAACTTCACAGCCTTTGCAGGTTTCATATGATGATGCAGATCATTCCATTTCTGATGCAGATTTACATGATGCACTTGTTCATGAGAGAGCTGATATTGAGCAGGCAAAACTATGCCAAAATGGCTCGTGCAGACTTTGCATGACAGCAAATTAGATGCACCTCTGTCATATCGTACTCATTCAGGCTCTCATAGTGCCTCCTTTGCATCAAATTGCTATGCTATGGCTGCGTCTAGTCTCTATGATGAGAATGAGCCTGTTTCCTTTGATGAAGCACAAAATTCAAAAAATTGGATGGTTGCTATGCAATCTGAATATGATGCTATAATGAAGAATGGTACATGGTCTTTATGTGACTTGCCTCCTGGCAAGAAGGCCATTGGCACTAAGTGGGTATACAAGCTGAAGCGTAAACCTGATGGTACAGTTGACAGGTATAAGGCTAGGCTTGTTGCAAAGGGTTATGCACAAGAAAGAGGCATTGATTTTGATGAGACCTTTGCACCTACATGACGTATGACTACTGTTCGAAGCATTTGTGCACTTGTAGCCATCATGGTTGGATTGTACGTCAGTTGGACATTAAAACAGCATTTCTAAATGGTGACTTGCATGAAGAAGTGTATGTTTTTCAACCCCGTGGCTTTGTGTAGAAAGGGCATGAAAACCAGGTGTGCAGGTTCAAGAAGGCATTATATGGTTTAAAGCAAGCACCACGTGCTTGGTATGAGAAGATACATGCCTATCTGGTTGCACATGGTTTTGAGAACAGTGCAACCGAAAGCACCTTATATGTTAAGTGTGCTAATGATGTGCTTCTGACCATTGTTGTCTATGTTGACGACATGCTGCTCACTGGTCCTATTGAGACGTATATTGCTGATTTCAAGGCTGATTTGCATGCCTCATTTGAGATGTCTGATTTGGGGCATTTGCATCACTATTTGGGCATTCAGTTTATGCAAGTTGATGTTGGAATGGCTTTGTGTCAAACGAAATATATTGACACACTATTGCAGCGTTTTGGCCTTGAAGACTGTAAGCCTATTGCCACTCCTATGGAGACAGGTTTACGATTGAGTCTTCATGATGCTGGAGATGCATTTGATGCTGTTCTCTATCAGCAGGTTGTTGGATGCTTGATTTACTTATGCATTACTCGGCCAGATATTCAGTTTGTTGTCTCACAGATGAGGAGGTTTATGCATTAGCCAAGAGTCAAGCATTGGAAGGCGGTTAAGCGCATCTTTCGCTACTTGAGTGGTACTCGGCTACTTGGGTTGTTTTATCCCAAGGGGGGATCACTACCGCTAGATTTTCATGCTTTTTCTGAGTGAGATTGGGCTGGTTGCTATGACACTCGTGTGTCCACGAGTGGTTTTTGCTTCATGCTTGGTAGCTCATGTATATCTTGGTTGAGCAAGAAGCAGCCTACTGTGGCCACTTCCAGTTGTGAGGCTGAGTATAGGGCAGCTTTCACAGCGACTGTTGAGTGTGTGTGGCTTAGACGCCTTATGGCTGACTTGGGTGTTGCCAGTCTTCTGCCACCACCATCTTCACTGATAGTGAGAGTGCATTGGCAGTTGCGAGGAACCTTGTGTTCCATGATCACACTAAGCACATTGAGGTGCATTATCACTATGTCAGGAAGAGGTTCTCTGCTAGGGAGATCAGCTTGGCATATGTGCCCACGCAGGAGAACATTGCAGACCTTTTCACGAAGGCTCTGCCTAGGGAGAAGTTTGAAGCTTTCAGCAAAGCTTTGGGCTTACTTCCTTTTGTGGAGTTATTTCCACACAGCTTGGCACTTCCTTATACATGAGTGCCAGCTCCTCGTTCATCGCATCACTCCGAGGGGGGATTTGTTGATATATTCAGGTACTGATGTGTGTGAACACACTAGGACCACCGGAGCACTTTTTCCCCTCTTTAGGAGGTTTTTTTCCCCCGGCTTGTATATACGCATAGTGCCCTAATGGGCTACTTATCTTTGTACATTCTCTAGTAATACATTCAGTATTGTGTGTTTGTGCTCCAAGCTTCTTCTTCTTCCTTTTGATGTTCACGTGCTTCCGCAGACGTCTAAATCCAGCAATTATGATGTTATAATCTGAGTGTGTGTGAAGCAAATGAGCAACGAAGTGAACCTAACCTCACAAGATAGTGCAACAAATTCGAAAATCAGAAAACCCTAATTCTAAAATTAGGGTACAAAAATCCTAAAAACAGAATATAAGGCTAACTTACAAAAGATAGCTGCCTCCAACTTGTAGAAGACTTCTTGCTCCAAGAGAGTAGCCTCTCCTTCACCAAATCTTCACCTCCAAAGCTTCAGAACTCCAAAACTCTTAGCTTGTGAATTATCCAAGAGTGTTCCAAGTGCCTCTTTATATAGTTTTACTCTCCCTCCATAAAGCATCAGCGAAGTTTTTATGAAAAAACTTATCGTAAGCTAAAAAAACCAAGATCGCAATTTTTTGCGATTGATTTTGCTTTTCCCAACTTAAAAAATATTGGATCTCTAATTTTGCTTTATTTTTAAATTGGATCACCCAAATCATCTTGCTTTTGGCTAACTTACATTATAACCTAACTTTTTAAGTTTGGACCTTCATAAAATGCTTTTCCTCCATTTTGAGTTAAATTAGGGTTTGGCTTTTCTCCTTGTTCTGACCTCTGATGAAGAAATGAAACATACCACTAGATAGCTCTCACCAAGCTCTATCTATCTAGCCTAAAAATGTTTTACCCAAACTGTACAAAAATGCTAAGTCCAAAATGTAGAATTGTTGGAATGTGGACCATATGTACATTGACTTGCAACAATCCCTCCTTCAATGTCATATTGGTACAAGCTTCAGTAACATGCACATCTTCTCATGATTATCTCTCGTCAATGCTTTGGTAAATATATATGCAATATTCTCACTACAAGGAACATAAACCAGCTCAATGTGCTTCTTTGCTATCTGCTCTCAAATATAGTGGTAGTGTACCTCTATATGCTTTGTCCTTGCATGATGCACTGGATTCTTTGCTATAGCTATTGCACTCTAGCTATCTGAAAATATCTGAATGGATTCATGTACTCTCACATCTAGATAACTGAAAATCTTTTGCAACCAAACTGACTCTAGAGTAGTTGTAAATGTTGCACGATATTCAGATTCACATGATGAAGTGGCAATAGTGGGTTGTCTCTTTGAAAGCCATGAGATAAGACAATCTCCAAGATAAAAACAAAATCCACTAGTACGTCTTCTTGTGTCTCTATCACCTACCCAATCAGAACCTGAAAATCCTTTTAGTAACAAATGTGTAGATTTCCAAAATACCATAGCATAATTTGAAGTTCCCTTCAAATATCAAAAGATCCACTTTACTGCTTTCCAATGTAACACTTTCGGATTCTGCATGAACCTTGATACTTGAGAAACTGCAAATTGTATATCAGGATGTGTATTACAAAGATATATCAAGCATCCAACTGCTTGACTATATAAAGTAGCATCAAATGACTCTGCATCTGCTACCATCTGTAAAGATGCGTTCTGATCCATAGGTGTTTGCATAGGTTTAGAATCACTCATCTGAAACCTCTCTAAAAGTTTCTCAATGTACTTTTGTTGTGTCATATAGATACACTCATCTTTAAACAAAAACTGAATCCCAAGATAATAATGCAAGATTCCCAAATCATTCACATCAAATGTTTGATTCAATTGTTCTTTGAACATCTGCAAGTCTTCATCTCTCGGACTTGTGATTATAATATCATCCACATAAATGATTGCTATAAGCATCATACCTGGTTCAACTTTGACATAAAGAGTTGGAGCTGCATCTAAGTTATGGAAATCAATAGACAAAAGATATGTGTGTATCTTATTGTACCATGCTCTAGGTGCTTGTTTTAAGCCATACAAAGCTTTTATAAGCTTACATACCCAATGTTCTTTACATGTCTCTTCAAAACCTTCTGGTTGTTGATACACATCCTCATGTAAATCACCATTTAGAAAAGCAGTCTTTATGTCAAGTTGATATATATGCCAACCAAAATGTGCTGCTAAAGCGAGTATCGACCTAATAATAGTCATCCTAGGTGTAGGAGCGAATGTCTCATCATAATCAACACCTTTTTGTTATGCATATCCTTTGACAACCAATCTTGCTTTGTACCTGTCAATAGTACCATCTGCTTTCCTTTTAATTTTGAAGATCCATTTTACACCTATAGCTTTCTTTCCTTCTGGTAACTCACATAGCTGCCAAGTTCGATTCTTATGAATAGAATCAATCTCTTCTTGCATAGCTTTTCTCCAAATAGGAAATGTTAAGTGCATCTTTAACACATGCAGGTTCATCTTCAATTGTCGTAAGTGCCAAAATATCATGAATCTCAAAGTCTTCAGTAAAACTTACATGATCTTTTTGTGGTTGTTGTCTAGTATGATTCCTTGTTCTTCCTGTAAAAGTTTTTATACCACTATCTTTCCAAGTCTGATATAACCAAGTAGGTGTATCCTTAAATAGCGGCGAAACTGTTTCTGATCCTTCAGCTTCCATAGGTTCTGGAACTTGTCCTTTCGAGGTGTTAGGACTTTCTGGAACTCTAAATTCTTCCATTTCTAGAACCAAAGTCTCATGTGGAACTGAATCTGTAGAAGGTTGTGAAATTCCTCTTTCTTCAACTTTTTCTTGAATCCTAGGAGTTTTAACTCCCTCCTGATATGGCTGAACATGTATATCCAAATTCCTTCTAAAAACTCCATAGTCATTTTCACTAATGAACTCTAGAATTTCTGCTTCTTTATCATAAACTTTATTTTCATCCATATAAGCATTACGTGAAAGAATATCTTCACTTGTCTCTGGAACATAAAACTTGTATCCTTTGCTCTCAATAGGATATCCAATAAAAACAGCTTTCTTTGCTTTTACATCTAGTTTGCCTTGATCCTTTTTCTCAATATGTACATAAGAAAGTGATCCGAATACTCCCAAGTAACTCACATTAGGTTTTCTACCATAATAAGCATCATAAGGTGTAATTACCTTTAAAGCTTTTGTAGATGACTTGTTCAAAATGTGATTAGTTGTATGTACTACATCAAACCAAAATTTTGGTGAAAGCTTCTTAGATGCCATCATGCTCCGCATCATCTCAACAAGTACTCTATTCTTTCTTTCTGCAACACCATTTTGTTGAGGAGTATAAGCAATAGTAAGGTGTCGAGTAATACCTTTCTCATCAAGAAATGTCTGAAAATCATTTGACAAGTATTCTCCACCTCTATCACTTTTGAGAATCTTGATAGTTCCCTAACTTTCATTTTCAACCATAGCAATAAATTTCTTGAACATAGGAAAGACTTCTGACTTCAACTTAAGACCATAGATCCATGAGTATCTCATAAAATCATCAACAAATAGAAAAAAAGCTCTCATAGGTCGATTTAGGTCTGAATGAATAATCTGCAATTTCTTGGTAGTTGTAATATGACCATGTTTCTTGAAAGGTAGTTTATGCATCTTACCTTCAAGACAAGCTTCACATATATCTGAATCATCTGGTAGATCGACTGAGGGTAAACTCTCAACCATACCTTTGTCTTTGATACTCTTGAGAGCTCCAAAACTAATATGTCCAAATCTCTCATGCCATAGCTTCATATCTTCCACCGATGACGAACATTTGACCACATATGCCTGACTGATTTTTGACAAAACAAAAATCCCTCCTCTATGCTCACCTTGCAAAATACACTTGTCTTCTTTGTGTGATAAGATCCTACAAAGATTTCTCTCAAATACAACTTTAAAACCATCACCTAAAAATGCAAAAATAGATAGCAGATTCTTCTTCATTTCAGGTACATATAAAACATCTGAAATCTGAAAATTACCACCTTCTCTTGACTTTAGGGTTACTGTACCTATTTCCACAACATCCAAATCATTGCCATCTACAATAGTAACTCTTCTATCTATAGAATAGGAAAGAGAAGAAAACACATCTCTGCAACCTATCTTTGTAGCACCTGAGTCAAATATCCAAGGATTTGCTGAAAGAATTTGTAAAGCTGCCTGATCAAAAGCTACTTCCTCAATGGTGATACAGGCATAAGAATCACCTTGAGATTTCCCTTTTTTATCATCTTCTGCAACATTACCTGATGCCTTTTTCTTTTCTACTACAATCCTTTTATAACATGCTGAATTAAAATGTCCAGGTTTCTTGCACTAATAACATATTACTTCCTTCTTCTTAGAAGACTTCACTTTAGATGTAGTAGAAAATAGTTTTTCAAGTAGAAGGTGAAAGGGACTTACTTTCCATCTTGAATTGTTTTTCCTTCTTCTCCTTCTTCTTCTTTTTACCCTTTGATGAAGATAAAAGTGCTTCTTCATTCTCTTCCATTCTCTTCAACTGATCTTCATCTTGAAGTAACAAGAACTCTAACTCTTCAGATGTAACCTCTCTATCTCTTGTGGTAAGGGTAAGAGTGGTTATGAAAGACCGATATGAGATAGGAAGTGAATTAATCAACGTATTTACCATTTCTTCATTAGATATCTCAACTCCTACGTTTAGAAGTTGATCTCTTAAGTCAACGAGTCTCGTAATGTGCAATTGAATTGACTCACCAGTTGCATCCTTGTATTTTCTAGTTGTCTCCTCAAGTGAGCTTTCCTAGTAGGATTTCTGCTCTGAAAAAGATTCTCAAGCTTTAACCAAGCTTCTCTAGAACTTTTGCAAGATCTGATCTATGGTAGAATATGCTTTTTGACACTCATTGCTATGAATGAAAGTGCTAAAGCATCTCTAGCATCCCATCTTGCTTGATCTTCAGTAGGAGGAACTGTAGGTAAAGATCTACCTGTGACTCTGGATGTAGAAGTGGTTACCTCTTCTGCAGTTGGTTCTATGATAGTAACTCCAGTACCTCTTGAAGCTGTTGTAGCCCCTTCTTCGCCTTCTCATCTTGGTCTTGTTAAGGATCCATTGATGATACTCCATAAATCCTTTGTCACTAACAAATTCATCATCATAAAACTCCACATGGGATAAGTAGAAGATCCATCCAACTTGTCTTCAATCTCAATTCTAATCTCACTCATCTTAACTAAGTGTGTATGTCAATTATGCTCTGATACCAAGTGTTGGAATTTGGGGCCCCATGATCGTTCCAATACTAAAAACCCTTGAGCATACACACTTAATTAATCAAGATGATATGTGAGAGATAGAAAGAAAGAGATCTTGAGACAAGGATAGGGGACGTAAGCAAGATGCTTACTCTTTAAAAAATAGATGTCCAAATTAGAACATGGGAGTATTACTCAACCATATAATGTGGTGCACTCACTAATGGAAGAATAGCCAAGAAGATGATGATACAAAATTCAGATTATGTTGTTATAATCTGAGTGTGTGTGAAGCGAATGAGCAACGAAGTGAACCTAACCTCACAAGATAGTGCAAAAATCTGAAAATCAGCAAACCCTAATTCTGAAATTAGGGTACAAAAACCCTAAAAACGGAATATAAGGCTAACTTACAAAAGATAGCTGCCTCCAACTTGTAGAAGACTTCTTGCTCCAAGAGAGTAGTCTCTCCTTCACCAAATCTTCACCTCCAAAGCTTCAGAACTCCAAAACTCTTAGCTTGTGAATCATCCAAGAGTGTTCCGAGTGCCTCTTTATATAGTTTTACTCTCCCTCCATAAAGCATTAGTGAAGTTTTTAAGAAAAAAACTTATCGTAAGCTAAAAAAGCCAAGATCGTAATTTTTTGCGATTGATTTTGCTTTTCCCAACTTAAAAAATATTGGATCGCTAATTTTGCTTTAGTTTTAAATTGGATTGCCCAAATTGTCTTGCTTTTGGCTAACTTACATTATAACCTAGCTTTTTAAGTTTGGACCTTCATAAAATGCTTTTCCTTCATTTTGAGTTAAATTAGGATTTGACTTTTCTCCCTGTTCTAACCTTTGATGAAGAAATGAAGCGTACCACTCGATAGCTCTCACCAAGCTCTATCTATCTGGCCTAAAAATGTTTTACCCAAACTGTACAAAAATGCTAAGTCCAAAATGTAGAATTGCTGGAATGTGGACCATATGTACATTGACTTCCAACAACAAAGCCGTGGGTCTGAAAAACATACACTTCTTCATGCAAGTCACCACACAGAAATGTTGTTTTAATGTCCAATTGATATACGTTCCAACCATGATGAGCTGCAAGTGCACAGATGCTACGAACAAAAGTCATTCGGCATGTAGGTGCAAAGGTATCATCAAAATCAATATCATTTTCCTAGGCATAACCCTTTGCAACAAGCCTAGCCTTATACATGTTAATTGTTCCATCAAGCTCATGCTTCAGCTTGTATACCCACTTTGTGCCAATGGCCTTCTTGCCAGGAGGCAAGCCACACAAAGACCAGGTACCATTTTTCATGATAGCATCATATTCTGATTGCATAGCAGCCATCCAATTTTCAAAATGTTGTGTTTTATCAAACGAAACAGACTCATTCTCATCATAGAGACTAGAGGCAGCCATAGCATAGCAATCTGATGCAAAAAAGGCACTATGAGAGGTTTAACGAGTACGATATGATAGAGGATCATCTAGTTTACTATCAGGCAAAGTCTACACCAGCCATTTTCGCATAGTTTTGCCTCCTTAATATCAACTCTCTCATCAACAAGTGCATCATGTAAATTTGCATCAGAAATGGAATGATTTGCATCATCACATGAAACTTGTAAAGGTCGAGAAGTTGCCTCATTAGGACCAACACTAGATTGTCCACGTGTAAAAAGAGGCAGCAAAGTATCATACATGTCCGTTTGATAGACAAGGCTATCAATGCATATGCATGAGCATCTCTGCTATCCCAAAAAAATTGCTCTACAATAGGTGTAGCAGAAATCGTAGCATGAAAAGAAATTTGTAGAATATTACCATCTTCGATGCCATCTACATCAGTTTGAGTACCTATATTTGCAAGTGTAATAGGACGTTTTTCAACATCGTGCACAATATTCCACATTCCTTTTGCGACCAATACATGATGCATCATATAAGCCCACAATGGGTAATTCGTACCATCCAACTTATCCTCAACAACCAACATATGAAATACATCACTGCTTTCAACCATGGCCATTGACTAAAATATCTTGATGCAAAAAAATGATTGTATCTCAAAAAGATGAACAGAACTACCCTGATGACTAGTTCTTCTAAACCTATAGCAGACTTCGAGACACTTATACTCGTGAATCAAAACCTCTATATATCTTTGATACAAAAATATGAAATAGCTTGCACAAGCATTGCGATAGTGCATTTGGAGATCAAAACGAGCCCAGATCATGATTTCGGCACCAGAAAGCGAAACAGTCTTGATCTCCTAATCACCGTGAGTATGCTCACCAAATTTCGTGCGTGTGTTGGAGTTTGAGGTTTGCGAAAGCATGCAAAGAGCACAAGCAAGAAGACGAAGCTTGGAGCACAACACACAATATTAAATGTATTACCACTACAATGTACAAAAAAATATGACACGTTAGGGAAATAGGCATATATACAAGCCAGGGGAAAACCTCTTAAAGAAGGAAAAAAGTGCCCTGATAGTCCTAGTGTGCTCACACACATCACTACCTAAATATATCAATACTTTCAAAGGTTGAGAAATTGCCTCATGTGGACCAACACTAGACTACCCATCTGTAAAAAGAGGAACCAAAGTGTCATATACATCTTTGGAGCTAATTGATGTCTCCTTAGTACATGAAATTAATGGTTGAATTGCATCTTCCACAAAAACAGCATCACAACTAACTAAAATGCGTTTAGTCTCTAGATTATACAGACAATAGCCTTTGCTTTCGAAATTGTATCCAACAAAAATACATTTCGCTACTTTATCATCCAATTTCCTACGTTGTCCAGGCACTAATGCATATGCTAGACAACCAAAGACATGCAGATGAGCAACATATGGCTTGTGACTATCCCAAGCCACATATGGAGTGATAGACCACAATACTTTAGTGGGACACGTGTTAAGTACATATGCTACACACATAATAGCCTCATTCCATAAACTATGTGGTAAAGCCTTACTCTTGACCATACACCTCACCATCTCCATGAGCGACCTGTTCTTCCTTTCAACAACTCCATTTTGTTGAGGTGTATATGGCACTGGTGTATATGGCACTATACACTGATGTTTTATCCCATGTTCAGCCAGAAAAGTATTAAAATCAAAAGATATATATTCCCCCCTCCCCCTCGATTAGAATGGAGATGCCCATTTTACATGCTGACAGATTTTCAACCAAAACCAAAAATTGTTTGAAGCACATAAACACTTCACAATTTGCTTTCAATGGATATACCCATGCATGCCTAGAAAAATCATCATTGAAAGTCATGAAGTAAAGATAGTTCCCAAAAGAAGATGTCTACATAGGACCATAAACATCACTGTGGATAAGCTATAATTTTTTAGTAGCTCATATTAAATCATCTTTTGGGAAGGAGTAATGCTTCATTTTTGCCCAAAATACATCCTTTACAAACATGTGTACTAGGTGCCTCAAGTTTGGTCAGAGAGGACACCATTTCAGATTTCTGCAGGCGTAGCAAACTAGTAAAATTCAGATGACCAAAGAGTGCAAGCCAAAGCTTTGCGTTTGAAATAGCCTGAGAATCTTGAACTGTACATGCTGAATCATTCACAAATTTTGCATAATCTATGAGCTTATATAGCCCACGACATAAAATGTCAAAAGCAATAATGATGTCACTATTTGAAAGATCATAAATTCTACATCTGTCATCAAAAATTTTCACAACCAAGCCGATCTTGGCTAATGTTGAAATTGATAATAGATTTTTCTTGATCCCTGGCACAAATAAAGCATCTGACAATGTAAAAGAACTACCATAAGTAGTAGTCAGGATGATCTTACCAACTCCCATGACAAGATAAGAGGCGATGTTAGCGCATGTGACAATATTCCCTATAAGAGAAGGCTCAAGTGAAGTGAAGAAACTGCACAGCGAGGTAATATGTTTGGTTGCCCCATTATCAAAGTACTAAACATCTGAGTCTACTGTAGACATACACTGTTCATGAAAAGATGAGTCATAACTGCAAACAATAGTAAATGCCCATTCTTCATTCTGCACAAGATTTGCAGACTCTGATTTGGGTGTAGAGGCCTCTGCAATAACCATTCCAGCCTCTTTTGCAGCCAGTTTTGGACAACTCTTTATGACATGATCATTTCCTTTACAATATTTGCAAAAGAATTTTTGTTTTTCTATGTCCTTCTCATCTTTTTCATCCTTCTTTGATTATGCAGAATTAACAAATTTCTACTTACTAGTGGATGAGCTCATATCTTTGCCTTTTTTACCAGCCAAGAAAGCTTGATTTGCAACACACATAATGGACTTGTTCTGTCTAGATTGATCTTCTTGCAATAGAACAGAGATTAACTCCTCTAAGTTTTAAGGCATTTGGATTTCCTTTCATCATCAGTTGAAGAGTAAAAGCAAAACTTTGATATGAATAGGAAAGACCGTTGAGAACAGTCTGCACAAGTGAAGTGTCTGGCAAGACTTCATTAGCAGAAATCAATTACTCCCTCAAATCTTTGATCTTTCTCAAAACATTGTCCATGGAATCTCCTTCATTCATGTGCTCACTCTCCAACTGTTTTCAAAGGTAAGCAATGCAAGCCTCATTCCTTGTCTGGTATAAGATGGTAAGTGTATCCCAAGCTTCCTTTGCTTCTTTGCAGGAACGAATGTGAGGAATAATGGCACGTTTGATAGACAAGGCTATCAATGCATATGACTAAGCATTTCTGTCATCCCAACAAAGTTGTTGTGCAATAGGTGCAGTAGGAACCGTAGCACGAACAAGAACTTGAAGAACATCATCTTCAACACCATCCGCATCACCTTTAGTAACTATATTTGCAATTGTAGTGGGAAGTTTTTCAACACCCTGCACAATATTCCACGATCCTTTTGTGACCAATACATGACGCATCATATATGCCTATAATAGGTAATTGGTACCATCTAACTTATCCTCAACAGCCAACATACAAAATACATCATTGCTTTCAACCATGGCCACTGACTAAAATACCTTGATGAAAAAAAATGATTGTTTCTCAAAAAGTTGAACAAAACTACCCTATCAACTTCTATTAAACATGTAGCAAACTTCAAGTTGCTTACATCGACGAACTCAAATCTATATATATCTTTGGCAAAAAAAGACGAAATTGCCTCCATAGGCACTACGATAATGCATTTGGAGGCCGAAACGAGTTCAGATTGGGATTTCGACGCGACAAAATGTAGTTGTTTTGAACTCCTAATCACCTTGAGTATGCTCACCAATTTTCATGTGATTCTGAGACTGTGACCGGAGTGGTGTCAACGATGTCCTAAATGAAGCGACGATCTCTGGTACCAATTCTTGAAGTTTTAGGTCTTTGGAAGTATGCGAACACCACAAAGAAGAAGAAGAAGAAGCTCGGAGCACAACACACAATATTGAATGTATTACCAAGAGAATGTACAAAGATAAGTGACCCGTTAGGGTTATAGGCGTATATACAAGCTAGGAAAAAAAAACCTCCTAAAAAGGGAAAAAAGTGCCCCAACCGTCCTAATGTATTCACACACATCACTACCAAAATATATCAACATCCAAATCTTGAAAACTACTTATCTCCTCTACATCTCCCCTCATAGCTCAAAATTCCTACCTTAGTTTATGAACAACTATCTTGGTGAGAAAAATGCACTTCGAGTGCTAAAATGACACATTCAAGAGGTGAAATACATCCCAACAAACTTGATTGATCTGTTTTCGCCAATGAAGAGCTAAAACCATCACTTGGGCACCCTAAACAAGGTGGTTGATTTCCAAACATGCATTCATGAAATTGTAGTAGCTTCATTTTGCCATCATATACACACAAGAAAGATCACCGAATGAAGAAGCATTGACAAAAAAAAAGTGACAAGACTCTAACCCAAGGATCGTTTTTCTTTATTTCTCACAAAAAAGAACCGTTCACAATGAGGTTGGAATTCACTTATGTAGTGCCTTCACCTCTCTCACTTCTTTCCAAGATTCCTTTGCTCATGAAAAATTAGATCATTAATCCTTGGGATATACCAATCCTATATGATGGTTTGGGTCTCTTAATACAGCTGAAGCATGATTACTTCTTGATTATGCTTACAAGGGATTGAGACAAAATATTAGAAATTCCATGTAGCTTTCTAAGAGAAATTGAAGTTGGAACCCTCTCCCTCCTTCCCCCCTATGGGCTTTTTTCTTTCTTTCTATAGCTTGAATCTACTTTCATCCCATAGGTACATACATACATACATAGAAACATATATACATGCATGCATGCATGCAAGCATACACACCCGTCACTATGTTTATATCTGAATTGCATATTTATAAATTTGCACTTTATATTTTCTATCACTTTTCTATCAAAAATAGATGATGAGTTCAAGCAAAGGATTGGAAACATGAACTGAGAGGAGGGTGTCAATGGACACATGATAAGGCATACAGAGCGCAAGAGAGATGCATGAAGACACTGAAGATTATGTAAATGTTAGTTGCTAGATGAGCTATGATTGTTTTGGGTGATGTATCAACCTTGTCATCTTTTTATGTTTGTCTCATCTCAGTGTCTTAGAGTAACACTTCCGATAATTATTACAACATACAAGATACTATGGAAACATAATGATGCAAAGCTTGTTCACATAAAATCCCGGATGTTAAAAGAACATCTCTCAAATAGGTACTTGGGTTTGAATGGCTGAAATTGACGATCTAAAGCTGTATAGTTCTCTTGCAGGCAAACTTGTTTGCAAAAACTCTAAAAATTGGACGCACTGTACATATCAAACTGACGATATCCTTTTGGAAGATATATTGGATGTTGTGAACCACATGATCTCGTGCTTGTTAATTTGTTAAAGTCTTGAAAATCAAGGAACAATGAAGCTTCATGTATAGTAAGTGAAAAGTTATGTAGTATGGATAATTATTTTATTCTCTTTTAGCTTCCAAATTTCATTACATTTGTAGCAAATAGATGGTAGCATCCAATCCAGTGAATAGTAGGAACTCATGAAAATGCAGCACCAGGTAGAAGAAGCTGCAGTGGTCCATCGACTCATTAACTCTATGGTGGCTATTGGCAATGAATTTTCTAAATCGAGATTTTACATACTAGCAAATTGTCGAGTAGAGAATTTCTGATAGCACATACACGTATGTTTGATCCAACCATCAAACATATTAAGAGTTGAACAGGAAGCCCCTCCTGAACAATAATCTCATCAAATGGTATAATATGGTGCATTCCATAACAATGTCTTAAGATCTTCTTTTGATGTGTGCCTCCTTGTAAATAGCATGTCGACTCCATTGACGCAAAGATAAATAAATGCTGCGCTCCTACAAGGCAATTATGCAGCCAGTAAAGGTTCTATCCTTCGCCTATTACAACTTCTGAGCACCGCCTGTTACAGATCTCCTGCATCCCAGTTTATCATTAAGTTTCTGACAGCCTTTCAATCGGAAAAAAGAAAGCTTCCAAGTAAAAATACCAGCATCATCAAGTTCCTGCTAGCCTTAAATTTGGAGGCAAAAAAGGAAAAAAACTTCGAAGTTAACATAGAAGACTTAATAGAAGTGAGGAAAACAGGCTCAGAATCGATGCGCTCATACAATGAAAATATGAATAATATTAAAAACCTTGGGAAATAACAAATTGAAAAGCCTCATCATCTTAACCTGACAGGTAGTCCATCAATCCTCCCAATCAATTGAAATCTCATTGGTTGACTTTATCAAATCTGTCAGACCAGTTAGATCCTCCAAATACGTTGGATGATTAAAAACTAGCTTCAAAAACTCAAAACCATTTTGTTGGTACTCTGCGACGACCTGATAATGAAGTGTATGATCATGGTGGGCATAAAGAGAACAGCGTGCAACAAATGTAGAAAAGAAGGGAGAAAAGAAGTATGGTGGAGATTTTGGATTTAAATCTTACTTGTGGTGAGCAAGCTGTACATTTGCTGAAAGCAGTACCCATGAATAATAGCTGAGAAAAATTTGCTGCAGAACCTCTGATTTGATGTGGCAAAGCACTCAGAGGCTCAACATCTGAAGAAGACCCATTATCTGCAGGAGCTGCGGCTCTGGAAGTTTGGGAACCAATTTGATTACACTACTGATCTTAGATTCGAAATTCTAACATTTACTCAAAATGATCAATACATAACTTCTCACATAGGAAATGGGGCATCACATACCTCAAGGAATTATGGAGGACGTTGATGGCAAGCTCAACAGCTAATGCAGCTGCTATGGGTGCCATCCCTGGCCGAGTAACTGTGCATTGTTGATCTAATGTTCGGTTTATGGTAGACTGGTAAAGTTTTGAGTATTATTAGTTGAAAAAAAAAATCACACACACACACACACACACACAATTTCTATCGATGTAACTTCAAATTTGCGCACAATATATTTAAAACATCTATCTGTTTATGCTCCTCTTCTCTTGTATCAGATGATGTATCCATCAGGCCTCTTAACGAGCAGTCTAACACACATTTTACTCCTTGGTAAACTCACATGCTAAAGTTCGCAGATGCATAGGTAACAAACTCAATATTATGACATTAGTTCACCTTCCTTATATTCCACACAATCAAAACCTTCACAAACTAGTCTAAATGTAGGGTGCAGTCAACAAGCTAGCACAAAACTTACATCCTCTGGTGCAACAACATCATTGCAAAAGTAGCATCCAAGCCTGATTTTCCTGTCATCCTCCAAATACCCTTGTCCTGCATGCTGGCTGTTGCCTTCTAAATCAAGCTGGCAAACTGATGGCCCATGACCATGCCGCATCACTAAGAAAGTATCAAAACCTAGAGCAGCATTGATAGCAACCTGCGAAGGGAAAGGATATGTTCTGATGGTGCAAATTATATTCTCTAAACTATACACAGATAAGATTCGAAAAATGATTGAAGTTTGCCCCATTTTTGCTGAGTACCTTGTCTGCATTTGCACAGAGAAGTGTTGGAAGCCATCTACTCTCTCGTGTATCAGTCAAAAGAAAAATTACATCATGCTCATTGACTAAGTTGTGTAATTGCCTGCATGTCTCCATGACATCTGATACCTCATTCTCTGAGACTGTGTGTCCAGGCATGGGTATTGTCAATTTGATTCCAACTGCTCTCTGAATGGGAACTCAAACGATAAGCAAGGCCAGACTAAAAACAAGACATGTATAAGAGCCCAAGTCTGAATAATTACCACACCAGGTAAAATCCGCCTCAGACTTTCAGCAGCTGCTTCTGCTTTTGGTTTTCCACCATTGAGACAATCATTAAAATCATACAAAGATTGCCGAACTGGATTGGACATGGCAACATTGCCAGAATCAACAAAAGTGATGTGACGTATTCCCCAAGCCTGTGTTCATTTACCACTGTCAGTACTTATTATAGCTTACCATCAACAAGTATTAAAATTCAGCAGTTAAAACAGACTACCTTCTTCCCTTTCATCATTTGACTCAACTCAAATTTCAAAGTCCTAGGACACCCTGGGTCTTTCCGTCACTCATTTCCATTGTTTTTACCAGCTCAGTTCTGCTGCTTTTCTTTTCCTCTCCCTTCATCCCCTTTCTTTCTTATGCTCCCTCTCCTCCTCCCTCCCACCCAATGCGACAAGATTATGACTTTGGGAAGGCCCTGGTCCAACTTCAAAGGGACCTTGCACTTCTATGTGAAACAGTTCATAACACTTATGACAATAACACACAACTTGCTCAAGATGAAGCAGTGAATTGTAAAGAAGCAAACACAAGGTTGTCCAAAAAGATTTAGTACTCTAGATGGTTTCAGGTAAAGATTACTTTGAGATTTAAAAATTTAAAACTATTTTTTTTTTTTTTTTTTTTTAATTATTTTTTTTTTTTTTAAATGACATCCTTCTAATTTGTTTTCTACATGAGTATCCTCTTAGAAAAAACTATCATCATTTTTGTGCATCCTGCGGCTAAGGATCTCAGCAATCTATATCATCTTTGTCACAGCAATCTAAGAGAGCACACTTGTGCGATTTTAGCTCTAATTGTTTGAGATATCCTACAGTTTCCAACGAATTTCATCTCATGAAGCTAACTGGAAGTTGGGCATCCTACTACTTTGTTCTTCTTCACTGTTTCGGTTTCAGCCATACATGTAGCAGCCATGGGGATTTCATAAGCCGTCATTTTGTTGGAAAGTCGATGGACTATTATCTAGAAGAAGCACTTACCCACCATCGTATTTTTCTTCAGAGAGCCATTGCATTGGAACTGCGTATTGGATCTTTCATGTCATGCCATATAGCTCCTTTGCATTTCCATTGCCCACTACGTGGTTTGTAGATGAAATGATGCATCATTCTTTCTTCAGCTCTCACTAAACACTGGTGGGATGATGTTCTCTTGTGTGTCTCTCCAACCATTCACACTCTCCACCCGTTCTTGCATCAACTTTGGCCCCTACAGACATCATAATGCTGAAAGTTTATGGATCTTTAAGTGATTGCACTTCTAGTTTCTTTGATTTATTTAGCAATCACCCAACATGCTGATAGTTGAGGATTGTCTGATGTTCTCCATTTCCATTCCTAATAAAGTACTCGAGGAATGGCTGCCCACTGCTATTCACTCACTACCTCATAATCAGCATCCGATATTGATCCATCTTATTTACCATTTTTTGTCCAGACCTCCAGCCATTTGTATTTTATGCCCATTAGAGGGCATGTTTCAATTGTACATAATGAAATAAAGGAATCGTGTTCTCCAAATTAAAAAGCATGTGTGCATGGATGTATGTGTATCACATGTTGAACCTAAGGAGAACTCCTTTCTGTTGATGAGTAAATTGTGGTTTGATGTTCTATGCAGGGGAATAGGCATGATGAGAAATGAAACCTCAAGTGAAGATGGATTCATTGAGAAGTTCATATCGTTCTATTTGAGAAATTTAAGAGATTGCAATGAATATATATAACTATACATGAAATCATGGTCATATGCCTTTTCAAGGAACTTGGAAGGCATTACAATTCTAATTCCTAAACCTAGTAATTGTCAAACCTTGAATGATTGGTGTTCAATTATTTTGATTAATATTTCGTATAAATTTCTTGGTAAAGCCTTGGCTAGTTCTATGAACTTTTTCACGAATAAATATGTTCATCAAGTGGGTTTCATAAAAATTTGGTCAAACTATGATGGTAGGTGGCTCAAAACTGTTTGGGTAAAAAGGAGTCTAGAATGTCCATGACAGCAAGAAATAGAACCTGGATTGGACCATTAAGTAAATAAAACAGTAAGCTGTTAGCTACAGCAGTACAACAGTCAATACTCTTGTGCAATACCAGGGTAGTAATACATTATACGAACGAGGGTAAAATACATGAAAAGGGACTCCGAAGGGAACCTGAGACCTTTATGCCGACAGCTACCCAAATTAAAGGGTCCTTCAAATAACTTCCACTAATCGAAGACAATGCTAAAGGAGCACTTCGAGAAGCACTTTCTAAGACAATCTCTTGGATTCCCACTTGTATAAACCTTGACCAGCCGAATCACGTCATAATTGATCACCTTCTGAATAAAGTGGTACTGGACATCAATGTTTAGCTACAGCAGTACAACAGTCACTACTCTTGTGCAATACCAGGGTAGTAATACGAACGAGGGTAAACTACATGAAAAGGGACTCCGGAGAGACCTTTATGCCAACAACTACCCAAATTAAAGGGGCCTTCAAATAACTTCCACTAATCGAAAACAATGCTAAAGGAGCGCTTGGAGAAGCACTTTCTAAGACAATCTCTTGGATTCCCACTTGCATTAAACTTGACCAGCCGAATCACGTCATAATTGATCACCTTCTGAATAAAGTGGTATTGGACATCAATGTGGTTTGTCCATAGTGCACACATGGAACATGGAATCCTTAGCGGAGAAAATAGCACTCTGATAGTGTGTAAAATCAAAATCTATGAAGGATGCTCAAGCTTGGTACAGGGGCACTCAGTTCCTTTGGAAGCCTCTATTGCTGTCAGCTGAAATATGCATAGCCTCTCTAGTAGAGACTGTGATATTCATTGAAGTTGCGAACTATATCCGATAGCTCCACTTGCAAGTGTGAAAAATACTTCCTTGTATCCAAAGGCACTTAAGGATAGATTTTCTTTTTGCCTAACGACTTCATCCAAATCAGGACATATATATGCTCACAGTTCTCACTTCATGTGCAATATCTTGTCACATGGCCACCATAGCATACACCAATGATCCCACATGCTAAAGCAAATGGAACATTCCTTTTTCGTATGATGCATTTCTGTATACAGGACATAAGCTTTGGAAAGATTTTATCTGTGGCTGTGAGGGCACAAAGACTTGGAATCACCCGTGTTAAACCTGTCCAACACTTTCTCGAGATATTAAGATAAGAACAAAAGCCTTCTATTTCTGTCCCTTCTAATTCTCATGCCAAGAATGTCCTCCACATATCCAAGATCCGTCATAAAGAAGGATGATATGAGATTTTCCTTATCACCCACGAAGTTTTCTCATCCTTTTCTACAATAAGCATGCCATCAACATAGAAAATAAGAATAACATGGTTACTCTTAGCACCTCGCTAGAATCCTCCATGTTAACAAAACAAAACACAAGCCAAATTCACAAACATAAAAGCGAAGACATCAGACTCACTTCCCAGCCATAGGGTTCACAAAGGCCTACCCCTATGCCTAGTCTGCAGCACCATCGGTGGCCCATCAGCATAAGGGCTTGTGTCCTACACCATACAAGTGTACGGGTGACTCCACTAAGGGCCAAGAGTCCAAGTGCCTCATATGAGGAACCTTAAAAAATCAGACCAAGTGTCCTAGTTATAGACTCATTTCAAGAGGTGGCCAAGTTCACACTAGCTTGACACTTCAACCACATGCACCCATCTAAATGTTATTTGCGATTAGGGACATAACTGTTGGAAATGTGAGCAACCTTCCATGAGGGAGCTCAATATGCAGAGAACCATCAAGAAAAATACAGGTCAAAGCTTGGTCAACAATTGGTCAAAGCTTGGTCAACAATTGGTCAAAGTGGTCAAAATGGTCAAATATTGGAAGAAATTTTTATTGCATAATGTGAAACTACTCATCAAGAGCTTTCCAATGGTATATAACACTCAGGTACTCATCAAGAGCTTTCCAATGGTATATAACCTTAACAAATGAGACCAAGTGTCCTAGTTATAGACTCATTTCAAGAGGTGGCCAAGTTCACACTAACTTGACACTTCAGCCCCATGCACCCATCTAAATGTTCTTTGCGATTGGGAACATAACTGTTGGAAATGTGAGCAACCTTCCACTAGGGAGCTCAATATGCAAAGATACTTCAAGGAAAATACAAGTCAAAGCCTAGTCAAAGTGGTCAAAATGATCAAATATTGGAAGAAATTTTTATTGCATAATGTGAAAGTACTCATCAAGAGCTCTCCAATGGTATACAACACTCAAGTATGTGGATGCAGATGAAGGGTCAATTAGCAAACCCTAATATCAAAAAATTAGCATAAAAAACACTTTTTATGAGAAAAAAACAAACATTATTTAAAAGCAAGTAGGATTATGTGATATATTATTATGTCTAAGCAATATTTTTTCTTTTTTTTTTTTTTTTTTGGGGGGGGGGGGGGGGGGGGGTTTGCTTACAGGCATATGTTTCCAGAGGCTCCCAACAGGCCTGAGGCTACTACAGAGTTGAGACCAAGCCATCAAGGCACTACATAATATAATTGTTATGTTACAGCCTATAGGTACATTCCAGCAAGAACAATTTTATGCCCAGTCAGCTGGTTTTGTGTTGCTATATGGCCTTTCTTCAATTTTCTGTGTGAGTCCAACTCCTTGTGCAATTTGCATTCAGCTCTGCTTCCTATGTGTAGGATTTGTTCTTTGCCCAGTAGCCTAAAGTCTAATCCAGCAAGATTAATGAGTGCCTCAATCTACCCAGTAGCCAGCAAATTAATGAGTGCCTCAATCTGCCAGATCAATGAGTGCCTAAATCTGTCCAGCTGCACTCTAACATTTTGTTTGACTTTATAAAGCAGCAGCTAGCCTATTATAGCCAGGAAGAATATATCGTTGACCAACCGCTAGTCTCAAAGATTACTTTGTACACATTTTGTGTAATCAAATCCATGACTTTGTTCTGCTCAGTTTAGTAGGTAAAATCTCTGTGAGCAGATCTGCTCTGTGCATTTCTATACCTGCCCAATTTACCAGTTGTGTTGCTTTGTAATCATTTTGTATAATCATAATCCCATAACTTTGTTCTGCTCAGTCTAGTAGGTAAAATCACTGTGAGTACAACTGCTCTATGAATTTCAATACTTATCCAATTTGTTGATCCAGCAAGTTTGCATTTAGGTGTACGATGTGCCACAAATACATCCATGTGGCCATTCACGTGTATGATGTGCCATGGACTAGGGTCTATTTTGAGCTACTTGACTTTTGTCTTTATTTAGCTTAATGGACAGTCTTCAATCTTGACTCCTCACCTTTTTTAGTATTATCATTCATAAATTATGTTGCTTTACATATGTGATTGCAATTGGTAATGTGTATGGACAATTGTAAGTATGGTCACATTGCATCGTGCGCATCATCAATGTATGATTGTGATTCGTGAATAATGATTAAACTAGTGTTTTTTCATTAATGAATCTAATGCCATTGCTATCATGATGTCTATACTCTCTTTTTCAAACTTCTTTTGTAAAAATTTTAGGTGGCATTAGATAACGTCAGAAACGTTTTACCTTACCCGTCAGACGTCGGGTAAACATCAAAAGCCAGAAGTCAGAAACCCGTCAAAAACAACTATGGCTGAGTGCAGTGATGTATTTCGTATGTTGGCTCTTTAAGATAAGTTGGATGGTACGAATTCCCCATTGTGGGCTTATATGATGCATCATGTATTGGTTGCAAAAGGACTATGGAATATAGTGCAGGGTGTTGAAAAACATCCTATTACACCTACAAATACAGGTAGTGAAGCTGATGTAGACGACGTTGAAGATGACAATATTCTTCATGTTCCTGTTTGTGCTGTAGTTTTTGTTGCACCTACTTCAGAGCAAATTCGTTGGGATGGCAGAGATGCTCAGGCACATGCATTGATAGCCTTGTCTATCAAATGTTCCATTATTCCTAACACTTGCTCTTGCAGAAAAGCTAAGGATGCTTCGGATACACTTACCACATTGTACCAGGCTAGAAATGAGGCTCGTGTTGCTTACCTCTAAAAACAATTGGAGAGTGAGCATATGAATGAAGGTGATTCTATGGACAGTTTTCTAACAAAGATCAAAGTTTTGAAGGAACAATTAATTTTTGTTGATGAAGTTGTTGGAGAATTCCTCTCCTAATCGCAGCGGAAAGTGTAGAAGACCTTCTCAGGATGAAGACTCTTGCCAACAGCAGAACCTTCAAATAAAAACTGGTACCAACTGAAATATCCAATGAACTTGAAACTTTGGTCACTCAAACTAGACACCTAGAGCTATCAAATGAGATATCAAACACTCAATTTGGAGTAGATTTGAGTTGTCAACTATTTGATTCAAAACAAACTACCTGTCCACTCAGTTAGGCTGAAAATTGGACTTCACTAAAACCTGAATAACTCAGAGAGCATAACGAATTTCATAAAACTGTTATAGACAGAGGAAGTACTCAAGATAAGCTTTCCAACGAATGTTTAAACACTAAATTTGGATACATATGTTGAGAGATATGACTCTCACAAGTAGACTACCCAAAAATGGGTGTGCGGCTAGACACAGCTGAAAACTGGACTTCACTAAAACCTGAATAACTCAGAGAGCATAAAGAATTTCATAAAACTGTTCTAGATAGAGGAAGTACTCAAGATAAGCTTTCCAACGAATGTTTAAACACTAAATTTGGATACATCTGTTGAGAGATATGACTCTCACAAGTAGACTACCCAAAAATGGGTGTGCGGCTGGACACACTCTATGAGAGTGAACTGAACGAAATGACTCAAACCAAATGAAGTAGATACAAGGGGGCTTCCACGCCTTCTTGCTCTCCCCTTGAGTGTCCTCCCTTGCTTCTTTTATAGCCAAGTGACCAAAAACTCTCATGATGAGTTTGAGAGCTCTTCTCCATCATTTCTCCACTACTTTGGACAGCCACTCCTCTTACAATTCAGATTTTGGATTTGATTCTCTTTTGAATGATTCTCTTTTGGCCTCCACTACTTGCTGAAGTAAATGCTTCTATTTTTCATTTTTGTATTTTCCTTCTACTTGAAGAAAATCCTTTTTGCAAAACTATATACGAGCTTACTTCTTTATTTTTAACAGAAGTCTTGCCTGACAGTTCACTTGTGCATACTCTTCTGAATGGTCTTCCCGATTCATACCAAAGTTTTGCTTCTACTCTTCGGTTGATGATGAAGAGCATTCCAAATGCCTTAACATTTGAGGAGTTAGTCTCTGTTCTGTTGCAAGAAGATCAATCCAGACAGAACAGGTCCATTATGTGTGTTGCAGATCAAGCTTTCTTGGCTAGTCAGAAGGGCAAAAGTAAATGGAGCTCTTCTACTAGTAAGCATAAATCTACTAATTCTGCATAATCGAAGAAGGAAGATATAGAAAAGAAGAAGCTTGGAGCACAACACACAATATTGAATGTATTACCACTAGAATGTACAAAGATAAGTAACCCGTTACGGAAGTAGGCATATATACAAGCAAAACCTCCTAAAGAGGGAAAAAAGTGCCCCGGCAGTCCTAGAGTGTTCACACACGTCACTACCTAAATATATCAACAATGTATGCATTTATTATATGTGTACACATGTATGTATGCATTATATGTGTATGCATGTATGTTTGTATGCATGTATGCATGTATGTTTGTATGCATGTATGCATGTATGTTTGTATGCATGTATGCATGTATGTATGTATGTGTGAAGGAGGCATGGCATGTTAGGTACGATACATATGTGTGTATGTGTGAAGGAGGTCTGGCATATTAGGTGCAATACATACGGTATGCGTACAGTTCAGAAATTATACGCACCTTGGAGGTTTGGTATGTTGTTTGGTAAACAATATGTACCATAGAGATTTGATCAAATTATGATCAAATAAAACAAAAAGAACCTATCACTCTTCAAAATATAAATATATAATAGCACATGAGATCCAGAAAACTGTCAATATTGAAGTTGGAGATATGTACCTTCTCGGTAAACGCCACTAATACTAAATATCAACTTTTTTGTGTTTTTTTTTTTTTTTTTTTTTTTTTTGGGGGGGGGGGGACCGATAAAAATCTAGTAGCTTGCACAACGATCTAGAAAAGTCAAATTTTAGGACTAACTTGTAATGAAATGCAGTGAAAACAACAGAAAGAAACAAGCTCATACTAGTTCAGTGCTGCTCTCACTGCGGCCCCTTGCCCCCTCAACCCTCTGTTTCATTTACAATCATTCTCGGATCGAATGGTACCTTTAACCATGAAACCTTGAATTGAAAAACTTGAAGTAACTAAGAGGGCATCACATGGGAAGGAACTGCATGCATTCAAAGTTGTAAGTACACGAATGTAAACATAAACACCTACCATGAGACCACGTGCAACTTGACAACCAAGTGTACCAGCACCTAATAAAAGACATCTTGTATTTGACAATAAATCAATATTCAATGTTGGTAGGATGCGCCATCGCATCAATTTGAGATTCAAATCCGCTGCGGACTGAGCTAATCTGAAAGGAAACATAAAGGAAATTATCACTTCAAAGTCTGAATATAGCTTGCTGCTTATCACAATAAACTCTTAGAAAATGAGAGTGAGCACCTTTTTGGATCCATTGATGCAGCCAAGTCAATCACCTTTGGCCCCTGTTTGGAAGGCCCCTTTGCTTGGATACTTCTCTCCCAGCCCACAGCATTCGGAATATGTGATGAGCTTTCAAGATCTACAGTTTTGTGTTAGTAATAAATAATTGATTCCATGAAAGAATAATAGTTAAAAATGCCCTTAAATGAACTGAATGCTATTTAGAGACGGTGTAAATAAGAAAATGAATCTCATCTCATTAACTCTTCGGGAAGGACGATTGTGCATAACTGCATCTCTCTACATAGTTTTCCCAAACTCCCTCTCCATAAAATGCCTAGTGGCTTTCCCATTTCTCTAGACCAGCACAGCTTTTCTTTTTAGTTACCTCCTTGGTACTTCCACTTAAGAGTGTTAACAAACAATTTCTTTCTTTTGTCTTACCCAGACATTGTATCAGATCCATTGTGAGCTAATTTTTTGGTCTCATAGGTCATTTGGGTCTTTTCAAGATGTCAATATGCCACTTCAGACGATCTCTCATTATTGAGTGGGCCAGTGTTCTATATGAGAAGACAAGCAGAGGCTAGATAGGCCAGAGCCCATGCAGCCCAGGAAAGATAAAGGAGAATGTGTTCTCAGGCTCAATTCCAGGGTCAACTCACAATCTTGTTCTACTCAAAGACAGCTTTCCATCCATATATAGCATTCCACCAACACCTTCTATATCCCATGGAAAAGTTAAGCCCTAATTTCTGATTAAAGCCAACAGCAGTTATGAAGTCATAAAAAGCAATCCCATGTGACATTCATCCATCCACACCAGCTATTATATCAGAAAGCATCAAAATTAAGCAAATGGCAGCAGATTACTAATCCTGAAAATTGTGACAGTCACTAAGATTAGAATTCCAGTAATTTCGGTGATGAGAAAAGCTGCTCTCTCAAAAGCAATCACTATTCTAATACTATATAAGGGCAGTCATTGAGCACTCTTAGATCATCAATCTAGCATACACTCTGGGGTGCTCTATCCTTGAGGAGAGTGAAGTGCAGCTCTTGGCAGCTTTGGAGGCCTTGGAGACTGGAGTGCATGTGTGCATGCTCTCTCTTGCACATTTGGAGGAGGAGACTTGGAGTTTAGAATTTTGACACTACGTCAATGCTCTTGACCAAGTTAATGTGTGTTGACCTTCCTTGTACCTAAACAAGTATCCCTGCTCTCATACCAAATTATTAGCCAAAACGCAAGAGAGAAACAAGTATACAATATGATAAATGAATGTGAGCAAGACTTTGTCTTTGCCACAATCACTAGCTTAGATGAAGAGGAGATTCATTCAGTCTCTTTCTCTAACATTTAGTCATTGGATACTGATGCTTCCAAGCACATCACTCTTCATAAATACTTGTTCTCTAGCATGACTTCTTCTAATCCAATAAGTTGGTTACTTGTGCAAATAATAAATCTCTTCATGTTAAAGGCATACGAACTATTCCATTAGACACTAGGAGTGGTACTAGTTACATACTCCAAGAAGGTAAAATGCACTTTGATGTCAACAGCCTTGATTTCTAGGACTTTCCTACATCTATGGATGAAGAAGCTCCTCTTTTAAATCACCCTTCTTTATGAAGCTGGTTACTTGGAATGTGTAAGAATTAGGTAAAAGATGGATATTTGTTGTGTTTAGAGCATAGAGTACATGATACATCCCAAGAAGAACATTCTTTTGATTCACCAACATATTTCTGGTTAGTCTATGGGGGTATCCCTTCATCTTCATGTTCCGATTTTTCATGCATCACTTGTTCCTCTTTGCGTCCTTCTCTTGTGTATAATAATTCCCTTGCTAAACTACTCATTTGTTCCTTTCATCTCCATGGTCAATGTAATCTTCTTATTAATATACATAGTCATAACTTTTGCATGAACTGCACTCACTTATAGCGCACTCTGCTCGCTCATCTTCATCAATTGCACTATGGACATGTATCAATGATGAGGGAATTTCAATACAGTGGAATGTTCCCAAGACTCTTCCATCAGCTAAGCTAGTATGTTGCCATAAGAAAATCAACTTGACAGAATGATATTTCTTCTATCCGAAAAATATGTCAGAAAGGGCAAACTTCCATTGGGGATCGCACTATTAAGATAAATAGAGTTAACTCTTGGAAATGATCAAAATTGGCCTCATCTCTGGGAAATAGTAAAAATAATAGTCAAGAAATTTTATTACATAATGTGGTAGAGCTCCATGAAAGCTGTCTAACAATATGTATCACTTGGGTGTTTGGCAAAAATGTGTAGATTAGAAATCAAACCCTAATTTCAGCTCTAAGTGTGGAAAGCAAGTACCACATGGCACAATCCTATATAAAGAAGTGTTCTTTATCAAGGCAACTTTAAAGAGAAAAAAGAAAACAAAAAATAAAGCCAAAATAATCAATTATGTAAATCACGGCCAAAATCTTGCCAAATTTTTTGGGAACAAGTTTTGGAGCTTTTTAGGGCAAGTTACAAGTCTATATAAAGACCTTAAGATGGGATACTTGATTTATCACTTCTTGGAGCTCTTTTCATGAGCTAGTTTAAAGAAGGAGGTGCCTCGTACTTCAACCTTAGAGGTTTTTTTGAAGTTATTCATCAACTTGTACATCAAGTGTATTTTCTATCTTGTAACTTCAATCATGGAATGTAAAAATTTTATTTGGAGCATAGCCCCTTACATCTCTCTCATGTGCAGTCTTGTCTTCATAATGTCCCTATTTTCTCTTTGTCTCTATATCTTTTGTGGGCCTAAAAACCAACAATTGGTATCATAGCAAGAAAACATAAAGTACATAGAGAATCGGTCACATGCAAGGTTGGATTCTGACACGCCAGAATCCTTTTTTCTTGACTTTCCTGACCCGATACTGACTTTCACGCCAGAAAAGGGTAGCTGACTTTGCCCTTTTTCTTTCCCAAGACATAATCGACTGAGAGTGAAAATCAAATTTTCTGCACTTTCTTTTCACAGTGCTTTCTGTTGTGTACGTATATAGTATGTTGTTTGCATGTCTTCAATGTGTCTATCTAATCTGCTGCTCTCTGCTGTATATGTATTCAGTCTGCTGTCCTCTGTTTTGTATGTGTACAGTCTGCTCTGCTCTCTGTTGTATATGTATACAGTCTTATGCTTGCAAGTCTTCAATGTGTCTATGTAGTATATAGTCTGCATATGTATGTATGCAATCAAATTAATGTATGTGTTAATAAACATACATAATATAACATCATCATTATAATTTATAATGTGATTGACAATTGCATATGTTTGCTATATACAGTATAAATTATAGTTAATAGATAGTATACAGTATAAATTATAAGTAATATACAGTATACAATGTAAATTATATTAATACAGTGTATAATATAAATCATAATTAATACACAAGTATACAGTATAAATCAATATATATATTATAAAGCCTACCAAAGTACAATGGGTGCCACATTGGGTCTGGACAGATATAATGGGTGCAACAATAGATTTGAACAGATATCTTGTGTGTCACAATGGATTTGAGCAAATACATGATACATGCATGTTGCCAGATACATGCACATTGAGGGCACAACCTCATCCTATGTTTGTCACATAGCCATAAAAGTTATCTTTAATGTCCATACCAATGGCCACAACTCTAAACCCTAAATTCATATATCCATCTATGTATCTATCTAATTATCTCTCTATCTATCTATGTACCTATCTATCTATATATCTAAATCCTAAATTATAATCATACAATGTTAAATGATATATCATATATTATATAATCATAAATCATGATTCATAATACATTTAATGATATAATTGAGGTTCAACAACAGTCATGTACTCGAATTTAACTCATTAAGATGCAATGACCAAATTAATGAGTCTACATCTGAGTCTTCTTAATGATTTTCTTTTGTATCCCATGGGTACTAAGAAAAGCATATTTATGTTATGTCATTATAATGTTTTTTGCTCTCTTTAGACTACAAATATGTGTAAAAATGCTTATTTTGTTGAAACATCTAATGTCACATGTGTATACAAAGTAATATATATCCTTGAGTTTTTATATATAAAAAAAATCTTGTCGAGAAACGTCATAAATCTTTTTCCGTACCCGTCATACGTCGGCTAAACGTCAGAAGTCAGAAGTCAGAAGTCAGAAAAACATCACTAACAACTATGGTCACATGTATGAAGATCAAATCTTCATGGAAGGTTCAATTCAAGCTTAGCCACATATTCAATAGTGGTCATCAACCCATCAATCTATTCGAAGAAGTTGAATATTATTTTAAAGAGTTACACTCCAAGACGGGTGACATTGAAGAAGAATAAAGAATATCAAAGCTATTATAGCAGCAACAAAGGAGCACTTTCAAGGAGCACTTGAAATTGACTAGTGGTTTAATATCACTTCACAGTACACATCCAAGAAGCAATTCTCTACAATGTGTTTTTTTATTGTTGATTCCAACAAATCCAGCAATAAGCTAGTATTCTTGCATATATGGTGTGGATACTATATGCAAGAAATTCTAGCTTATTGCTGGATTTGTTGGAATCAACAATAAAAAAACACATTGTAGAGAATTGCTTCTTGGATGTGTACTGTGAAGTGATATTAAACCACTAGTCAATTTCAAGTGCTCCTTGAAGTTAGTCACTCAACCATGTTTGGAGAGTTGACATCTACATCTTGATGGTCATGGAAGAAGACTTATGTGAGCAAGGAGGGATTATGTTTTCTACATGGAGAAACTTATACACAATCAACATGTGGTGGATGAAAGAGACCGCGGAGAGCTACGTGGTGGTGTGCTCAATTGCTTCAAATGCCAAGGGAGTGCGTTGCTCCATGAGGAAAGAGAGTGGAGAAACCTGCGCAAAAATTTGGAGAAGAAGATGAAGAAGCTGAAGTTGAAGAAGTCTCGATCAAGTTATGAGAAATTTGGGACCAAATCTTATTGATAAGTGACTTTTAGATCATTTGGGCATGTTCACACATGGCCAACGACCAAAAGTTTAAAAATAATGTAAATACCTATCTCCCCAATTCGGAATCCAAAAAATATAACAAAAATATGTATGGAAAGCTCTCGGAGAGTTTTTGCATGGAAGGGTCAAAATATACAAAAGGAGAGTCCTTGGGGCCTTTATCCCCAACAACCTCCCACTTAAAGGACCATGGAGGCTCCTTTAAGCTAAGTAACTCCCACCATCTATATACATAGCTGATGTTGCGCCTTGGGTAGACACTTCGTGAGAGCATCTGCAAGATTCTGTGAAGTATTGACCTTGATCAAAGTGATCAAGCCATCTTCTAACACCTCTCTAAAGTAAAGACCACCCCCCATAGATTTGGTGGGCATGCTACAAACATCAGAATGAACAAGATCAAGCACATTAGACTTACGAGAGGCACCAGAGTAGTAAGAATTCTTTAATTGCTTACCATATTGGCATTCATTATAAAAATCAAGTTTTGAGCCTTTGGCATCAAAGTTGTCCAAATTAAATAGTTTATCAAGGCCTTTTTGGCTCATGTGGCCAAGCCTTTTATGCCATAATTCCATGTGTGAATGGATTTCAGCCAAAGCAATTAACTTGTCCAACAAAACTTTATCATACAAGCAATAAAGAGTCCCTTTCTTTGTACCTTTAACAATCAGCCTAGAGCATTTGATAAGCTTCCATGACCCCTTCTCAAAGAGGGTACTATACCTATGCATATCCATTTGCCTATCAAAAAATAGGCTTTTCTTGATGCTTGGTACATACCTTACATCATGCAAAACGAGCTCATTAGTGCCATCTACAATGAGGAGTACTATGCCAATACCTTCAATAGAACAATCATGGTTATTTCCAAATTCCAAGATATACATGTCCATGGCTGCCTAAATGAAAGGTAGTAAAACACTCCTTAATAGGAGTAACATGGAACGATGCATCTAAATCCCAATCCATGTTTGTGAGAAAGCATCATTCACAGTAAGCAAGGCATCAATCAAATCCCTCTTTGTGATATGCATATCCTATGCATAAATATTAACAGAAGCATCATTAACTTTGGCATGATCTGCTTCCATAATAGCACAAAGAATATCTTATGCATCTCATAACCCTTCAATGACGACACTAGAGACCACATTGGCTTTCTCTTTGTCCTTGTCCTTTGAGTTGTCATGTGCTTCATTCTTGGTGTCCTTTTTCTTCTTATCACCTGTGTTCTTCTTTCTTTCTAGTTAAGCTTTGAAGTATCTGCAATCAGGCTTCTTGTGACCTTTCCTACCACATTGGTAACAAGTCACTTTAGCCTTGCCTTTGCTGTTACTCCTATTCTTCTATACATTTCCACTTTTCTTTTCTATTCTTCTTCTAACCACATTGGTTGAACCACTGCCCTCTCCACTCGCTTTTCTCTTGATTTTCTCATTCAAAATAGAACCCCTTACACCATCAAAGGTAAGATTGGGGTTATTCGAAAGTGAAACAACCAATGTTTCCTATGAGTCAAGTAAGGTCATCAACAAGAAGATTGCCTTAAGTTTATCATCAAATGCAGGTAATCCGGAGTCCTTCAATTGCGAGAAAGTACCTATATAAAAGAAGATAAGTGCTAAGGTTCACTTTTTGACTCGTCAAGCTGCATACACACTAGCTTATGCATAAGATGCATTTGATTTACAAGCATGGTATTTTCATAGGTGGCCTTAAGCTTCTCCCATACCTCAAAAGAACTTGTAAGGCCCTTCAGATCCACTAAGATATCACTAAGATATCATCTGATACAGCCATCTTGATATAAGTGATTGGCTTCTTGTTTAGGTTCGTCCATGCTACATCTGTCATATCTTTAGGCTTGACTTCCTCAAGAGCCCCTTCACAATCTTTAAGAAAGAGGATGCCCGGCATTCTCTCTTCCCATAAATCAAAACCGCTACCCTCAGATCTCTTGATCTCAAACAAGTTTTTGATATCAGAGGAGGTATTTATGAGATGATTTGGGCCCATATGAGATGATTTGGGGTATTTATGCATTGTCTGGGCAAGCCTCTAGCAGAGTAGGTTGTCCCAGGAGTTTATCAAATGACTTAACCAACATCATTCAGCTGAAGCAGAGCTGCCCCTCTTATTGGCACTGTTTAGCGCGCACAATAAAATTAATAGATTTTATCTCGAGACAGGATGGTAAATGTGCTAAGATAGGAGACACTAAGGTACTATTATGCTATATGCTGACACTTTTGTCTTTAACTAGTCTGCTGTGGATCTGCAATATCAACTGCATGCTTTGGACAAGCTTTGTTTACAACATGGCTTGAGGTGGACCTTGGTGAAACTGAATTCTCATCTGCACATGCTACTTTTAAAGCTTCCTTGCCTATGGGATTAGCAAGCAGAATAGAATTGCAAAAGCTGCCGTAGAAAGACAAGAACAACCACCTGGATATTCAGGAATAATTACATCTCCAACTAGCTGCCGTAGAAAGACAAGAACAACCACCTGGATATTCAGGAATAATTACATCTCCAACTAGAGACAGCTCCAAGTCAGCTTGACCCTTATTCTCCCTGTAACACAGTACTTGAAGCGTCTTTGTGTTCCAATGCCGAGCAGCCAACATAATCAGATTCCGTAATGGCCATCCTGGATATCTAATATCTTGGCATGGATCATAAAAGGCTACAATTACCTGCAAATGATTATGAAAGTCATTGAGCAGTTGTGTTAAAACATAAAAACAGCTCTTCACATAGATGTGATTGATGCTGACCTTTCCACCTTGTTGACAATCAACCCAATCACCTATAGGCCTTGCATCTATTCTATTATCATTCATATGGAGAAGAAAGAATGGTTTATCTGCATCGATCATAATATAAACAATAAGGATAATCATAAGCTTCTGAAGAGTAATTAACCATGAAATATGGCAGAAACATCATACACAGAAAAGCACCTCTAGATAGAGATCTCCGCCAGCTCATACAAGCCGCCATTACATCTGCACCCTAAAAAAAGCTCTTCATTAATTTGTAATTCACTAAGATGGACAAACTAAAAATCTGACAAAAACATTCAGAATAGTGCAGATGGTTGAATAGAAAGATTGGTAGCAAAAATTATTAACAAACGCAAAGATGAACATACGCACATGTGCTATCACAAATCTGACAGTCCTATACAGAAAATGGAATATCTATTACTGTAAATGTTAAAGCCCATACCTTCATAAACAAAGAGTTATCCAAACTTACAAACTAAGGAGAAAAAAAACAAATACACAAGAATATACAACAAAAACAAGAGATTGTGCAAAACTACAAGATTAAGATAAACCATAAATACATACAAATTAAAAATTTATTATTTGAAAATTATATATATATATATATATATATATATATATATATGTGTGTGTGTGTGTGTGTGTGTGTATATGTAAGAAATAATAGCTCAGCGGAATAGACTACTAGACAGAGTTGAGAAAAAACGCAGACAAAGAGAGACGAAGACTAAGGGATAGAGAACTCAAATTCTCAAATTGTCAAGAGTAATGAAGCTACAAAGATGGTGTTGTCCACCCGTGCACTCCCAATGTGGAGCTTAGATGGCGATCTAGACTTACTCTAGATGAATGGCTTACTAGTGCGCAATGCTATGTAGAGCTACGCATGGGTCATGTTTATGTAACTTTTACAGTGGGAGTTGATATAGATAAACATAGTCGAGAGAGACAAAATAGTCGGCAAAATATACAATCCGACAATATCTTGATAGCAAGAAGTTCTATCGTCTAGGTCCTACGGGCCGGGGGCATAGGGCCCCTAGACCCCGCAGAACGGGGCAAGCCCCCCTATGCACTCCCTCCATTAAGGTTCTATGGGGAAACCGTGTGGCACCACAAGGCCTCTATATTTTTGCCTTGAGTGGCAACCCAATTGCCCAGAAGTTTATGCCCTATCTAACCTAATGGCTATGATCACAAAGATCATCTATTATCATCACCAGTCACATATAGACCTCATCTAACTTGGAAGTTAAGGTTCCACAAATGTTCGAGGTCTCACAACAGATTCTCCTCATAATCGGGGCCTTACAAGTTAGAGCACAATAGATCATTTGTGGTCACTTGAGGGTGGATTATTGAGTATATCTAACACCCCACTCAATGTCCACCCTATTGTGAACTACATCCTTGGTCCAATGCCAAGCTTTGGATGTCAATAAAGTTGCTCTCTCCCAAGAGCCTTGGTGGAGATGTCTCTTCCATTCTCTTCACTTCGACAATAGCTTATCTCCACGACCCCGTCCTCGATCAACTCACGCACATAATGATACTGAATTTCTATGTGCTTGGTACGTACATGGAAAACAGGATCCTTGGCAATGGCCATGCAAATTTGGTTGACACACTTCAACCATGTAGCCTCTTGTCCCTGTATTCCTATGTGCCATATGATCCTTCTCAACCATACTGCTTACACATGCTCCTTTGTACTTAGCTTCAGTAGAAGATAATGCTACAGCCAATTGCTTCTTACTCATTTGCTTCTTACTCAATTGCGTCTTACTCAAGTTGCTTCTTACTCAGTTTCTTCTCACTCAATTGCTTCTTACTCATTGCTTCTTACTCATCCAAGAGAAAATCCTAGATTCTAAAGAAAAGCAATATCCAAAAATTGATTTTCTATCTAAGTATCCAACCATAGAAGATACTTCTTCATAGACAATACCATAAATCAATGGTTCCTTTCACATAGCTAGTATCCGCATTGCTTGTCTTCCAATGAGTTTGGCAAGGCTTATTAGAGAGCCTGCTTATAACTCAAACAACATAGGAGATATCTGGTCTGCTATTGCACACATAGATGAGACTTCCAACTAATTTCCTGTATCTTCCAATATTCACTTGAGGTGAAGTATCTTCAATGGATAATTTGTGTTGACCTCCATAGGTATAGAAATCTCCTTGCAATCCTTGTTAGACTCAAGAAATGATAGGAAGAAGATGGTTGAACCACACCCTAAGAGGGAGGATTAGGAAGTAATCCTCAACCATGGCTTTTGCGGCAAGTGGTTAGCCCATCGTACTCATAGCCAGTAGGTCATGAGTTCAAATCCCACGATTGGTATCAAAGCCTAGTAAATAGGCTTGGGCAAGTGGATGTATAAGATATCATTGGAAAGCTCTCGGAACGAACTTTCCAATGGAAACACTAGATTACGGATCTGAGATATGTAGCTTAGGTGAGAACTAGGTTCAAGATACTGAGGTTTAGAACAAGGGGCTCAAGAGACCAAGGCTGCGAACAAGGCAAGTCCGTATGCAAGTGGCCAAGAAGCAGAAAGGCAAGGTTCAAGAGACAAAGGTTGAGAGCAAGGGTTCAAGAGACCAAGATTGAGAACAAGAAGGTTCAAGAGACTGTGCAAGGTTGAGAACATCAAATCAAGGGGAGATCAAGAATTGATCATTGAGGACAATGATCTCTAGAAGGGGAAGAAAGTGTTAGACTCAAGAAATGACGAATAGAAGATGGCTGAACCACACCCTAAGAGGGCATATTAGGACGTAATCCTCAACCATGGCTTTTGGGGGAAGTGGTTAGCCCATCGTACTCCTAGCCTGCAGTGTTGGAGATAGATGTCTGTGGAAGCACGCGAACAGCACAAGGAAGAAGAAGAAGCTTGGAGCATAAACACACAATACTGAATGTATTACTAGAGAACTTACAAAGATAAGTAGCCCATTAGGGCAATAGGCGTATATACAAGCGGGGGAAAAAAAAAACCTCCTAAAGAGGGAAAAAAGTGCCCCGGCGGTCCTAGTGTGTTCACACACATCACTACCTAAATATATCAACAAATCCCCCCTGGGAGTGATGTGGTGAACAAGGAGCTTGCACTCATGTATAAGGAAGTGCCAAGCTATGTGGAAATCACTCCACAAAAGGAAGTAAGCCCAAAGCTTTGCGGAAAGCTTCAAACTTCTCCTTAGGCAGAGCCTTCGTGAAAAGGTATGCAATGTTCTCCTGCGTGGGCACATATGCCAAGCTGATCTCCCCAGCAGAGAACCTCTCCCCTCTCCCTGAAATAGTGATAATGCACCTCAATGTGATTAGTGCGAGCATGGAACACAGGGTTCCTCGCAACTGGCAATGCGCTCTGACTGTCAGTGAAGATGATGGTGGCAGAAGACTGGCAAACACCCAAATCAGCCATAAGGTGTATGCGCCACACACACTCAACAGTCGCTGTGAAAGCTTCCCTATACTCAGCCTCACAACTGGAAGTGGCCACAGTAGGCTGCTTCTTGCTCAACCAAGATATACATGAGCTATCAAGCATGAAGCAAAAACCACTGGTGGACACACGAGTGTCATAGCAACCAGCCAAATCTTAGTCAGAAAAAGCATGCAAATCTGGCGGTAGTGATCCCCCCTTGGGATAAAACAACCCAAGTAGCCGAGTACCACTCAAGTAGCAAAAGATGCGCTTAACCACCTTCCAATGCGTGACTCTTGGGCAATGCATAAACCTGCTAATCTGTGAGACAGCAAACTGAATATCTGGCCAAGTAATGCATAAGTAAATCAAGCATCCAACAGCCTGCTGATAGAGAACAGCATCAAATGCATCTCCTGCATCATGAAGACTCAATTGTAAACCTGTCTCCATAGGAGTGGCAATAGGCTTACAGTCTTCAAGGCCAAAACGCTACAATAATGTGTCAATATATTTCGTTTGACACAAGGCCATTCCACCATAAACTTGCATAAACTAAATGCCCAAATAGTGATGCAAATGCCCAAAATCAGACATCTCAAATGAGGCATGCAAATCAGCCTTGAAATCAGCAATATGCTTCTCAATACGACCAGTGAGTGAGCAGCATGTCGTCAACATAGACAACAATGATCAGAAGCACATCATTAGCACTCTTAACATATAAGGTGTTTTCAATTGTACTGTTCTCAAAACCATGTGCAATCAGATAGGCATGTATCTTCTCATACCAAGCACGAGGTGATTGCTTTAAACCATAGAATGCCTTCTTTAACCTTCACACCTGGTCTTCATGTCCTTTCTGCACAAAGCCACGGGGCTGAAAAACATACACTTCTTCATGCAAGTCACCATTCAGAAATGCTGTTTTAATGTCCAATTGATGCACATTCCAACCACGATGGGCTGCAAGTGCACAAATGCTCCGAACAGTAGTCATACGGCATGTAGGTGCAAAGGTCTCATCAAAATCAATGCCTCTTTCCTGCGCATAACCCTTTGCAACAAGCCTAGCCTTATACCTGTCAACTGTACCATCAGGTTTACGCTTCAACTTGTATACCCACTTAGTGCCAATGGCCTTCTTGCCAGGAGGCAAGTCACATAAAGACCATGTACCATTCTTCATTATTGCATCATATTCAAATTGCATAGCAGCCATCCAATTTTCTGAATTCTGTGCTTCATCAAAAGAAACAGGCTCATTCTCATCACAGAGACTAGACGCAGCCATAGCATAGCAATCTGATGCAAAGGAGGCACTATGAGAACCTGACCGAGTACGATATGACAAAGGTGCATCTAATTTGCTGTCACGCAAAGATTTTGGCATAGTTTTTGCCTGCTCTATATCAGCTCTCTCATCAACAAGTGCATCATGTAAATCTGCATCAGAAATGGAATGATCTGCATCATCATATGAAACCTGCAAAGGCTGAGAAGTTTCCTCATTAGGACCAGCACTAGACTGTCCACCTGTAAAAAGAGGCATCAAAGTATCGTACATGTCTTTGGAGCTAACAGATGTCTCCTTAGTACATGAAAGCAATGGCTGAATAGCATCTTCCACAAAGACAACATCACGGCTAACCAGAACGCGTTTAGTCTGTGGATGATACAGACGATAGCCTTTACTTTCAGAACTGTACCCAACAAAAATACATTTTACTGCCTTATCATCCAATTTTCTGCGATGTTGTTCAGGCACTAGTGCATATGCCAAACAACCAAAAACACGCAGATGAGCAACAGATGGCTTGCGGTCATGCCAAGCCTCATATGGAGTGATAGACTGCAGCGCTTTAGTGGGACACCTATTCAGTACATATGCTGCACACATGACAACCTCAAGCCAGAAACTATGTGGTAAAGCCTGACTATTGACCATACACCTCGCCATCTCCATGAGTGACCTATTCTTTCGTTCGGCAACTCCATTCTGTTGAGGTGTATACAGCACTGTACACTGGTGTTTTATCCCACGTTCAGCCAGAAATTAATTAGAATCAGAAGACATATATTCCCCCCCTCGATCAGAACGGAAGGTGCCCATTTTACATGCTTACAGATTTTCAGCCAAAACCAAGACTTCGGACTTTGCCTTCAATGGATATACCCATGCATGCCTGGAAAAATCATCGATGAAAGTCACGAAGTAAAGATAATTCCCAAAAGAAGGTGTCTGCATAGGACCACAGACATCACTATGTACAAGCTGCAATTTCTGAGTAGCCCGAACTGAACCATCTTTTGGAAAGGATGAACGCTGCATTTTGCCCAAAATACAGCCTTCACAACCATATTTTCCAGGTGACTCAAGTTTGGGCAACGAGGACACCATTTCAGATTTCTGCAGGCGTAGCAAACTAGCAAAATTCAGATGACCAAAGCGTGCATGCCAAAGCTTTGCATATGACATAGCTTGAGAATCATTTACTTCACATGCCAAATCATTTACAGATCTTTCATAGTCTATGAGCTTATACAGCCAACGACATAAAATGCCAGAAGCAATAATCACATCGCCATTTGACAGAACATGAACTGTACACCTGTCATCAACAAATTTCACAACCAAGCCAATCTTTGCTAATGCAGAAACTGATAACAGGTTCTTTTTTATCCCTGGCACAAATAAAGCATCTGACAAAGTGAAAGAACTACCATCAGCAGTAGTCAAAGTGATCTTACCAACTCCCATAACAGGATAGGAGGAGTTGTTGGCGCATGTAACAGTATTCCCTGTAGGGGCAAGCTCGAGTGAAAAGAAGAAACTGCGCTGCGAGGTAATATGTTTGGTTGCCCCACTGTCAAAATACCAAACATCTTAGTCTACTGCAGACATGCACTGATCATGAGAAGATGGGTCAAAACTGAAGACAATAGTAAACGCCCATTCTTCTTCCTCCACAAGATTTGAAGACTTTGTTTTTGGTGTAGAGGCCTCTGCAACAACCATTCCAGCCTCTTTCTTCTTTGCCTCTTTAGCAGCCAGTTTTGGACATTTCTTTATGATATGATCATTCCCTTTACAGTACTTACAAAACAATTTTTGCTTTTCTGATTTCTTCTCATCTTTATCTTCCTTCTTCGAATATGCAGAATTAGCAGATTTCTGCTTACTAGTTGAAGAGCTCCATTTTCCTTTGCCCTTCTGACTAGCCAGGAAAGCTTGAACTGCAACTCACATAATGGACCTGTTTTGCCTAGACTGATCTTAGAACAGAGACTAACTCCTCAAATGATAAGACATTTGGATTGCCTTTCATCATCAATCGAAGAGTAGAAGCAAAACTCTGATATGAATCAAGAAGACCATTCAGAACGGTCTGCACAAATGAGCTATCTGGTATAACCTCATTAGCAAAAATCAATTGTTCCTTCAAGTCTTTGATCTTCGTTAGGAAACTGTCCATAGAATCACCTTCATTCATGTGCTCACTCTCCAACTGTTTTCGGAGGTAAGCAACACGAGCCTCATTCCTAGCTTGGTACAATGTGGTAAGTGTATCCAAAGCATCCTTAGCTGTTCTGCAAGAGAGAATGTGAGGAATAATGGCACGTTTGACAGGCAAAGCTATCAACGCATATGCCTGGGCATCTCTGCCATCCCAGCGAACCTTCTTTGCAGTAGGTGCAGCAGATACAGCAGTAGGTGCAGCATCTCTGCCATCCCAGCGAATCTGCTCTGCAGTAGGTGCAGAAGATACAGCAGCACGAACAGGAATCTGCGGAATATCGTCTTCGACACCATCTTAATCATCTCCAGCACCTGTATTTACAATACTTGTAGTCAGAGGTGTAACAGGACGTCTTTCAAGACCTTGCACAATGTTCCACAATCCTTTTGCAACCAATACCTGTCGCATCATATAAACCCATAATGGGTAGTTGGTACTATCCAACTTATCCTCAACAGCCAACATACGGAATACATCACTGCTTTCAGCCATGGCCGGTGACTAAAATACCTTGATGCAGAAAATTGACTGTATCTCAAAAAGTTGAATAGAACTGCCCATACGAGTTCTGCTAGACCTGTAGCAGACATCGAGACGCTTATACTGGAGAACAGAAACTGGTATATACCTTTGGCACAAAAAGACGAAATAGTTTGCACAAGCGCTGTGATAGTGCGTTCAGAGGCCGAAACGAGCTCAAACCGCGATTTCGGCACCACAGAGCGAAGCCGTTTTGATCTCTGAAACACCCTGATTATGCTCACCAAATTTCGTGTGAATCTGAGACTGCAAACGGAGGAGTGTAGATGGCGCCCTAGATGAAGCGACAACCTGCTCTGATACCAATTGTTGGAGATAGATGTCTGCGGAAGCACGCGAACAGCACAAGGAAGAAGAAGAAGCTTGGAGCACAAACACACAATACTGAATGTATTACTAGAGAATGTACAAAGATAAGTAGCCCATTAGGGCAATAGGCGTATATACAAGCCGGGGGAAAAAAACCTCTAAAAGAGGGAAAAAAAATGCCCCGGCGGTCCTAGTGTGTTCACACACATCACTACCTAAATATATCAACATGCAGGTCATGAGTTCAATTCCCACAATCCTCCATGTCGAATGCCTTCAAAATCTAGCTTGCATACTTTTGTTGAGAGATGAAAAATCCTCCCTAGTGCCTTCCATACTTCAAGGCCTAAGCAAAAATGCATTAAGCCCAAGTCTAACATTTCAAGTTTTGAACTTAAGGCATCTTTCGTTTGTTGAAGAAGAGCATAATCATTTCCTGTAATCACAAGGTCATCTACATAGAGTAGAGGCACAATTGTCTTCCCTCCTCTCTTTAGAACATACAAGTTGGCATCACAAGCACATCTTTAGAAACTTGGATAAAAGAGATGCTTATCTATTCATTGGTACCATGCTCTAGGGGCTTGTTTCAGCCCATATAATGCCTTCTTTAGCTTATGTACCTTGTTCCCTAAATGGGGAGCCTCAAACCCTGGTGGTTGAAACACATGAACCTCCTCCTTAAGGTCTCGCTTCAAGAACGTTGATTTAACATCCATGTAATAGAGTGGCCATCGTTTATGCACAGCCACATAGTACTATTCGGATAGTAGTCATCCTTGAAGTCTGGGCAAATTATTCACAAACGTCAATCCTTTAAACTTGTAAGTAGCCATGTGCAACAAGTTTTGCTTTCCAAAGTACCATCAGCCTTGTACTTTAGCTTCTAGACCCACTTGGTACAAATGAGATTGTGCTTAGGGCAAAGTCACCAGGGGACGGGGACGGGTCCCGAGAACGGTGGTGTCCCCGGGACGGGGATGGAGCCTAGGGTGTCCCAGGGACGGGTCCCCGGGATGGCACCAAAAAAATGCTGAGTTTTTCAAAATAATGAGATGAAAGTCATGTACAAACAATTCCTCAACACATGAAATGACCAATAATAAGAAAAACATAGAAAAAAGGTGTTTTTTAAGTATAAACAATGAACACGTTGAGTCGTTGACGGTTGAAACTTGAACATTCAAAGTTAGTAGTTAACTGGTACTCCAAGAGTAGAAACTTACAAAGTTACAACTTACAAGTGATAAGTATCATGTATTTCATCATGTCAAAAAATAGATTCTACATCATCATCATATCAAAAAGATGTTACATCATGAGATAAAAAGATCTTATATCATACGATCGATGGACAAATGTCAAAAAGACTACATATGATGGGAGCATAAATGAGAAATGTAAAAGGCAGCAGGCTACAACATAAATGTGATGACTATGGAGAATCCACGTGGGGAGTCACAATGACATACTCATTTTCTACAACACAATCAGTGGTTGTTGCATCTTCATGTTCTTCATTTACCACTTGGTCCTATCCCTGCTCTATCTCCCATTCTCTGAAAAGATCTCCCTCCATGCATTGCGTCCGTCGAAGCATCCTCAAATTTGCAATGACAAACACAAGATCACTAGCACGCTGCACACCAAGCATGTTCCTCTTCTTACAGGCTACATGTCCATACACACTCCATAGTTGCTCAAGGCAACTCGTGGTGCAAGCCTGGCTAAGTATCCGAATGGCCAATTGTTGAAGCTCTGGACCATCAAAACCAAAATCCTCCCATCATAGGGTGGCACCAACACGTAGCCTATCCTCCTCGGCATCTGCACATGCATATGAAGCATCTTTCTATATTTGGATAATTGATCTCTGATAAGTCGCCTAGCTGCACTATCTGGGACAAATCTCTCTCCATCTATTAGCTACCTCTGGATCTTCATATTGCTTTTTATCTTGAAATTCTGGATCCAACATGTATGCTACTGCGTGAAGTGGAGAGTAGTATGCATCCCATCTGCTAACAAAAATAGTTGAAAGTTCTTCATACCTATCATTATCATTCACCAATGTTTTTAGTGCTTCAATTGTGCGATCCATAGCTTCATACACTTTACCAATACATGGCTCCATGGAATCCACAATTTTCAATAAGTGCACAAGTGGATGAACAATATCCACGATGTGAGAAATGTTTTCCCATCCCACCATGCTTCATCATCAGCTAATCTTCTAAATTGCTTTCATTCCGAAGTAGAAGCTTTTGGCATCCTCGCGAATTCATCACTCAATAAAAGCCCTCTCAAGACAC